>JABMIG010000040.1:337500-462500 GCA_013187285.1 Cyclotella cryptica
AACCAAATGACACCTTGCACTTGGCATCCCTGTTCCTTTTCATTGTTGGGTTGTAGCAATGGGAAGGGAGGTGCCAAATTCAGCCTGGGGGCTGAGATATTCGCTGTGGAGAGGACATAGCAGAAAGATTTTAATTGAAAAAATCCCTGGTGAAGAAGAATTGTAAAACATTAACCTCCATTTCTTTCTTACCTTTCGCTTGGCACTCATGTTACTTTTGTTGTTAGCTTTGTGGAAATGGGAGTGGTGGTGCCAAATTCAGCCTATGGGCTGAGATATCCACAGTGGCGTGAACAGTGCAAACAATTAAATTGAAAAATCAGTTGTGAAGATGAATGGTAAAAAATTGAACTCCTTTATTCTTACCTTTCACTTGGCGCTCCTGCTCCTTTCTGTTGTTGGCATTGCGGCGATGGGTGTGGAGGTGCCAAAGTCAGCCTGGGGGCTGAGATATCCACTATGGCGTGGACAGGGCAAAACAATTTAATTGAAAAAATTAGTAGCAAAGAAGTGCGGTAAAAAAGTTGAACTCCTTTCTTCTTGCCTTGCGCTCGGCACCCCTGATCCTTGCTGTTGTTGGATTTGTGGCGATGGGAAAGGCGGTGCCAAATTCAGCCTAGGAGCTGAAATATCCACTATGGCACGGACCATCATAACAATTTAATTGAAAAAATTAGTAGCGAAGAAGAACGGTAAAAAATAGAAACTCTATGTTTTCTTACCTTGCGCTCAGAGCTCATATTCCTTGCTGTTGTTGTTGTTTTGGCGATGGGAGCGGTGGTGCTAAATTCAGCCTGGTGGCTGAGATATCCACTATGGCGCGGACGGTGCAAAACAATTTAATTGAAAAAATTAGTCGAGAACAATCACAAACAGTCAAAACTCCATTTGTTTCTCACCTTGCGCTTGGCGCCCCTCGTTCTTGTTGTTGTTAGAGCAACATCGACAAGAGCGGCAGGGTCAAATTCATTCTGGTGACTGAGATATACACTGTGGCGCGGACAGTGATTAAAAAAATTACTCGTGAAGAAGCATGGCAAAAAACTAACTCCATATTTTCTTACCTTGCGCTCAGCGCCCCTCATCCTTGTTGTTCTTATCTTAACAGCGATGGTAGCGGCAGGGCCAAATTCATTATGGTGGCTGAGATCGAAGGGTTTGATTTGGACGGTAGAAAGAGTCCATCGTGGTTATGATTTGAGATAATTTTTTTGGGAGGGGCAGCGAGAAGTAATGTATGGTATTGTACTTGTGATGGGATGTTGTACGGTACCATACTTAACATCATGTCGGAAAATTAATTTCCCGACAGGCCGTGACTAGGCCTTTTTGAAAATTGCATCATAATAAGTTCCTTAAGTCAGGACCTTTCATTTCCCGATTACAGCCACACATACATGTTACATATGTAATTGAGCACCCACCTAGCACCCACACAAATAATAATTGAAGTATATTAATAGGAAATGCATGTAACCTAAGTTAAGGGTTGATTAACTTGCTACTAACAGACTTAAGACTAATTAAACTCACAAGAAGTGAAAAAATCTGGGATTACTACTTTTGGCATACGCAACTCTTCACATACACTGACTTTTCCGGCATACAACATGTAAGTATACTCACGATACATGTATGCTTTATTATGTCAGACTTGACTACACTTATAAAAAAAGCGCGTATTACTGACCTTAAATATCAATCTTACTCCTAAACTCTGACTTACGGGCTCTCAGACATGCCTGAATACTATAGTCTAACTGCACGATTTACTAAGCGATATTTGATATTTGGTCTGATTCTGCGGGCTTTCCGCGGTGCTGAATGTCGCGGGGCTGAATGTCGCGGGGCTGAATGTTGCGGGGCTGAATGTTGCGGGGCTGAATGTCGCGGGGCTGAATGTCGCGGGGCTGAATGTCGCGGGGCTGAATGTCGCTAAAAAATAGTCCGCGCGACTTTTTTTTGCGCAAAAAAATTGGGTGCGATGGACAGACTTAAAGTCATAGCAACCGAGGATTTTGGGTTCATCATCTTCTTCTTCTTCTTCTTCTTCTTCTTCTTCTTCTCCTTCTCCTTCTCCTTCTCCTTCTCCTCCTTCTCCTTCTCCTTCTCCTTCTCCTTCTCCTTCTCCTTCTCCTGATTCTCCTTCTTCTCTTGATATGTGAGACACTCGAGCCCACTGAAATCACCAACCAAATATCACATGTAAACATTTTTTTTCAAATAGTTTGTGTGAATTACACAAATCCTGGTCAACAAGAGGGCCTCGGCGACCAGCTTACACAAAGTGCAAATCACTCTATAAACAAAAAAATACTTAATCTACCCCCCTCCCCCGAAGCTATTCTTGTGTATTGTGTGTGGGGGGACAGTCTTCTAGAAAAAGTGTTTAGTGGAATGGTCCCTGCTGTGCAATCGGGAGTTATTTGTTATTTATCTTCCTGTATAGTTCTATGGGTGATATCCAAAAAATTGTGTATATGAAATATGCCTTAACGCAATTTGCAAATTCGTTTTTTTTGTTATGCTCCACTTTTTAATTATAAACTAATATATGCAACAAATACATATATTATGTTCTGAAGTGTAATTACCTGTAAATATATTATTTTCTTGTTTGAAACACATTTGTAGTCATGATGTTTTGTTGTGTACTTCCCTACAAAATTGTATCTTAATATGGCTTCTGACATATATTTCATGGTAATGTTGCTTTCCTTACTTGTGGTCACCTCGGCAGATATTGACTTTTACACTCAACGGTACTTTGGAACTGTACAAAATAATGGCACCTAAGACATGGCACTGTTTCCATTTGATGTGATAGTATAAGTTAGAGGGCAGTGTAAACCGACCATAATGTGCACAGCATGCGCACTAACTGGCTTCCTCTGTTTTCATTTCACCAAAACAACAATACTTTTCCAGTTTACAAGATTGCACAGCAATTCACTCACAAATGAGGAGAGATATTTCCAACAAAGCAGCAGTAATTGATATTTTCTCCCCAGTGAATGCACTTCAAAGACAACAACAACAAATTATTTAAACACTATCCAACAACTCAGACAAACATGAAAACAACAAGAGAAGGGAGATAAATAATGCGTCTCAAATGGAATGATTCCTAAGAATAGAGCCAACTCAAAAAACATGACAGCAACAATAACAAAAGGAAAATTCTCTACCATCTCCTTCCCTTCAATGATTTGTCCTCAAAGCCTCCTCCACCAAAATCCAAAAGGTGTGATACAAGCCATCCGGGAGATGATGCAAGAACAACAGCTTGGGCAAGAGGAAAGGAGGCATGTAAGGGAGGCAAGTCAAAGGACAAAGACCAGACCAATCAAACATCTCTGTTGAAAGAACGAGTGAAATTGCAGCAGGCGGAGCAGCTGCTGAGGAGAGAGGAGCAATTGGTGGTGGATGAAAGGGAGTTGGGTTTGTTGGAGAGAAGTGGGGGTGAAGAATGAAGAAGGAGGGAAAGGAGGAAAAATCTCAGTGATGGTTTTCTTCCTTGAGGAGAGATCATAATGGAAAGTACACTTCAGAGTCATCATTTTGGACTAGGTTGTAAACCCCAGCCAAAATTCTGCCAGAATTCTGTGTTACTCCAGAATATTTGCTAATTTTGACAGTCACGTGATTACTGTGGTAGCGAGATTACTCTGAAAGGCTTACTTAAGTACTTTGCACAAGACTTACGGACTGTGATGCCATGACATAACAAAATAAGGCTCATTTTGACAAAAATTACCGTAATATTTCCAGAACCTACAGTAATTAATGCAGGAATTCCTGTTTGTTACTCATTACTGTGTTTTTGAGCCAGTAACCAAAATCTGAATGTACAACCTAGATTTTCAAAGGGGAAGTATCCTTGGGAGATAAGTGACAATCCCATGAGCCATGAGATGGATGAGTCACAACATGGTGATACTTAGCCTTAACAAAGCAATGAATCCTATGATGAGAATGTGAGAACATCTTGTATGGGAAAGGAGTAAGCAGATCTAAGCACACAGTCCCCTCAATGAGGACAACACTAGTTAAATACACTAGTTAAATGCATGATGTAAAAGTGTTTAGGATATGCATTTAATGCTGTGCAATCAAATGTGTGACAAGAGAAGAATACCCCTTCTACCATGAAGCATCAACCCTCAACATATTGCTGCCACAGGAATCACAGTAATTCCCTAGTAATTACTGTATATTCCCCAGTAATTGTTCAGGAGGAGTCTAGTTGATAGTTGATTAACCTAACCCCGACCCCAATTTTTTAGATAGAGAGTAATTTTGGGGTGATGAAAACCACCTTCCCTCCAAAAAGGCAATACGACCCAGTAATTTTAAATTGTTATGGGTTGTTTGCAACCTAGCCCAAGGCCAACATTCCAAGAGAAACAACCCTCCCCATCACCAATTTCTATTGACATGTCATAGCAGAGCAATCCAAATTTACCATGTGCACAAGACCCAATTTTTGTTCATGCAAATCATGGCTCATTGCCCCCTATCAAAATAAAAATATCATCATCTGGGCAAACATGAATATGGGACCGGTCATCATGATTGATGAACACTTCTTCAAACGTTGCATCAAAGCATTGACACCATCCAGTCACACATCCAAACATGTCAAAAGCATTTGACTGTGTAATCCAAAAACATCAACACCATGGAAAAGCTCTATCTTCATGTTCCCGCGCAATCCAAAAAATTTGACACCAAGATACACTGTCATCTTCAAAAAGGCTTCGAGACATCTTCCTGTCACAGAACCAAAAAAAAATCGATACAATTTTTCACGGCGCGAATCCAAAAATATTGGCACCATGATACAGCAATCTCTTTAGAACATCAAGAAATCATCCCATTGCTCATCCAAAAATATCAACACCATATTGGCCGGTGTGTCTCACTAAACATGGAGTAATCAGTTGGTACTCACCTGGCGAATATCAAACGAACCATGTTAAATACATAACCCCATTACAAACATACCACTCTCCCCGTTCCATCCTTTTTCCAATGCTCAAAACCTTTTCCATAGTTCATGTTATATATATAATTAATTAACAAAAATCCCAACATTCTCACCTTTGATGAAATAGGTTTTTACATATGATCAATGTTAGGAAATGCCAAAGTGTCAAAACTGCTTTTTATATTCATAACAATTTCATGTACTTGCCTTTTTTAGATGATAGAATGTCATGTCATGTTCATCTTCTTGCTTTCCTCTGGAGAGGTAGCACCCATAAATTTACACACAAAATGATGTTATATACATAAAACTTGACATACATAATAGACTTACATATGCAGCAAGTTATGTACATAACAAATCAATGTATTGATTTTGCGCAAACAAAGGAGTGTTGCAGTTGTGTTAATAAAATAATGCGTGTGATGTACATAAACAATTGATATACATAAAAAAGACGTACCTGTGCAGCGAGTTATGTACATAATAAATCGATTTTGCACAAACAACAGGAGCGTGACAGTGGAGTTGTGTCAATAAAATTTCGCACGATTGCGTAAAAAACGACTTCCCCAATGTGACACGTCCATATTGGGAGTCATTCCGAATCGTTCCGTGAGGCCGCCAGGCTCATCTTCATCATCGTCGTTCCGATTCGTTCCGGAGGCCGCCATGCTCATCTTCTGCGACCACTGCTCAACTGTAAAAACATTCATGCTGCACGGGAAAAAAACAGTCACAGCAAGCACATTTCACGATCTACTCTACCAAAACGTTGTCCCTTCAAGATGCCATCATGGTGGTATTGCATCATCACAATCCGATAATGCCAAAACAATCATTTTGCTCATTGTTCATTGTTGGTCATTCTAATTGGCCTGATATTTGCATGGTGGTGGAAAGCAGTTCTGGAGCAGCCTGCATGTAGCGTGGGTATGGTATCGTATCATTAAGGTGGTACCTACCATACAAAAAAATTAGCGATGTGGCACAAATAAGTGAGCAACCAACGGATATTTAAAATTTGTGCACGAAAACTGGCATTTTTGTTTATCAAAACGTTCATTCCCCAATATGTGTAGATGCGTATAGTATCATATTTTTAGTATTCATGTACGTATGTGAATATGCATACCCCATGATTATGTATATAACAATTTGAATGCTTACAGGATGGTTGTTACGCAGCATGCAAGAAAAGTGTGATTAAATGATATACAGACATAAATAAAAAATAAACTGACAAATTTGTTGAATTCGTTCAAAAATTTGTGTTCACTACTACCCTCTCCTAGTGAACAGGATTTACATAACCCATTAGCTTATATTCAGACATGTATAAAAATGTATGTTATTGCCCTTGTAGTATGCGTTTCAAACCAGTTACTTTCTGATATTTATTGCCACTAAATTCGATTTAATATATAATATAGGCCATTTGTCTTGCGACCATTTGCAGAAAGCGACCAAAATAGACCATAAATATAAAATACCCGTGTGGATTGTCTACCATGTCTTGGATATTATTTTCTGAGAAATTTATATCCTATGAATTTGTTTCTTCCTTTGTGTTGCACAAAGTGAAGAAGACCTTTGGAGTTTCCGGGTGGAAGCTAAGGAAGCTTTTGCATGTGTAATCAGATTCTTGGCCTATCTCATAACAACAGCATCTACAAACATGGCATGCCACACAGAACTCAACTAGAAGTTTGAAACATTCTGAATTACCACAAAAGGGCAATGGGGAAACTCACACTGTCCTTCCTTAAAAGTAGCAAAGTGATCTATTGCAACAATATCACAGACAGCATGTATGACCAACCTCATAACAACTACCAATAATGATCCCAAATGGTTGCCAGAGTGGGAATGACAATCAAGACAATTTACTATCAATATATTGGTGCAAGGGGAGAGACAGAAAGTATTTGATCAGAATCTTGTATTGATTGTTGAATAATATGTAGTGAGGAGCTGTGTTGTATTTTTAAGTATATGACTGTCAACACCACGGCCCTTTTCTCCCCAACCATATGCACAGATGATTGATTGTGTGTTTGATTTAGGAACCAACAATGTTTATATTTACTGTCATGGAGGGTATCAGCTACCAATAGTCCCCTTATGTGCCCCAGAACATTTGCTCTCCTTGCACCCTTTGAAGGCTTTTTAGAATGCTCCAAAGAAGGCAATAAGAGAGGGAACTTCTACTTGAATTTCTGTGCTTTGAAGGCATAGTTGTTGGGCTCTCATCCATGAATTTTGCCAGTCCTTTGGATTCCAGAATACTGACATTATGGTTTGGGTGGTTCTGCTTGACCCAAAAAGCTGCTGTCACAAAGTTTTCAACTCCAACTTAGTCATGGCTACAACAGTATAAACTGGGAATGAGTAAAAACTCAACACTATGGTAGTGTAGATCATCACATGATCACAAACATAACCTGCAGTGAATTTTTAATCATTGTTTTGATAAGAAATGCTAATATGATACTGTTTTAAAACATTGAAGGTGACTCTGATGTTTTTCAACAAGATTCCATGAATGTTAAATGATATTGCTTTTCCATTCTGTGCCATTTTTCTACTGATGTCATTCATCGTCAACAGGAAGGCCGAATGCTGTGGTAGCTTACAAAGAGTCAATGCAACCAATGAGTGGGAGAGTGCAGGTACAAAAATGCCATAATATCATAAAACTTCATCAAGAGCAGTTATACCAAATCACCACAAAGATAAAAGGACAAACTATCAATACAATAATATGCAGTCTCCAATGGGAGACTCGCCATCCCTCCCAATCCAAGCAAATAGTCATCAGTACACAAGGCATGAAGCATTGGAAGTATTGTTAACACAAGAAAGTAGAGATATAGTTAAAAATGTTATTGAAAAAAGGACATACTATGCAATAAATCTTTCTTGTACTAGATGATCTAAAATCATAATGAAGGAACACCAGCACGGAATTCTTTATGAAGTGCATGTGGAAGGTATATGGTCCTCATAAAGACTCCTCAACATGAAGAAGGAAGAACTCACGGCCAAAACAAAGTTAACAATTTGATAATTGCTTCACAAAATCAAATGTCAAATGATGCAGGGCATACTTGACATCCTATGAAGACAAGGGTCACAAAGGTATTCAACAGTGAGGCCTCAAAGGTATTGAGCCTTAATATAGAGAAGACAACACTGCTCATTGGTGATATTTTGACCATTTATGAGTTTACCACTTAGGCTCTAATGAAATGAAACATCTGTCATGGTTGGCATCCTGTGTTGTTAAAAACATTAGGTAGATGTTCTAGGTTGCAAATTCTGGCGGAATTACGCGTTACTCTGGAATATTTGCTAATTTTGACAGTAACATGATTACTGTGATCGTTAGATTACTGAGAAAGACGTACTTAAGTACTTTGCTCAATACTTGAAGGCTGTGATGCGGTGACGTCACAACATAAGACTCATTTTGACAAAATTTACTGTAATATTTCTGGAACTGACCGGAATTACTGCAGTAATTTGGATCAGTTACTGGTTACTGTGATTTTTGGACAGTAACCAAAATCAGAATTTGCAACCTAGCACATGTCAACAATTACACTTTCAAACGATCATATGAAATAGTCAGTGACAAGTTTCCTTAACTCTGAAATTTTGATGGAACAAGGCTGAATTCCTGAAGATGTCTTTGGTAATCTTGGGATTTCCTTGAGACAAAGATGCCAATGAAAATGAACTGCACAGATTGACATCTATCTCACAGGAAAATAACCAGCAGTCAAAATATCTTACCCAAGAATTTCATTTCAACATTCACAAAGAACACATTGAACACTTTGAAACCTAGCAAAGATTCAAGGCCAATCAATTTCAACAAAGTGCCATGAAGAACTGTTTTCTGTATTCATGTAGTAAGAACTATCATCACAATGTCAGAAAATGAAGATGCAAATGAAAAGAGCTTAGGCCAATGCACAGTTGTAATGTTAGACACTTACCTCTCCTGAATGGTCTGACTTCATATGGGCACATGGTCAAAATGTATTTGGTATTCCAAGCATGAGATGATGCAAAGTATGCAGTTGAACATAATTCAACAGCAGACAACGTCAAAATTTCACAACTTGCACACTCAGGGACAAGCCAAACAAACACATGGCATTGACAATCACAACACCAACAAATGTAGCTCAAAAACAAATGAATTAGTACAATGATGTATTTTTCAGGAGTAATTGATCAAGGAGTAATGCCTTCTTATTTATTGGGTGATGAAGAGTTGATAAAAAAAGGTATCATGCGTTTGATGTGGAATACTTTATGCAATGAAGTCAAAAGGAGACTTAAAGATGAGCTAGCAAGAAGACAATTGTTGTAAAGGCATATTGAAACAGAAGCAGCACTGGGTTATTCAACTTTCAGTCAACAATCTTACCATTGTCTCTGCATACATGATTGTTCTTGATCATAGAAAAAGTGATCTAACCACAAGAAGGAGCATTCCATTCATGTAGGCAACAAATTGCTGCTGAATTTGATCCAAATGATATGTAGCATTGACTTTACACAAAGGTCACAACATTGGAGGTATCCTCATGTTCAACAATGATGGCTCAATCATACATCATATATAAATGAAAGATAACCCTGTCATCTTTTGAATTTTCATGCTTACCCTGCCTACCTTTTTGAGCTGGGTTATGATGCTGCCCTCCAGTCAGCAATGAATGTATCCAGTAATCTGGGCTTCAAATCTTTCATTAGAGCATTTGGTTTATAGTTGTGTTTTCCTATCATGTTGCAGAAGGTTGGTTATGGGACTTGTACTCAGAGTGTTGGGTGCCATTGTGACGGGGAGTGAAGTGAGAAGATGCTTCTGGCTTCACTTAAATATGTGACACAAAGCCTTCATACCATTGGATATGGAGAAAACACAGAGAACAGCTTCACCAGTAACAAAGAGCATGCGATTGGGGGAGAATGATTGTGTGAGGAGAAGGGTGTGCTGGGTATTACAATTAGCATTTTTATGCCTTATAAAATATCTAATTGGGAAATTTTAGGTTTATGCGGTCTGTAGCTAGTCATATTGGCAAAGTAATGGCACCAAGCTGATCCAATTCATTGAAACATGAGTGCAACCATCTGAGGGTGTTTTTTGTCCTCATTCAAATTGGTTTACATTTCAAAGGTGAAGATTATGTTCGCATTATATATCAAAATTATCCTTGCAACGTATTTCATTGTATTATTTCATACAGAAACAGTTGATCAATCTTAGAAAAGTGGGAATTATGTGGTGTGCCAAGACTCCACTTAAACTTCTAGCCAGAAGAGAGAATCAGTGAGTAAGATTAACTCTGAATATTTATCTTATTCCATGTTAAAACTTACACACAACATTGTTTTCTATATTTTGAAGCCTTTTGGTGGTCAATTAGATAGACTTTTGGAACAGTGCAAATAGAGAGTTGTTTTGAAAAATAGAAGGCATGCATATTCATACAACCAGTAACTGGTGCATGGTTTAAGATTATGGCCACTACCTACAAATCTGCATAATATCTCTACCAAAGACGGCAGGAGTGGGCAAATCACTTAATTTCTGGTATTAGAAATACATTGGAATCAATAATAATCACCAAATAATAAGGTTTCTTACAATGATGACCCAATCTTCCTTTGTGGCCAGTGGATGGGATGTAAAGTACTACATACCATACTACCATACACCCACTTTATAGGGGCAACAAATGTACAAATGATACATTTTGGTGGAACTTATAGTTCGGTGCAAGTTAGTGTTTTCATCATGATGAAAAAATAGAGGGATCTTCTCAATTTGTCTTTTTACTTAATGCAGGGTATGTTGCATTTTTTGCCAGTTCTCACATTCTGTGGGGGCTTGAAGTGCTCTCGCAGTGGGCTCAAAACCTTGATAGATGACTTCCCCCACTCACCACCCACTTTTACACCCTCCTCCACGTTGCGCCATCTCCACATACCATCTCCTTCTCCTCTGTCACCTCCATGACCTTCCAACTTTCATTCATACCTCTGCAATGACAACAATCATTGCAGATGTTTTGGTATGTTTGAACAGAAAAGAAAACATAAAGGAAGGAAATGTGGTGTTAGTTTTGTCTTCTGCCTTGATTCAGAAGTTGTAGTACATTTAAAATTGTATAATAAAAGCACATTTGCAAGTTCAGACATAAGAGTCAAATCCATATTAAGTTATTTCATTCGTCAAAGTATGGTAACATCCATTCTCATCAATCCAGAACTTTGTTTTAATGATGCTGAAACAGAGGCCATTCTCAAAGTTGTTCTTGTTGAGGTCAAAAACAATGCCAATCAAGAGCACGGACTGATTGAACATGTTAAATTGGAGGTGCTCGACTATGATGAATATGGTCGTGTTACCCGCAACAAGGAGACACATTTTATGTGTTCCCCATGAACTTAGCATGGGTGGAACACATAAAAACATCAAATGTACATGGAATTAGCCCCGTCACACTTGTCCACTGGTAGCATCTATAAACCGGGTTTTATGATAGAATCTGTTGCAGCAATCCTGGGACAACCAGAGTCCTGGTAGTATTGTACTCCGGCTCCTTCTAGTCCTTGGGCTCCAGGTCGATTCCCCAACTTTTACCAGGTGGCATCAGGAATAGATCCGGGATCCCAGGAGTCTACCGTATTTCTTGGATACATATGTCTGCGGATCATAAGGCCCGGCTCATCCCACTGATCACAAAATGGACTTTTTTGCACTTAACTCACATTATATTGACTTTGCACATTACAAAGTCCTAGCCTTAGTCCTGTAGATCACGCCAATGTGTATCCCCCCCCGTAATTTGTTCTGGTTCCCGAGTAACAACATTTTCCCTAGAAACTCACCACACATTGTGATGTGTGTTGACACACATCATTCAACACAACACTGAACCACTGCAAAAACAGAACAAATCATGGTGTACAAAGTTGTTCTTGTTGGTTTCCTCCCTACCAACAATGTGCGCTCATGCAGTCTTCATCCGTTTGGTTGTGGGAATGCCTTGGTCTTGGAACATGACAACTTGCATGGAGTTGGGATGAAGCTCAGGATGCAACTGGTCAACAACACAAACCTTGCAGGTTAGGAGATCCATTCTGACAGGTCGGATGGTTACTGTGTTTGTTTTGCAGCGAGAGAGTTTGCGATTGGACGGTGCGGGCAGTTTTTGGATGGGTGCACGGTCGTCATCAAAGAGGTTGTGCTTCCTGACGACACGAACTCAGCGAAGCGGCACCTCTATCACCTCAACTGTGGTTATGCGATTGCTGAAGTTGTCGAGGGGAATTAAAGCTTGGATGATCTAACCCATTTAAATATGTTTAAATTAACAATTCCAACAAAACCAATTACAATAATCTTAATATTAAAATTAAAACCAAAAGTATTTGTTTTTAACCATGCATTGCGACCCACATCTTGTGGAATGTTTTGGTAAGCATCCACTAACCATTCCGTTATTTGTTTGCAAGATGGCTCTCTCGCAACCCCATCCACTATCTCATCACCATCCATCATCCATGCCTCCCACTTTGTATGCATTGCCCATTTTAGTGGCTTGTTGATGCCAATATCAACAGGCTGGCACAGGTACGTGCATCCACCGGGGATGTGCAAACTTCAATCCCCATCTGCTGGATTGTGTTCACCACGGAACCCATGAGATGTACCCTATAAGAATCCAGCACGAGAACAAGGGGTGAGCCACCGGGGTCGCGTTGGTCCTTCTCCTCCTTGTACGGTGTCAACACGACGTCAATCCATGCATGCATGTTGGGCTCATCCATCCAAGCCTTTGGTTGACATGCATACTTCCCGCCAGCTGGGTACGTACCGTATTCTCTTTTGACAATCCGTCCGTTTGCTGTCCCCTTGAAGATCATCAATGGGGTTAACATTCTCGGGCTCCTTGTTTTGTACATTTTGATTGTACATAATTGCACATTTTGTACGTGCAAAATAACTATGGTACTAGTATAAATACCCATATAATTATGTGAAAATGTGCAATACAGTAGATGTACATAAAAAATTAGATTGCACACCCCCGACCAGCCACTTTTCACTTCATCACTCACAGCCAGAATTCGCCCCTGAAAACTGCAGGCCACATAGTTGTTGTCACAGACAAGTGGGATCTCAGTTTTCATCGCGATCAAAAGCATATTAGCCGATTCATAGCCTCTTAGGCGAGGGGCAATTTCTGCCCAATTTAAAGAGGTTGAAAGCCATTTTCATTTCATCACTCACAGCCTGCCAAAGGTAACTGGATTTGCAACGACACATTATCCTCAATGTCACAGTTACAGTGTTCCAAGGGGAGGGATACATTTCAATATGTCTCATCCCATTGAAAACAATAGTTTTGGAGAGAAAGCCAAGCATACTGGAACAAGTTTTGCATCCAGGGGGAAAATGAAAACACTGAAAGATGAACGATATGTTTCTAGTGATGTTCTTGCTTGCTTTATTCAATTGTTGAATGGAAGAGAGAAGGAGAAGAGAGATATGAACCCAGTCTACAAACCTGCCATAATGGTTGATTCATTCTTTATCAACAAATTATGCTGTCATGTTAATCCAATGAGAGGAGGAAAGCATAGAATGATTTACGAGAAAAATCGCATTGGACAGTTCCGATATCACTTCAAGGATGATCATGGCTCGAGAGTTGGTGCAGCATATGATTTGATCCATGATGTATCGTTCATTTACTTTCTTTACAACATCCACCAGAGTCATTATGTTGTTATTCAAGTCTGCCCAACCAGATTTCATCAAAGTTACGCATAGACAGTTTGAACGGGCATATTAACAAGAATATTGAACACCTCCATGTCTCAAAGTGCTTGCGCAATTGATTAATGGAATATTACAAAGCAACAAAAGGAGTTGATCATCCAAACAAGTGTGAATGGTCAGTGGATTTGGTGACATATAACAGCAACATTACTGGAAATCCATTACAAGCAGGTGTGGATTGTGCTTTACATTCATGTGTCATACCAGTAATGTTACAGGATGGTATTCCCTTACATGTGTTGGGTCATTCTTCAGAGAAATCAGGGAGTGAAATACAAATAAGAATGTCCCTCAGTATTATTAAGAAACAATGGTTTTTCATCACAGATGAGTCAAAGCAACTAGAACTCAGTCAGTTGCAGTCAGCAACAAAAAGAAGACTAATACAAGATTTGAACATGAAAATTCAGTCACCAACGGCAAAAGTAAACAATAAGGTGAAATTGAAATATTAGATTGCATGTTAAGGATTCAATATTGCACACACTGTGTCATGTGCAAATACGTACAACCTGGACGTGCAAAAGTGGGGTTCGAACATTCTCCCATCTCCTGTCACAGTGGCAACAAGAGTGACGCGTTTTGTGTCAGTTGTTGACGCACGCACCTGAATGGTTTTCTTACCCAGGTTGTCCAACGTGGTTCGAGAGTGGAACGAGAACTGGATGGGTGTTTGGTCCATGTTCAATATATGTCTGCTCTGTTCCTGTTGCGTAGTCTGGCACGAACCATTGCCATGAAATCTTGAGAAGTGTTCTCCGTTTCTCTGAAGTGCTTCTGGGCGGTGTGAGTAGCAACCCGGCGAGTAAACCCAAGCTGCTTGGTTAGGCGATAGACAGCTTGTTCTTTGACGTGAAAGGACTTTCCTGCGAATGCCGGTAGCAAGCGAGATGCCTCTCTCATCACCATGTGATTGGTGAGTTCGAACAAACTTTCTCACGTTTCTCTTGAATGGAGAACGAGCTACGGATGAATGTAAGTTGGGGTGCCATTTCCAAAAGTGTACTCCAAATAATTATGGTTTATTGTTGTGTATTTCAATTGCTGACATTGTTGATTGTTCGTGCATCTAGGAGAGCATCGCCCGTCCCATCGAGAATGACAGTCACTTCATGATGACAACTGGGACTTTGCACCATGCAAATGGAAAGTCGCCCAAGGAGAAGTGGCATCAACAGAGGAACTGTTGTTGTCACACGTCAATTTATGACGCGCGCCATCTTTTGGTTTAGAAAGAAGACAAATCGAACACATCAACCGGAGAGCAGTGGTGATCTAGTGGTGATCAATGTCGATGATGGATGGTTGGTACGATGGTGGAAGGAATGGGACGAGCTGGAAGACTGCCAGCGGTGAGTTTTGGCGCGAAATCGCGTCTCTACAGTACAATTCGTAGGTCAAAAAAGCTATGGTACTGTACTTAGTAATTAGCTGTGGATACCGATTTCATTTTACATGTAAATTAACTATGGTATTAGCCGAGCGACATAAGAATCTTCTGACATTATCCAAGATATAACGGTAGGCAACAAATCCATAAAATCCATTCCATATATCTTTTATTTCGTGTGATAGCGAACCATTGCCGGGTTAAATTCTCAAAAACAATAATAATTCCTAATTCGACCGACGCCCACATCCTACACACACCTTCCGCACTTCCTATCTTCTAAGCCATGGGGGAAGTATCGACAACGACCCGATCCTCCAGCGAAAACGGAGACGATCTACTGCGAAAAATGAACGCAAGGTGATTAATGAGGAGAACTACTGTTCACAATAATCGCAGAACGATGCCAGCAACTG
Source organism: Cyclotella cryptica (assembly GCA_013187285.1). NCBI lineage: Eukaryota > Bacillariophyta > Thalassiosirophyceae > Thalassiosirales > Thalassiosiraceae > Cyclotella > Cyclotella cryptica. The sequence continues at coordinate 353,169 of JABMIG010000040.1, forward strand.
GCAGCTTATAGTAATCCTCACTTTAGCTTCTGTCTGCACCTTCGTTTTTCAAAGTGAACTCATTTGCGAAGTTCTAGTTAATTTTGGCGTCACTCATGTCTTCGGCGGTCACGGTGGTGCAGTTGTTGGATTGGTCGACGCCATTATGGCCCACACGAAACTTACATGGGTGTACAATCGCTGCGAGGTGAGCCCAGTTCTCTTCAATTAATATATCGTTTGATATCTTGGACTAATTCCACTTTTTCCATTGGAATGTCAATTAGGTTAATGCAGTTCAAGCGGCGATGGCGTACGCAAAGCTGCACAATCGTTTAGGTTGCTGTGTGGCCACCTCGGGACCTGGGGCGGGCCATCTTCTGTCTGGGCTCGTCGACGCTGATCAAGACCGTGTTCCCTTGCTTTGCATCACCGGGTGAGCCTGCGAGGGTGGTAGTTATATTTGGTCTCTCATGAATTGCCAATAATGTTTTGGTGCCCGTAGATTTACAGCTGTATTTTGTTCCGACTCGTTCTTTTTCTCTGTACAGACTGAAAGCTGCTGGAACAATGCGACACGCTGACTTTCAAGACAGTGCGTAAAGATGTTTAGAAGGCTTGATGTATCACGGTAATTGAAACGCTAATTTATCATTTGTGTCCTCTCATATTGTGTACTTCTTGTTTGATGCAGTTGACCAGGGTGCAATCTTCAGGATGGCTGGAATAGGACTGAGTGAATCAGTCAGTCACATACATCAACTTATTCCACTTTTGCGAAATGCTCTCTATCTGGCAACTACGACCTATCGCTGTGCACACCTTGCCATCCCCATTGATGTACAGCTCGACTCCGTCACTGCACCTAGGTTTTTGAACTTTCGTAGCGAGAATTTGTCGAAGAATGTCCTTGACCATGCGAGCGATGAGCAGATTCGCGCCTTAGCGACTGCTCTTATCAAGGAGCGAATGGATGGTCATCACATGGTCATTTTCTGTGGATGGCGGGCGTTTCCTTTCGGGGATGCCATTGAAGCATTAGCTGAGTACCTCGACGTGCCCATCATTACTTCTTATGACGGAAAAGGTTGTGTCAGTGAATCGATTCCACACTCATTTGGCGTCGCTGGAATATATGGATTCGTTGGCGGAGGCAAGAGTCAAGAAGTGTTAGAAGATTGTGACGTCATTGTGGCATTTTGCATGTCTGATTTAACCAAGGCTGTGACCGATAAAAGTGGAATGCAGGTACGGCGACTAATTCAGATCGAGTCCGAAATAATGGCAGGGGATTCAAACAGATACATAGCTGTCCATTCATTCGAGAGCCATGACCTTGCGCAGTCGATTCCCTTGGTGTTGGAAGCAATGACACAAGAGACGGAAAAGATGAAAGTGTCATTCGATGACCGTGATCAACGTATTCGTCGAAAGTCCAGGATGAGTACTTTCCCCTCGGAACGCGCCCCAGTTGAGACAAAATATTGTCATCCCGGCCTGTTTTTTAAGAACATGAGTCTGCTGCTAGATAATGATGCTATTTTATGCGCCGACATTGGAGGTATGTTGTAGGTGTCCCCTCTTTACTTTTTGCTGCATAACCTGAAGACAAAACGATTCCTGCCAAATCAGACAATGCCCTATGGATGGCGAGTGGGATATCTGCAGTGAAAGGGCAGCGCACGCTAACCTCAGAGCACATGGGGATAATGGGCTTTGCCCTAAATGCAGGTGCGGCAAGTTCTTGCTAGTAACGTGAATGACACCAGGGATGCATTTTTTGATCCATTTTGTTCCTTGAATTTTTAGGTCTTGCGGCGTCTTGCAGCACATCTCGTCAAGTTCTCGTTGTTGCTGGAGATGGGGGATTTCAAATGTCCTCAAACGAACTCGCCACCCTAAAAGACCATGGGTGTAAAAATGTGTTGGTCGTCATTATTCAAAATGGCCGGCTTGGAAGAGTCAGCAATGAAACTTGGGGCCCAGGCGTAAGAGGTGATGGGTGCCTCATTGGTAGTCCTGACTTTGTGAAGCTGGTAGGTCCATTGTGCACATGAAACATATACATAAGAAAAACCCTTTTTCTCATTAACATAAACGATCCAGTTTGAAGCACACGGCTACCCTAAGGGAAAGCACCTCACCACTTCAGACGAATCTGAGATTTGGGATACGATCAGTGAATCGTGGGATCTGGCATCTAAACAAGGCGTTGCCGTGATCGTTGTTCATCAGGGTAAGATAGTGTTCATATCGCAGCTCGATTTTTTCACTCTCATGACGAACTCCCTCTGCATTTTGCTTTCAAAGACCCCGAAACTCACCCAACGATGCACAAAATCTCAGCGGCATCGGGTGAAGTTGCATGGGAAAGGTATCTGAACGAAATGAACAAGGAAAGGAGCCTGAAAGATAATCACGATGTCAGCCCATCCAATAAAGCTATTACCCTAAGCAGTAACAGTATCAACAAGCTGAATAGTCTGAAAGAATGGATTGAGTCTCATTCCACTGCTGTGGTATCAAGCTATTGTTGGGTTGGTAGTAGTTTCCTGTCAATATCACCTGCTCAAGTTTTTCAAAACCAACTCAAAGAGTTGAATCCTGCTGCACCAGAAATATTTTCACAAGAAGAGCGAGATGATTTTGACAAGGACTTCTGGAGACTACTGATGAACTCCTTCACCGTCGAAGAGCTTTCCGAGTTGTTTGATAAGGGATCAAGCAATGGATATCCACTTAGACTCCAGATTCTTGTTTTGCCGAAAGATTCAACTTACGCACTTCACGCTCATCCTAACATCGAATTAATCATTGGAATGCAGGTAACGATTTGTCTGTAGTATTGTCTGTTATGTTTGAACGCCTATTTGTAAATCATTTTTGTTCCATCATGTCTCAGGGAGAATTGATGGAGTACAAGCTTACAGACTATCGCCATTCAAAGAGAGTACTTCAGCGAACGTCTCACAAGATCATACCACCGTCTGATGAAGAGATCAAGAACATGATGGAACACTTTGAACATTGCATGGTGATTGATGATCAAGACAAGCGCTCTCATTTTGTCGATCGCCTTTGTACTAGACAAGGGAAATGTTGTGCAAATCAAATTGGCAGTGTGCACCAGTCATTTTCGAGGAAAGAGAGTGGGACCCTTCTTTTTGTGCTTTGGTCGGGGTGCCACGCCAACATTCAGCTGACGAATATCAAGGGAACAAAAGGAGCAGAGCTCCTTCGGAAAGAACACTATTGTTGATCCTGTTACATCTTTTTCTCGTGGTAAAGCATATTCTTCTTGCATTAAAAAGGCCATGGCGACATAAACACCAATGGCTCAATACAGCAAGGATCATGGGCAAGGAATAATAAGTACTTGTAATAATTATTTTTTCTTCACCTGTTCCAACGCAGGACAGATACTACACTGTGCAATATTTTTTTTGCCTCGTCGAAAATTGATTTCAGTATGTTGTACCAACAAATGCGAGGGCTTACAACAAAATCTCTATCAGATAAAGTTGTGTCGAAAAAGCAAAATGAAAAACCTTTGTCAGAGATATGCACCATAGCCTACTTATTATTAATTCGCATAACTTGGTTATGGAGTAAGTAAAATAATTTGGTTCAGGATTAAATCAGTGTTGGCGACATTGATTTCGACACACACTCTCTTATTGCACAAAGTATCTTGAGACAATAACATACCTTTCAGTACATTCAGTAATTGATGTAAATTGTACATTAGGTCACTACTGTCCCCATAGTTTGGTATTTCACTCTATGCTAAAAAACTCTATCAGGAGCAAACAGACAGGACTTGCCCACATTTCATGCTGATTCGCCCTGCTCAAGTGCCAATAAGAGTGTCAGTATTAAACTGACATGCCTATATCAAAATATTTTAGGCCTGCATATTTTTTGAAAGATGGGAGCAAAGAGAGGGATACCATAGCCTTGGATGATTCAGAATATTGTGATCCAAGTTACAATACGTCACGTTCGACTTTTTGATGAGCATACACGTATCATATTGGGCATAATCAAAACCATGTAGGAAAGTGGCATAATTTTAGATTTATTGCCTTAGAATGATGATATAAATAAGTGCCTTCCATTAGGTGCAATTGTTCTCAACTCTCTTCTGTCACACAGGTCTTCCTTCACATCATGATGCTTACAGGAATGATGACAACACCAACAATTGCATGAAGTTACGCAGCCACAGCTGTATTATATCTACAGACATATTCAAAAGAGGTGATGAACCTAACTTCTTACAAGCATCAGTGCTGATGTGCATCTTGAGTGAATATTGCTAAGGTTCTGAATCCAGGGCTACTCCCAATAGTGGTTGCCACTTCGAAGAGTTCATAGAACTCTAATTACCTGCAACTTGTTTGGGAGTTCTTAATGAATCCAAGACTCACGTACTGATTTTTACAAAACGACCTTTCTCCATGCCAATTTTAGAAAATTGCTGGGACAATAACGGGTGAATACCACTCTTCCCTGTATCTTAACTTGATAGTTCTTTATGAATTGAAGATTCTCATTCTACATTGATGAATAGAGCATTATACATTGTGAATTCTACTGATCAATACTACAAAATATAATCATATCATAACCCACCCATACCGTAGCAAAACGTCAGAGTATATGAGTGGTTTATGGGAGTTTTGGTGCATTCTTTAAGTTGACAACTTAGAATCCTCACAAATGTTATTGACAATGTCTTCCAGGTGTATCAATGGTCAGTGGTGTGCCACTGGTATTACGAGCAGTTCATGTGTGCTTATTGAAGAATCCCCAGCCCGTTCTGGTGTGATTACCATGGGGCCTCATTTTGGAGAGTGAACTAGGATGGCTTCCTTAGTACATTCCATAGGATGAGGGGGGAAAAGGGCAGCATTGGTGTTGGATGTACAGAAGACTTGAGTATCTCCTGTAACTGACCTGTAGACTTCCACTTTCTGCAGACCCCCTGTATCCTCCCATAAACCAACTGAATACTTCCTGCATCACACTTGTACACTTCTTACATCTCAATCATAAAAATAGTAACCCACCCTCTAAAGACCAATGATTTAGAGCTAAAATGCTTTTTTAAGGCCTGTGTTTTACTGAGAAGTTGTTTTCTCTTATTTTTACCAATCTCTATTATGGGATATTAACTTTACCAATACAAGATTGGGACTGGAGCCACATACAACTGCGATATGCTACTTTGACCAACTGGTCACTGGTGCATTGATTACATATATGATGGGTTGGTAACAGGTTAGGAGCCTCCCATTTGTCTACACTCAACAAAGCTCATAAGAAGCTTACGTTACTTTTTAGTTTGCAGTAGAGATTACTCTCATGTTCTCTTGCTAGATCTCTGCACATCAATGATCCTTAATGCAAAGGCCACAAAATACCTACTTGAATTATGAGTATTATGAGCCTCACCCATCTTCAGGTAGCATCAAGGTTTAATTTTCTGTTGAAGTTTGAGAGTGAAAAAGATTTTTGTTTCACTTTTCCATAACTGACCTCACACTAGATAACTAATGGTGTCAGGGATAGTCATTCTTATGTTAACCTGTTTTTGTGTGCTTTAATTGAATTGTAAATTGTAAATAAATTTTTTTCCTTATTCTTTGCAATCATTCTGTCAACTCTTTTTGTTTGTATCATGTCTGGCATGAGTAATCATCTCTGCCATTCTTTTTCATGCATGATGTAGTAATATTTGGAAGTGATGTGGTGATGGTATGTCCCTGGTTACTTTTTGCAATCAATGAATCTCTGATGTTGTCAGAATCCCATCATTGCTGCTTCTATGCATTCATGAAACATACATGCAAATAGTACAGATCTTGATAAGTCTTCCAATTGGAATTGACATCTTGTAGACCATCATTTGTCATTTGTGGTGGTCATACATCATAAATGGTTTGTCTATCCCTGTGTCATTTTATTGTCACTCAAGGCTACTAGCGTCATCTGAAAACTCAATTAACAAAGAATCAAGAAAATAATATCTTGAACCTGCTATGTCATCTATAAAATATCACTTTTACTTTTGCTTGAACTAAATGAACCATTTCATCAACCATTTGATGTCCACAGTTTTTTGTGCAAATTTCTTTAGTCAGGTTGGTTACACTTATAATAAGCATGGAACGAGAGAGAACAAAAATGTGTCATGATCAAACTCAAATGAATTCCACTTCATTATTTCTATTCAACAATTGAAAGGAAAATTTGAGGTGAGCAAGAAAAGAACCAATGATGACTTGCTCATTTTATATGAATGTATCAATCCAAGGAAGGATGTAATGCAAGGTTAAAGAACTTTGCCACTGGAGCCTGTTGAGAAGATCCAAAGCCCAAAAAGAGTGGGGAAAAATATAAGTTGATGACTTGGTAACTGCTAAACCCCATGCGAGCCATCTCATTTGATGCTTACACCTCAGTCTTTTGGATCTACTGTATATCAATTTTAGCATTGCAGAAGATGAATTTTTGATCAGATGCAGATCAGAAATATATTTAGTTGTATTTGATGAAGACAGCATCGAACCACTTTACTTTTAATTTCAATAACTAAAAAATCAATAACTATATATGAACAGTCAGGTTGACATTAGGTGTAAAAAAATATTTGTTTTTGGCTTTGATGTAAAATCACACTGCTGTCCAATTTTGCTCTGAACCAAGGCATTGTGAATTCAATGTTATGGATAGAAATCACAAAGGAATGATTCCATGCTTGCTTATACAATATGCATTATCATTCTTTGTAGAGCCAATCAAGTCTTCTTTGGGAGACATAACTGAGCTGGGATTGAGATGAAAAGTACAAGCCCATTATCTACTGCAAAATAAATGAATCATGCATGTGAATTTTGCAGAATTAGAGCTGCATGCTAAGGAAATTCCAGCAACACACTGATCTCTTGATGGCATTGATGCTTAGGAACAAATTCGAATTGGAGCTGTATTTTTATTAAAGGCAATGTCACATGATTTTCAAGATATGGATAAAAATTATGGAGGCATTTTTGGCACAGAGAATGCAACATGGCCAAAAACAAATACATCAAATGTTACTTACTGACTACAAGCTCAAATCCAGGGATGAGTGCCCTGAAGATGCACAGTAACTTGAAATATTGGAATTAAATTCTCATGTCTGAACCGTAAGGACTAGGCATTTCATTTTTTTCGATAGTCAATCACTAAAGATTTAGCAAAGTTAAAATTTCCAACATTGGGAGCCAGGGATTGAGAGCTTTTAGAAAAGCTCTCGATCAAGTTTTTTAAACAGGCGAGCGCGACACCACACATGGATTCTTCAGTTGTTGCAGTCCTTAAAGTTGGTAGAGCATAAAGTTGATAGGGCACCCCAACAATTCGTAGCTTGAGTCACTCCACAAAACAAGAAAGAAAACCTCAACTCTTTCAACTCCACAAGTAATTAACTTGCATAGAAGTTCCTCCAAGGATGCTGAAACAGGACAGCAAAATGAATACAAGAGTCGTGGCTAATTTCTCCCGGTTAATTCTAGTGTAGACAACTGCTATGTGGGATGGCTGAGCGATGGATGAAGAGAGATCAGAGAGTCAGAGACAAATCAAGTCGATTGATCAAACAGATCTGTAGGCATTGGCTTCGTTCGGCGCCACGAAATCTGCTTCTGATGCCTTATCATGTTGCGTTACCATCGTAACAAGGATTGTCCAAGAGTGAAATGTCACTATCATGTCAAAAACTGACAATGGACAAATTGGCATCGGTGGTCACAGAAGACATCGGGCCCGATAGATGAGAGGAGTCACTACATTCATTGGGCATCCCAGAAGTATGATCTGATTTACGGTTTGACGATTGAAGCGCACCTAACACTGGTGCAATTCCAATCCTACCAGCTTCTCCACTGGTGTTTGAGCTCTGGATAATGTCATTGCCCTGTCTCTCGTCATTATTTACTCCCGCTGCAACACCAGCAAATCCAGAAGCGGCCAAACCCTTCGATCGGAGGGCCATTCCCAAAAGAGCAATAAAAACCTCTCTAACTTCCGCAGCATCACCCAAATCATGCGTACATTGCAGGTCGACCGTACCCGACTTTGTAAACAAACTAAAACATTCATTTTCATTCACAGATTGGGCCGTCTGAATCCGTCGTAATGCCGTTGTACGTTTCCCACGTTCTATCCCTACAACATCGTGGAATGCCACCCTGCGCAAGTTTCCAAGTTTAACCGTCGACGAATCAAGTGAATTGGATTGTCGTTTCAATTCGGCTCGCCATGTGAGACAGTTTTGATATTCTAAGGGGATGGTGGTGGTAGTGGAGGCCGTATGATTTTGTTGTGTTGAATTGTTTCCATTAAAGTGTAAAGTGATCCATACGGGACGAGGGTTACACTTTGTCCCGTGAGCAATCATTTTGATTCCTGGACATTGACTCAAACGGTGCTTCATTTCGTGTAGAAATTGTATTGTGTCGGGGTTTTCATTTCTATTGAATGCACCCATCATACGATTCTTACTCTCCTCGTAAACCAAAGACGAATACCAATGGGAACTTCCATTCAAGTTGGAAGACCCTTCTTGAAACCCAGGTAAAATATACGGCTCCGTTGTGCTCTCCGTGGAGTAATCACTCCGATCTCCCCAATATTGTTCCGGACAAGGCATGGCACCCAAACGAGACGCAGGGAATTCGAATTTCATTTTTTGAATCCATCCGCTGGTTTCTGACGCCTTGTCGAAACCATCACTGGACACCGTGGACGTTTGCTCCCATGCCAACCCGCGGTATGGACGATGCCGCACGTCACGACGATAGCGTCTTCGTGCGGTGCCGCAGTAGTGAGCGCGGCATCCCCGTGGTAATATGAGATAGGCGAGGTAGATTGCGAGGCAAAATGTTAGAAAGATGAGGTAGTGGAGGGGTGTTATTATTGCAATGGCGGTGGATGGCAATGACAAGAGCGTTGTCATGGTCGTCGTTGCCTCGGTCTGCCTCGGTGTTAGCAACGACTGAAGGTAGTAATATCATACATACGGTTGAATATTTAGGTAAATTAGGCTTACGTTAGGTAGAGTGCCGTGACCTGCCGTTAACAAGGGCCACAGATTACGTACAATACCTCAGGGAGAGGACACCGGGGGAGACTCGACACCAATCCGGGAAATATTGTACTAGACCATCATGTCGTGCTTATTGTTTGTGTTATAGTTCATGATTTATCACTCAGCCCTTTCAATTGCCGTGTGAATGAACAATAAAACCAACACTTTGCACCTCAAAATCTACACAGTCTGCAAACCAGGAGCGGGCGACTTTGGGACCTTCCCCGCCCCCCTAGTCCACGAAAGCTCAATTGTCTCCATCGACTCTTCTTTCGTCAATTGTGAATATTTGACTCGTCTTTCTGTCCCAGCATCATTATGCCCATTGGAAGTTGTAGAGTTGTGTAATTGATTCCTCGCTCGACGTTGATCAAACAGACTGGCCGATTTGACTTTTTGTCGTTTGACCATGCGGATGGAGAATAATCCGATTACGAGACAGATCAGTTGCATCCGTAGCTGAAACATTATTGAATGATTTAGTCACAATGTCGGGTGTGTCAAAAACTGGAATTGGACGCAAGATGAAAGAATCTCACCATACGGAGTTGTTCATCTGATTCTGTGTATCTACATGGTCTGTACTCGGATCGATTTTTTGTAGTTTTCTCCGAAGATTCGGCATCTGTATGCAGTGACAAAAAATCATAAGTGAGGTTGGGACACAACACAGACATCATTCAATCAAGCATCAAAAATTGCCACAAAAGTTTCCCGCATGTAATTTTCAATGTTCCATGTACATACAACTCCCAACACAGGAACTCACCATAAAACAAGGTACAATCATACCGCTGCCTCCTCTCATACAATTCACAACTCTCAAACTCCCCCTTGATCTTTTCATCCTCGGTTTCCAACGACACCCTCCAATGATGCGGGCATAATTCACATTCTCCCGCGGCCGAGCAGACTTCGTTGCTGTGTTGTTGGGGGGAGGATGGTGCGGTTTGACCTTCGTTGGATTCTTCCATTTTGCTTCGATTAGTTCGAGTGGTGTGATTGGTTGATTGATTAATTATATATTGAATCAAACGAGAATGATGGCGATCGGCGTTATACGAGAGTAAGGATGTAGTCGCTCGTGCGAAGGAGTGTCTTTGATTTTCGCTGTGTGCGCCGGGAAGCGAGAGGAGATACGTCTCAATGGTTTGTCCTGTTTCCGCGAAAGTAGCCGAAACGCAGTCAATGAATGAATTGCTTATAGGAAGACAAGGAAAAGGTGTGGTGGTGCGAACGGCGATGAAGCGTCTCTTGTGATGTCGGAGCGGAGACCACAGGAACCAAGAAGTGACATCGTCGGTGTGCTTTGTATTGTACCGTGCTGCGGGCGCACGTATCCTGGAGGTATCGCTATCGTCCGACGCTGTTGTACATACCTCCTCTCTCTACGTCCTGACGTAGAGGTATTGGTACAAGTCAGAATGGACTTTGAACCACGTGATGTCAGATATCTTTGACCACTCGTGTGGCATCAATATCCAATCCCTGGCACCCAGCGAAGATTGCACAGCCCTTAGGGACTATCTCAAGGGCTTAAGTCCAGCTGTACAGGTCCTCAGCTTCGACGGAAGGCAGCTGCAATTGCACTGCAATTACAAGCCAAAAATGACGAAATGGTTCAAAGTCCATCCCGTAGAAATTGGTATGTTTTCTACGGAGTAAGGCATGTCAGATATGGGATGCTGTAGAAGCAATATAAAAATTCTCGCACACAAGCAATTTTCACGCAACTATGTAGCGAAGTACGGTCAGACTATCTGACAATTCGTGTCGACGAATTTTGAGGGTCGACGCGTACATTCGTACGTGGGAATAGTAAATCCCGTCGTTCGTGGTTCAAAGTCCATCACGTGGTCCAAAGTGGATTCTAACCCGTAATACATATATGGTAAACTCGAACAAAATTGAAAGACACAGCATAATAATAATCGATTGAAGTAGAACATGAAAGTCAACGTTCCATTTGAAGTCTTTCTTTGTATCGTTGGTAATGTACATAGCTCTTCTACATCTTGTGCGCGGGCTTCGGGTATTTATTGTACAATACTCGTACAAGACCATACGTTAGAGTATGATAGATGATGTGGTGCGACCCGTAGACAATAGTGATTAATAATTGTAAAACAGTACAATACAGCCTCCCCTTCTGATACATGGGTTCCCAAATTTCACCTAAGAATATATCATATCTAATATCCACTGAGCTTTGATATGGAAGGTTACTATAGCTTCCGAGCAGCGCTCTTCACTCTTCATCAACAACGTTCCATGCTCAAAGATTCATCGCCCCTTGCCGCCCGCCACTCCACTGCAACATGACCTCAGTACAAGGCCAAGACGTCAAGATCGAATCTCATGCCTCCGTTCCCTATCGAGGATTCACTGCCCCCACCGATCCATTATCCAGTGGCATTCCCTCCACGTCCCTTGCCTACCCATCGCCTTCACCGGTAGAGCCATCGCGACCATCATTCAAATCACGATTGTTCAACTTTTTAGGTCCGAGGAGTACGGATGTACAGCAGCTGATTCGAAAGTTGGAGGAACAGTTTCAGACTTTGCAGGTACAACATTTAAAGTATCAATATGAAACTCGTTCTGGTGAGTTGTTTTTAAGAATCATTCGTTTCCTATCTTACCATAAAATTTCCGTACTAACCGATGAATCTCTCTCACCAACAGCGAAAGATCCCACCACCGATCCCAACCATCCAGTACACGCCCCCCAAACCCCCCGCGAAATCCACTTCGTAGGCCGATCCGCCCAAGACCCCGCCATCCTCCAACTCACCACCTTCCTCACCAATCACGACATGTTCGGTGCCATCACCGAACTCTGGCTCGGCAACAACCTCCTCTCCGACGAGGGTGCCACCGCCCTCGCATCCTACCTCCAACTTCCTCGATGTCCCCTCGTGGAAGTGTGGTTGGGACAGAATCGTATTGGTCCGGTGGGGACGGCCATGTTGGCGGCGGCGTTGGGGAGTAATGAGAAGAGTCGTTTGAAGTGTTTGGGGTTGAATCAGAATCCGATTGAGAATGCTGGTGCGGGGTGTTTGGCGCAGATGTTGCGGGGGAATCATACCTTGATTACGGTCGATGTTCATGGATGTATGTTTGAGGGAAACAAACGTACGGGTTTTGTGGATGATGAGGAGGAGGAGGAGGAAGCGTATGGTTGTAAGATTGTCAAGATAAATGATGGGAAGGAATATGTCGCTAGGATTGATAATTCGAGTGCCGAAGAGAAAATGGGTTATGTGACCGACCAACGATTGTTGGATGCCATCACAACGTTTTCGGCGTTTAATAAAATTAATCCCACGAGGGAACAAGCCATTCGTGGATTAACGTTGCGGAACAGGAGAATCAAAGCTGCAAGTGCAAAGGTTGCTGGCGGGGATACCACAGAGGATACAAACACTGACAACACGGAGCAGGAGCAGGAACAGGAAACAATGGTATCCCAATTCCTTTCGGATCTTCGCGCTCTTCCTTCGACGGAACGGTTGACTCCCGAAGAGAAGAGAAGGTGGAAAGATTGCGAATGGGAAAGGCTGTACGTAGAAATCGAGCGGGCGAGAGCGGCAAGGTCGGCTCTTGAGGAACGATTGAAAATACAAGAAGATGACAATGTTGGGAAATTGGGTGAGGACGAAATCGATAATGATGCTGCATCCGAAGAAGAACAAGAAGAAGAGGATGGTGAAGGAGGACTTGGAGAGATTGTGGCCGAAAAGGAAGAAAGGGTAAGAATACAACGATATTAGTTGACTTCCGTTTGTTTTTGTGAGAAGAAATCTGACTCCTCTTGGGTGTTGGACAAAGTTGGGACGAGATCTCGATGATGAGATCGTGCGGTAAGTTCAACTCATTCATTAGGTCAGCTTGACAAACAGGTGTCTAAAAACGATTTGCGCTTTCCTTGTTGATAGTACTGAATCACGAAGCTGGCGTGATCTCAAGATGGGCATTGCGGGTTCGGCTAAGGTGGCAACCACGGATCAAAACAGATCCGTTAAGAAGAAGTTAGTTGCTGTCGAGAAAAAAGATGACGCTCCAAAGAACCCATTCAAAGAAAATAATTTGGCTCCTGTCCCTGAGTCTGGTGGCGATGAAGAATTGAGTGAAGGAGTAGGGAGTGAGGATGATGAATCAGAGCAACAGAATGCTGAAGTAAAGTTTGTATAAGTCTTCGTTGTTAGTGTAAATTCTCGTTTGCTGTTCAGTCAAAACATGTAATCAAATAAAAAATCTCAAGTATTCGATCCTTTTGGTGTTGTCAAAAACCTCCCGTTTGCGGACGACAATTCTTAATTTGGATGACACCATCTTCTCTTTCTCGTTCATTCTTATTTTGTGTGGTATTCCATTGCGGCATCAAACAAGTCGTCACCTGCATTCAGTTTGCGATAAGTGCACGCAACAGGTGGAAATGCCTCCTCAGCTGGGTAGAACTTGGCTGCAGCCAACATACGTTTGCGGTATTTTGACATCTCGGCATCCATGGCAGCTTTCAGCGATCTCTTCGTCCCTCTAAACATCAACTCCTTGATTCTGTACGAATTGACCAGAGGATCGCAGTACAACTCCTGCTCATCGAGATTATGCCTTTTGCGCGCGCACATTTCACGAAAGAGACGGCGCTTATTATCCATGTCCGCTTCAAGAGCCTTTAACTCACCCAACGTAGTCTTTGGAGAAGCGTACTCTCGTAGGATTGGGTCATAGGAGGAACCAGCGTAGTGTGCGCGTAGCGAGTTGTGTTTGTTGCTCTTAAACAGACTTTCATGCAATGCGACAGTGTTAGCCGGTGTGGCAAAATGATCGTTCTCCGCTTGATGGTAACGCTCAGTCTCTTTGAAAAGAGGGTCACCATTGCCAAGGTGTCTCTCTCCTAAACCACGAGTTCCTTTTGTAGTAGTATCATCGTTCTTGATTTCGAGCTCAGGATTAACATTTTTTTCCAGCCCAAATACTACATCCTTAAGGAATGGATCACCGTGATACTGGAATACTTTCTGGACTCCCATGCTTCTTTTATCGATTTTGTATTACTTGCTTTTGTTCTTTAGTGATGCGATGTCTGTTGATTTGTTTTTATGACAACAGCAAACAACAAACGGGCGCTGTACACCTCACCCAGAATCATGATTGACAAGAAGTCCGTGCCATCCCGATCGAAATCATAGGTCTGCATAATGTCAGCATGCAGAGTCCTCATTTCCCAGATGACACCCAGCGGTTCTATTTTGTCAGATTTTGTCCAATGGTGTTCTCTTTCATCACATGGCCTCACATAATCGTAGAGCCCTTGAGATAGGTGTCAAAAATATGCTACCTTTTGCACTCAAAAAACTAAAATAATAGATTTTATTATTATTTACTTTGCCATAATAAAATAAATGATACAGCTTCACTTTAACATTTCAAGGTAATTTTCATTGACAGTCACGACTCCCAGATTCTTTCGCGAGGCTAAAAAAGGTGCAAAAGAATATATGTCCCAACAATATCTGCTCACAACATCATCTCATTGGTATAAGCCCCGACACCAACAAATGTGCCCTTGCAAGAGATGCGGATTTGTTTTCAGCAAGATTTCTGAGTGCCGAAAATTAGGACGACCACACACGACAAGTTCAAGTGAAAACATAAAGCAAATTGCACACACAGCCCGGTGCACCAATGCTCAATTGCTTTGACCCCTCACGACTGGAAACTCGTTGACAGATAAGTCAGGAAAAGATTTTTTGCTTTCCTCGATTTTTTCCGTGTGCACAGGCGTCGCATCTTGGACAGAACCCACGTCCAAGTCTGCGTGGTCTCGGAACATACGAGATGCAGCAAGCACTCCGCTATTAAAGCCATGGTGGAAGTCTCCATCGATGCTGTGGAGTTTTTCGATGTCGCTCTTGTGCTCTTTTGAATGGTCAAGCCACTTGGAGGCGGCATGGGTTGGGAAACGAGCTAGAAGTAGGATGTACGAAATAATTGTTATTCACTGTTTTCATAATGGAAAGAACACTAAGCGTGGAAACATCCCAGTCATGTCGATGACTTACTTCTATATCTGGCGTACCAGACCAATTCATAACTTTTTGACAACTTCTCTGTTGCGGTATCTTTGACTGCCCCAAGGGCACTTTTAAGCAGTTTATTTTGCGACCTCAAGAATAACACTTCGTCTTCAAGTCTTTTGTGCGTAGGAGACATGGACACTTGGCGTTTCAGGTCGACAGCAGGGGTTTTTGCTGAAAATAAAGGACGGAAAATAGATGAGGAACGAATCGTTCGAGCAGCAACTTCAAAGCTGATGTCTTTGCAATTCGATTGAATTAACGTACGAACTCGGGTCGATCAAACAACGCAGAAACTAGGATAATCTACTAACTCACAAGCACTTTTTGTCGTCGAAGGAGTATGTATTGAAGTCACCATTTTTACGGAATGAAATTTGGGATTGATAAACAAATGATAGTGCGACACCAATTTGAGTATAGTCGTCGTCGAATTTGTGAGACAAAAAAATATCATGTTGTTGCCATCAGTTCCAATCTTCCAACTCACCATCGAGAAAGTATTGTAGTGTTGGCCCTAACGGGAAATTGCATTCTGAGTTCTCACGGATACTCACGATCAAATCTTTATGCAAGTGCATGCTGGGCAGCGTAGGAGTCAGTACGAGATACTTGTCTTGTGAAACTGCATTTGAGGCGCTCCTGCTACAAAGGAACTAGTAAATCAGGAGCTTGAACTGGCATTTCGTGTCACCCGTCTCACAAATCCCGGAAACAATAACGAGTACAATACTGTACCATTCTCTTCTCCCTCTATTATAAATTACTAGCAGCCGCTGCAAGTTTTTTTGCAGCGGCGGGAGCCACAACAAAGGAAAAAGTTATAACAGTGGCCGCCGCGCGCACGGGCATGACGTTTGTAGTAAGTGCTTTCCCATAACCTAGCGCGGCACGCACTGGCACGACTTTTGTAGTACTTACATCACGTGCTTTCCGATTTAATAAAGCAAACGCGCACGAGTACCACTTCTGACGTCATTTTGGTCGATTATGACAAGGTGGCAGCTACCTAGGTAGAGTTGTGCCAGGAGGATCCGGGTCAGGGGTGCGTGGGAAAAGTTTTTGGCGAGTGAGAAGTGACGTGGCGCGATCGCATGAGTCCCGCACAGTTATGTACCGTGCATGCGTGACATGGATCCGCGGGGACGGGGCAGGGACGGGGCGGGGATGAACGGGACGGGCGGGGCGAACGGGACGAACGGGACGAACGGGACGAACGGGACGACCGGGACGGGCGGGGACGGGCGGGACGAGGCGGGACGGGCGGGACGGGCGGGACGAGGCGGGGAAAAGTGGGCAGGATGTGGGAACGGGCGGGACAGGGCGGGACGGGGCGGGGACGGGCAGGGACGGGCAGGGACGGGGCGGGGACGGGCGGGGACGGATGGGGACGGATGGGGACGGATCGGGACGGGCGGGGACGGACAGGGATGGGCGGGGACGGGGCAGGGACGAGGCGGGGACGGGGCAGGGATGAGGTGGTGAATCGTGACGTCACTTGAGAACAGAGCGCAGAAAGTCCACGGTGTGAGCAGACTTTTGGCGAGTTTTTTATGCGCCAGTGCTCGTGACGCACACCAAGGCCCGGATCCTCCAGGTTCCAAGATGGACATAGGTTTTGCTTTGGAATGAATAGAGTTTTAAAGTAGGGTGAGGTCAAGTACCTATCCCAACAGTCTTGCAAGAAAGAGAAATATTGCCCAAGTTTTATTCCGAGGATGAGGAGGAGTCGCATGCAATGAGTCTCATTTGAACTTGCAACAGCCCTTATAACATGGGAGTTCATTGCTACGCATAAATAGCAGAGCGTGGGAGTGATCGCTGAACAGCCTGTTGATGAGTATGGTATGGTATAGATCCGCCTCATAATAAATTTCTCTAGAGTCGCGCGCAAGTAGTCTTTTTCGAATTTGCAACAGCCCAGATAACCTATGTTAGGAATGTCGCGACACAACATGTCGGCTGGGGGGTACCAAAGACATGTCATGTCGCGACATTCTGCAACACTGAAGACATGTCTCGGAATGTCACCGCGACATGTCAGGAAGACATTACCAGTTTAATTGTAGTACTGACGCACCCCGTTTTGTAACAAAAAAAAACACGATTCTCGTCAATTTTTGTAAATTGCATGTAACTTTTCCCACAGCCCTTGCAGCGGGATTTGTGCAAAATGCTACGGATTCGTCTTTTCACGAGCTTTCCAACGGTATATCGGTTGATGGGTGTCTGACCACTGCAAGTCATTCAAAATCGTGCTTGAAGGGACATTTTCAGGGGAAAAATGTTGACCAATTCATCGTGCACACTTGTCACACAGTCAATATCTTCCCTGTTGACTCAAATTATCGTGACAACATATGTGCACCTCACTCCTAACATAAATAGGAGTGAGGCAGAGCTTAAGGTTCTTGTCAAGAAGGCTGCCAAGGCCAGAACATACCATGCAAACCTGGCGTTGCTGTTCATGACAGTGGCAACTTTCACTGTCAAGGAGGAACGAACACTCACATCAATTGTCAGTGCGCAAGATTGGACAGAATTTGTCACTACTAGGAGAAGCCCAGAAACATCACAATGCAAAAGAACAAATAGTTTGACAACACTGGGTGTGGTGTGTGATCAACTATTGGCGAAATCGAGCATATTGCATATGCAGTCAAAGAGAGAGACATGTAATAAATAGTGTCAGGAAATTTGTTGCTTTAAATTAAACTATGTAATTAATTGCATCTTCGTCTGGAATAGTCAACTATTTCATTTTGTAATGAAACTGGAATGTTTGTAGGACGAACAGGATTGATCACTTCAAAGAACCACACGGCAACCAAGGTGAACTATATTCATGCTCTGATTTCTGGTGAAAATGTAATAACCTAGAAACGAGCCATTTTCTCTATGATTCTACCCACATCAATTTCCATAATCTGTTTCTGATACATCGTCACTGGGATATCAATCCTCAGTGTCGGTGGCAACATCTACAGGAGGCCCATTTGCGTACCATCATCTGTGACAATAACAATTACATCAGCACCTGGGGGTCTGCCATCTGATGCCGGTACGTCGTCACTGGAAGTCCAACAGTCCACCCAGGATGACAGAGAAATAAACAACATTGAAGGCATCAATGAGGCAACAAATTAATGCAAAAATGGGGATATGAGCACCAAAAAAACACTTACCATGTCATAATTTGCCATATTCCCTCCTCGTTGTCGCGATGGCTGCCGTGTAACAAAATTTCCTCCTAAGAAACGGTGTGATTCCTTGTAAAATACGTGGAATCTGACCAAACCAAGGCGCAGGATGGTTGCAGACGATGTTGCTATGAGGGCGATTGCAGCGGTCCCAGAGTTGGGACGATATTCGCCATGATCGATGTGATGCGGTGGCGGCGGCGGAAATCCTCATGGTGATGAAGAGTAGTGTCGCGATTTTATTTTTTGGTGATACGTAGAATCTAGTATGTTACCTACTGAGCGCCAGATGTAGCAGCGTCAGCACTAAAATTAAACTGGTACCGTGGGGTGTGTAGAAGACATGTGATTGTCGCGACATATGACATGTCTTCAGCGATGTCTTTGTACTCTCTAGTAGACATGCAATGTAACATACTCAGTGTAGATAATGTGATGTATATTCAGTATTGATTCAGAGACAACAAAGATATTACAATTAGATCTAAGATATTCAGTATTGACCCAGAGACAACAAAGAGATTACAATTAAGTGTCACTACTCTCCCTCGCTACCCTCTTCTTCTACGTCCTTTCGAACTATTTCAATACGGTTTTTGCTGACAGGGCGCTACGATAGTCCATAGTTGTTGGCCAAAGTTCATTTGAATTGGGAGGGGTATGGTGAGGAGCGGTAGGATCAGTAGATTGAATTTTCAATTAAATAGTTGAAAAGAAAAAAGAAACATGGCAGAACTCACCAGTCAGGTTAGTAATGGACCTGTTTTTTTGCCAGCAGGGCTCTTGATATGAGAGGATGCGGCGATGGGCCAATGGGGTTGATTTGAAGTGGGAGGGGTTTTGGAGAGGAAGAGCATGGTCAGCGCTGACATTTTCAATTAAATAGTTGAAAAGAACAAATAAAAATTGCAGAACTCACCAGTCAGGTGAGTAATGGACCTGATTCTTTTTGCCAGCAGGGCTGTTGCTCTGAGAGGGCGTGGCGACATCGCGATGTTGTTGATTTGATGTCGGAGGGGTGTGGAGAGGAAGGGCAGGGTCAGCACATTCAGTTTTCAATTAAATAGTTGGAAATAAGAAAACAAAATGGCAGAACTCACCAGTCAGGTGATTATTGGACCTGGTTCTTTTTTGGCCAGCACGGCTGTTGATCGTAGAGGACGCGGCGACGTCGCGATGTTGTTGATTTGATGTGGGAGGGGTGTGGAGAGGAAGGGCAGGGTCAGTTGTGTCAAATTTCAATTAAATAGTTGAAAGTAAAAAATGGCAGAACTCACCAGTCTGGTGATTATTGGACCTGATTCTTTTTTTTCCAGCACTGCTGTTTATTATAGAGGACGCGGCAACGTTGCGATGTTGTTGATTTGATGTGGGAGGGGTGTGGAGAGGAAGGGCAGGGTCAGTAAGGACGATTTTCTATTAAATAGTTGAAAATAAAAAATGGCAGAACTCACCACTCAGGTGAGCAATTGACCTGATTCTTTTTTTGCCAGCACGGCTGTTTATTGTAGAGGACGCGGCCACGTCGCGATGTTGATGATTAGATGTGGGAGGGGTGCGGGGAGGAATGGCAGGGTCAGTAAGGACGATTTTCAATTAAATTGTTTAGCACGTAAAAAAACCAAAATCAGCATAACACAACAACCAACCTGTCTTTTGAGGGGGCGTTAAGGACGTCGTGTTGGCGCGATGGCTGGGAAGACGATGAGCCAACTCGCGGCTCAAAACTCCATGAACTCACAGAGATTGAAGGGGATGACTGTCTGCGTGAGCGGAAATCCCATTGTTCTGTTTTGTTATGGGGCAATGCAAAAATGGCCGCCCGTGGCCATCTGCTTGATGATTCACGCTTCTCTTTACAAGTAAGCATGTGTATTGAATTTTTGGCCATGCTACAAATTGCTTTTAGATATAATTTTAGAGGTAATCACATATCAACAGTCATTGAATACCCATGCGTATAAACCAAAAACCTTAGGCTTTTACGGGTATTTTGACGAGAGTATATATGAATTCAACCATAAAGTGCAAAAATGAAAAAAAAGACTTTTTTAGTGTTGTAAAGCGAGCTTCGCTCGTACAATCGCCGTTTTGGTTCAAGATGTAAGTAAGGCACTTCTGTTAAACATAATTTTTGGTGATGCATTTTGCTTACCACTAACGTAACATAGAAAAACTTTTTGGTGATGCCTGTCATGTGAATTATGCCTTATTGGTGTTGTTGTCCGCTCACGTTGAAAATATTTTTGGTCATGTGTCTAACTTACTACCCTAACATGAAAATATTTTTGGTGATCCCTGTCATGTGAATTATGCCATTTCCCTTTACAGCTGTTCAATAGCGCAATTTTTGGCCATGCTACAAATTGCTTTTAGATATAATTTTAGAGGTAATAACATATCAACAGTTAAAGAATACCCATGCGTATAAACCGAAAAACTTAGGCTTTTACGGGTATTGTTCCGAAGGTATATATGCATTCACCTATAAAATCCAATAGTGAAAAAAAGGTCTTCTGAAGAAGGAGAAGAAGAAGAAACCTGCTCAGTGATAAACTAAGATTTTTAAAAAAATTTGATAATATCTTGAATCTTTACATCTGAAAATAATTATTTTTTGAAGAGATTCTTTCAAAATCTTAGTGGTCACGATATTTTCAAAATCTTAGTTGTATGGAAACTAATACCTTTTCTCATTCTCCTTCTTCTCCTTCTTCTCCTTCTTCTCCTTCTTCTCCTTCTTCTGCTTCTTCTGCTTCTTCTGCTTCTTCTGCTTCTTCTTCTCCTTCTTCTCCTTCTTCTCCTTCTTCTCCTTCTTCTCCTTCTTCTCCTTCTTCTCCTTCTTCTCCTTCTTCTCCTTCTTCTCCTTCTTCTCCTTCTTCTCCTTCTTCTCCTTCTTCTCCTTCTTCTCCTTCTTCTCCTTCTTCTCCTTCTTCTCCTTCTTCTCCTTCTTCTCCTTCTTCTCTCTTCTTCTCCTTCTTCTCCTTCTTCTCCTTCTTCTCCTTCTTCTCCTTCTTCTCCTTCTTCTCCTTCTTCTCCTTCTTCTCCTTCTTCTCCTTCTTCTCCTTCTTCTCCTTCTTCTCCTTCTTCTCCTTCTTCTCCTTCTTCTCCTTCTTTCTCCTTCTTCTCCTTCTTCTCCTTCTTCTCCTTCTTCTCTCTTTTCTCCTTCTTCTCCTTCTTCTCCTTCTTCTCCTTCTCCTTCTTCTCCTTCTCCTCCTTCTCTCCTTCTCCTCATTCTTCTCCTTCTTCTCCTTCTTCTCCTTCTCCTCATTCTTCTCATTCTTCTCCTTCTTCTCCTTCTTCTTTTTCTTCTTCTCATTTTCTTTCTCCATTCTTTATCATTCTTTTTCTCATTCTTCTCATTCTTTTTCCTTCTTTCATTCTTTTCTCTTTCTTTTCTTCTTTTTCTCATTCTTCTCCTTCTTCTCCTTCTTCTCTTCTTCTTCTCCTTCTTCTCCTTCTTCTCCTTCTTCTCCTTCTTCTCCTTCTTTCTCCTTCTTCTCTTCTTCTTCTTCTTCTCCTTCTTCTTCTCCTTCTCCTTCTCCTTCTCCTTCTCCTTCTTCTTTCTTCTTCTTCTTCTTCTTCTTCTTCTTCTCCTTCCTTCTCCTTCTCCTTCTCCTTCTCCTTCTCCTTCTCCTTCTCCTTCTCCTTCTCCTTCTCCTTCTCCTTCTCCTTCTCCTTCTCCTTCTCCTTCTCCTTCTCCTTCTCCTTCTCCTTCTCCTTCTCCTTCTTCTTCTTCTTCTTCTTCTTCTTCTTCTTCTTCTTCTTCTTCTTCTTCTTCTTCTTCTTCTTCTTCCTCTTCTTCTTCTTCTTCTTCTCCTTCTCCTTTAGTCAGACAGTTTTTTGACTTTTTGCCATAACAGATACTTGAACTTTTAGCTATAAGAAACTAACCTGGAAATATTTAATTTTTGGGGGTGATGTACATGGGTAGTCATGATTATTTGATCTCTGTTTACGTTTAAAATTATATCTTATTTCAAAAAAATGGAAAGGAGGTGCACGGGCCCATTGGCAACTATGTGTAGACAAGCCACTTGATTTTCAAGATATTACTTCCTCTAGTTCTACGAATCGCATTCTGTAAAGCAAGCCACACAAAATCTTGCAGCGGATGCTGGTAATTATTTTTTTGATGTCACCATCTTGAATGTGCCCACGCCATCTCAATATTTTGGTATTTTTGGGAGTCCACAACAATTTGGGTTAGCTCATTCCATAGAAAATATTAGTATTTTCTCCTGCATACTCTATAAATTTAGCATAAGCACTACAACCTGTTCCATTTTTTTGTGGATCAGCTATCATATTTCTTTCTCAGATGTATTTTTCATACAAGGGCCATGCAATCTATTCATGTCCATAGATCATGTCATGAGGTGAAGTCCTGCATAGGACAGACCTATCAAGTGAAAATTGTAGTTCCACCTAGAAGTTCGTAGGTCAGGTAGGCAGAAAGCCATCATCATAATATTGCAGTTGGAAGCTCTTCTTTTTGTGGTCATTCAAGTATATCTTTACAGGTTCCTGATGATTTATGTTCAGCCAATGGTAGCTATTTGGAACAAGGCAATCAGATAAATTGCACCAACACCAACAATCGTATCCAACCAAAACAATCAATAGAGCTCAATGAGCTTTCTAATGTAATAATAGTTATAGTAATTCATTTTTATAGGATGATGTGTTATTCTTGGATGGATGGTACTGAGCATAACAATTAAGTCAATACAAACCCTGAAGGTTGTTCTTCTAACTTCCACAGGCTTTGTGCAATTATCACAGAAGCACTGCTAATAAATACAGTGACTCAAAAATATATGTGCTCATTGATTTTTTCAATTTACCATATGCAATTATTGTACAACTCAAAAGGCAGTTATGATGAATTGAGTTGGTGCAATTATTTCACCAAATGAAGTATCAGGATTGTTTGTTTTTGTTGTCTTCATTTTTTGTTATTTTGAAAATACAATTAGTTCTGTCTGCACTTGCATTGCCTGCATGCAATATTATGCTGTGGCAAAGAAAAATGCACACAACTTTGTCGAATTTATATTGAAATGCATTTCAAATCCTCCAAAAGTATCAACAAATTAATAAAAAATGGTAAAGTTGCTAGGAGTTTTTGAGGTGTTTTTTCATCATTTTCAAATTGCTCTTCAGTGATCGTGTCAATAGGCCAAGTGCTCATGTTTAAAGGAAATGATTCTTTAGACATGGAATCTGTATTATTATAGTAGTAAGGATAAGCATTTCTAGACACTGTTGAAAGCCTGCAAAAATGTCCAAAAAACTAGAACCTAAAAAGTAATCATTGCGATACCTGCAATGCTGCGCAAAAACGTGCAAAAACCCACGAAACCAGGGTGGGGTAATTTTAGACATGTGTGTGTAGGATTATGTTTTCAGAACTTTTTCACAAAGGTGAACAGGAATCAAAACCTAACACGACCGAAAACAAGTGGTATCGATTCAAAACTAACTCCACAAACAAAAAACAACACTGGGAATTGGTATGCATGGACCGTAATGAATTTATGTCTACTCTAGATTTGCAATCTACAAGACTGAACAGAATTCTCACCAATTTAAACCTGCTGTAAAGCAAGACTTAGGAATGAACTGGTCCGTCATTTGATTCCATCTTTCACGTCAACCACTGTCATAAAATTCATGTGGCATAATGCCATGTAAGCCAGCGAAGAAAGCATTATTGGGACACAAAGGGATGAGTATAAAGCAGTCCAGTATGTATGGTTTTGTACCTCATCATCATTATTTTTATCGCAAAAGTACTTATGTCAACAGAACACAGCTGCAGCTGAGTATGTGGACGAATTTTATTAATATAATGACCGCTTATTTAAGAAAACGGTGTATGTTGCCACTCTCAAAACTTTCTGGTTGCTCTTATAGAGGTGAGAGCTATACACTACAGCTTTGCCATTCTTTTGTCAATCTGTTATGCTGACTATTGTCTTTATTTATGCCTATTTTGTAAGACTCTATACTGCACAATTAGTTGATGGACACCTGACCCGCCTCCAAGGCGCTAGTGCGTGAAGCTTGCTAGTATAATTTTAGGACAGTATATTTGTTGAAACAAATCTGAAAAATTGTAAGCTCTGTCCTTCCCTTTGTTTGTGTTGTGTGTCTTGTTTCTACATCAGTATCACATTTCTCATGTCAGTTGAATTCCTTGGACAATTATGTGTCACAACAATAACAATGGGACAATGTTAAAGACAAATTATTGTTGTATGTGTGCACTGAGCTCCTGAAAAGTGCCAATAGGGCAATTATGGAAGGACAAATTATGACAAAGTTTTTGACAGAACGTTTAGCGTGTGAATATTGAAAACAAGAAGGATTTCATAACTTGGAAACTACATTAAATATCAATTGTATTTATTGCACCAAGATATGAGTTGGCTTAATTAACTTTGTTAGTTGTTATAATGACGATATCTTACTGCAGAGATATGAATCAGAATCAGTAGAGAGCTTGTGAATGATTGCTTTCAAAGCTCAAGGTGAGATATATATTGAAAACTATTCATAAAATGTTTATTTTATTGGTTTTGCCCTTAGGCAAGTGGAATAAAAATCTCTTATATGGAATGATTGTAACTATTCAGTTATAGTGAAGAGTTTTATTGTTTCTTTTTTAGGTTTGTAAACATAATTGTCAGATGGAGCATACAATAAGCAAAAGAACAGCAATGATGAGTATAACTTGTAGAGGAGAGAGCTCAAAGAAAAACTTCTACCAATAATCTCTGATTGAACTCACAATTAGATTACCTGTAACCATGAGAATATTACACTAGACAAAGATGAAGCTTCAACAAAATAAGTCATGACAATATTTCTAACGACGCGCTCTGTCTCAATGGAAGCTTTAATTCTTCGTATGTCTTTTGTGTCAATTGATGCTTTGTGAAAAACCAATCATGAGCAAGAAAGGGCACCACTTTCATTTCAAAAATATCAGGAGGCAAACCGCAATTTTGGCAGAGAATAACTCCAACTTTCCACGTAGGTGGATAAGACCAATATTCAGACGGGAAGGACCAATCTTTATTGGTCCTCAAAGAATTTAAATGTACATGCTGTTTCGGCGGAAGACTGCCCACCTTTATAGCCATTTCAAGAAAACGTCTTTTCTTGCCACGAAAATGGAAGATCAAAAAACCACGATCGGATATCGTTCCGCCCTTGTCCACAATAAACTTGACCACATCTAAACGCCTGTTCTCAACAGCGTGATACAAAGGAGACTCCACAAGGGATTCCACATTAACATGACACACCGTACCTCGTTGGGACCCAGAGTTCCTCAGTCTCCAAACCCTCAAATCTGAGGTGACGACACCCTCATCCAATAACGCAGTTGCCGTAAGTCGATCGCACTCCCTAAATACTGCACTTCCCGTAGCACACGGATTTTGGAATGAATTATGCCACGCAGTCTTCCCTTCTCCGTCGGTTAAATCCGGCAATGCACCTAATTGCAGCATCCTTCGCACACCGCGGTGAAAACCAAAGTATGCGGCAATCGTGATGGGACGATGAACATGCTGGGCAAAAAAACCTTTAGAATTGAGAGAAAGGCCTCGTTGATGCGAGACTTCAATTAAATCGATCAACTCCTGTTCGGACGTAGGACTGTTTCCGTGCCTTGTTGTATTTTTACCGAGACGAAAAATGGCACCCACGAGAGGAGTCCACTGATGCTCGTTGAGTAGGTGTATGTCATTATTGGATGCCTTATGGATTAGATGGAATATCTTTTGAATGCCTCCGGGAGAATCGGTGGCTCGTTCGAGTTTACATTGGAGTAGAGAGGGATTGTGGAGAGTATCCTCCTTGGCTCTTCGAGACAATGAGCAACGGGTTGACATCGAAACATTCTTATCGTTGTTGTCGAATCATTGGTGTTGATGTGGCCGACATAGCGCAACTAGACCGCAACCTGACCGTAACTATCAAAGAGGTGTGCCGATCCTTGCACCTTCCTTGCACCATGTTATGTGAAACTAAGTACACTATTTACCTACTATTTACCCAACTAAAGTCAAAAGGGTGCACTGATAATATATGTTCTTACGTTCAGTGCCACAGCCCGGCAACCTCCCAGAGTTTTATCTCGAGACTGAGGTTGTAACGCCAATAAAAATAAAATTTAACCAAGACGGGAAAATACAATCATCTATACCCCATATCTCTTCTCCAACAACATTGTCCATTGTGGTTGCACTATAATAAATCATGTTACATACAATAAAAGTTCACCTGGATTCAAACACTCTGTACTTTGGTCCATCACACATCATCATCATCATCATCAGCAGCAGCAACATCTCAGAACCCTCGACATCGTCATCATCAGCAACATCTCAGAACCCTCGAGATGACACCACTCGTTAATAGATCATCACAAAGAAAGCAAAGCCCTAATGCAATACACGGAGAACCACCATCCAACATAACATTATGGCATACTGAATGTGTCATCACTCAATATTCGGGTGTCACCTTTCAATCGCAATACATTGCCTTGATTTGGCACATGCCTCTGGATTTTCTCCCAACACAAGATACACATCAAAGTGCATCGTCCTTGCATTACCACAGATAGGAGGATAAACTACATCTCCCTGATGGAAAGTTATGCGATATAGTAACATTCTTCCCATCTTGCATATGATCTCACACATCTTCAAATGTTCTATACAATCCATGATGTTGCAAACTTTTCACAAGACAACTTTCTCACCTAGAAACATGGTCTCACAGCAAAACATCATCTCAACTCTGATCAGCCTCTCAACACTCAACACTCAATGAATCCTCAACTACTTCCTTCACAATGTTGCAGAATAATGTGTATTACCTGGGTTGTAACACAAAACACATGAAAAAAGTGGATACACTGCTATTGAAAGTGTAGTGGTGGTTATAGTTAGTTTTGGGGCCAACTTCATGTCTGCAAATGTAGGGCATCAGTATGCCTATTTGACCTATTGTTAGATTTACTGACTTCCAACATGTCTTTTGCTTTGTAAGTTGGTCATCACTCAAACCAAAATACTCAACTTAAACTATTACCTTCAATTAGCAGTTTTAACCATTGGACAACTATACCCCTTAACTAATTATTGCTAACTATAGCGCACCTATAGGTTCAGATATTGTGTTGAAATTGACACTCCAACCACATGTAGGAGTATAAATTGTCTACTACGCTTACACTAAAGTACATTTTCTTTTTTGTTTTAATCCGGTTACAGATGATCTCAGACATACTTTCTGTAGTTCTGTATGTAAGTAAAATCTGGGGATAAAAATATACCCTGTTTTACATTGAAATGTTGGCATATCTGGACATGAGTTTCAGCAGGAACTGGTTTTTTGGCAATTCTAAAGAATGTTATGTAGCTGATATTCCAAGAAATTCCCTAGTTCCTACACGTGCATCATCAATAGGTGTATTAGAATTAGTTGTTGCATTACCTCATCCTGAAAGTTGTTGTGTAGTCAGAGGATGTGGATTGATACTTTGAAACTATCACATTATAAGAACCACCCTCTCCAACTGGCACGATATTTGTTATTTTTAGGCCCTAAATGCGATCTTTAAAATCTAAATCAGTACGAATCCATAGCACTCATCAGCCTCAACATGTCCATATCCATAGCTCCCCGTGACTCCTTCTGGTTCACGAGTTATGACAGTTTCCCCTTGAGCTCACCACACATCACACCCACACCACCCACACACCACCTGCATGCCACCCACATGCTTTTAGCGCATCCACTTTTGGCACCAAACAGTCGATATGGCCTATTGAAGGTAAATGGGGAGGACTAAGAAAAGAGGTTACATGTAAAATTTACTATCTTCAGGTCAAGAGAAAAGTGTATCTGTTGACATTTGCTAGTTCTTATAAACCGATTGTTACAGTAGTTGCATGTAATTGTTTAACTCAAACGATGACTCTATGTCGCTCACAAGAATTTACAATCTCCTCATATGTTTCTTCACATTATGATGATGTGATTTGAATGACCTATCATAGCAAAAGAGTGTTTATGGATGCAGATAGATTCAATGGAGATGTATTCAAAATCATGACTATCACTCACAATAATGAATTGTCTCCTACTATGCTGTTTTAGGATGATGTGATCTGAATCATTTTGAGATAAAGAGGCTTTACTTGCTGTCATAAATCGTTTCATAGTGTATTGTTTAAATGTAGCAGCTTTACAACTCACAATTACAACAGACAGAAGATTTCAACTTCCTTTTGCAGATAAGGCTATGAATCACCCAAGGTTAGCAGAGAAGAATGGAAAAGAAAGCAAGAGAATAAAAGATAAATCACCAGAAGTATGCACTACTATGAAGAAATTCCAAAATCAACAGCTCAACACAACGCAAGAGGTGGCATGATGGGAATAGAAAAAGGGTCGTGATGAATACTTACAATAGAATAAGAGATTTGCATAGTCAAACCCAAACCGAATTGTGCACATCCATGCAGAAAACCACAGCAAATGAAAGAAAGTCTGGTATTCAACGTGAGTACCAATAATGCAATGATACAAATAGAAAGTACTCCCAAAAATCTGTGCACTTAAAACTGTCTATCAATATGACACAGAACCAAACCTTCCTTTGGCAGCACCCTCATTGCTGCTTGAAAATCAATGTCATGTTAACAAGAAGAACTAACTTTATTGAAAACTAAACTTGAGATAGCCAAAGCAATCAAATGGAACTTACCGCACACCTTACTGGTAGAGTGTAACAACTGGGCAAAGCGTAATCTCCCATCCCATCATTCCTTGAGAAGGGGCCTTGTTTCATCTCCTGGCTTCCATGAGAGTTGATGAATAGTTTATCACTGAGGATGCTATGGGGCTCATGCCCCCCACAGCATTTCCAACAGTTCAGAACTGTGCCTACAAATAGTTGCATCCTGTCCTCACTATCTCACGGAAAGAAAAAAGACACGCAACACTAACACTAACATGCCCTGATGCTGATGTATATTGTATCCAACTCTCACAATCTCACAGAATCCAACAAAGAAACCAGTATCACCCCTGTGTCTGTTGCCATCTGTCTGAACTCCAGCAGCTGTGTGGAAAAGTGTGATCAAGGGCAGAGTTCAAGTATGGTAGGAGCACTGCGTTCAACCAAGCCACAAAGCCAAAGTTGCATGGGGCTCACGTAATTCCACAAAGTAACACCAACATGCACTGATGTATATTGTGTCCCACCCTCACTATCTCACAGAATCCAAAAACACACCCGTTTTAATGCCTCTGCCGATTGCCAATGTTGATCTGATCAGTGCAGGTTTGTGAGGAAATTGTGGAGATGTGAAAAATTGACAATCGAGTTGATCCCTCAAATACTCAATGAGCAAACACAGCTTCATTGCAGTCTTCTGCATTCAAGTGGTGAATTTCCCTCCTTTGATGGTGTCTGTCTCTGGAATTATCACAATTGATGTACAAGGTTGGTGCAGATTTCAGAAGATCTAACATAGGAGAAGTGGAAAAAATGGCAATAGTGTCAATCTCAATTATACTCCATGAGCATGAGCACCCTCTTTGCAGTCTTATGCATTATTATGGTGAAAATACTCTCTGTGATGGTGTCTGTCTCTGTACTTATTGGCGATGCTCGGTGTGAAAGCCCTTGGTTAGCATTGCCTCCTGTAAAAGTTATTCTAGTATAGGTATCTGTTAAAGGTATGCAATCCAGTCCTCCAGGTCAGCTGAATTCAGTTTCCGCAGCAAGTCACCAATCGCTACGGGAAATATTCATTTGGTCACGCTATCACCTATCCATTTTGTTCCATTGAGATTTCTAGGCAGTGGTGCATTGTGATGTAAAATAAACATGAGGTACAAAAAGGGACCAGTTTTGTTTATGGTGCACAGGAATTTTCAAGGGCCCGATCATTCACGCTGCTGTCAAAAGTCAGGTTTGTGCTGGAATGTGGCATCAAGGAGTTGCAATAGAAATTGGGGAAAAGATCAATAAGCCAATTCAGGACATCATTAAACGGATTGAAACCTACTAGTGAAGTCAATTTTCACATGGATTGCTAATGTCTTCAGAGATATTTTTACCAAGCTACTCTGCGAATTATTTCTTACTTTGGTTCTTCAGTCTGTGGATTCGTAACATAGCAATTGGTGACATAGCTTCTGCATCTGGTATCCATTTGGAAACAAACTCAAAAGAATTTCACACCTCAAGCTCTGAATAGACGTGAAAACTAACCATAATCGCATTGGCTGTTGTTATGTGGTAACATTCAATCATATTCTTTAACCTATGTTATATTCTCCAATCGCTGCATGTTAGCTCTCTTCATCATCAGAGTCTTCAGGATCACTCACATGTGACGCTCTCTTAAGGACTATTCTTTTATTATCAAGAAAGGAGAATTGTTCATCGTCGGAGTCTGCTTTGTGATCACCTTCGTTCTCATTATCCACTCGGGGAGTCTGTGATAAGTCTTTTTTCTTTTGTTTTTTACCTCGACTTCCATTTGTTGTCGTCTTTGCATCTTCGTCTTCTTTCCTGGCCGAAGACGATAAGGCCAACAAGTTAGGGTCAACATGTGCATTGCAGATCCTGAGCAACTCGATTACGGAGTCTGCCATTGGCGAAAATTCACGAGTAAAAAAGCTAAACACAGTTGGTGGAGTTTCAGTCGTTGCGTCGGAGTTGTGCAGTTGATTTCTACCTGCCCGACCACAGCGATGAACATACTTTGATGTATCAACAAATATAACAATTATGAATTGGCGAGATACGGAAAATACAGATAGATATCATTACAAGGCAATAACTCACCTGATCTAACGATCCAGGGAAATCATAATTCACCACATAGTGCACATTTGGAACGTGGATCCCTCTTGATGCAACATCAGATGCCAGCAAAATAGGATATTTGCCTGACATTGTAAGGAGAGTTTTAGACGCGACAGTTAAAAAATTACAATGTCATCTATCCAACATGTTCCAATGGGTCTCTCACCTGCTTTGAAAGAAAGAAGTCTTTGTTCACGTTCGTCTTGCTGAAGAGTTCCAAATAATTCAACACATTTCAAGTCTGCAAGGGGATATTGTGGTGAAAATGAACGATTTATTCAATGACTGCACAAAGCAAACAAGTTCTCACGTCACTGAAAAGTGCTCACCTTCCTTATACAGGAGTTTAGATATGAATTTCAATGTCTTTATTTGTGCAAAAAATACAATGCACAGTCTATTGTTGTTCTGTGGCCTTTGTCCCTGGGACTTGTTCGCGATTTTGTAGATCCTTTGAAGAGTCAGAATCAACTTCTTAGGCTTTTTGTGAGCCGCACAGACATGGAGCGTCTGGACAAGATTGGATGGGATCGTTGCAAGATCCAGATTTGATGGGAGCTTAGGCTTAACGGGCCCATCTATTACTTCATCGCATTCTGCTCTTTGATTGTCAGGAGAGCAACTGTCATGGTGTGTGTTGTCGCAAGCGTTTACCTGCTCCTTCTCTCCTACCTGAACGGAATCAACTTTTATCACAACTCTCCGACAGGGCACCCACCGGTCGATTATTTCCTTTGTTTTCTGCGGTAAAGTTGCAGAGACTAGACATGTTACGATTTCGCTTTCCTTTTCCACTTTGAGGATTGAAAGAATTTCATCAATTTGACAAGCCATTTCTGCATTGAGAGCCATTCGATCAGCCTCGTCGAATATGATAGTTCGGACATCTCCAAACACTGGATGGACTGTTTTTGTATTCTGACTCTCACGCAGTTGCTTCAATACATCGAGCAATCGCCCTGGTGTTGCCGCAATCACCAACGACTTCAGATGGTGAGACTCGTTGATCACAACATAGTCATTACCATCACACGATAGACCCAATGATCTCATTTGAGGTTGAATATCCACCCCTCCATAGATTGCAATTGATTCTACTTTCATGACAGTATTTCTGGGATCTGAACCATTTGTTGACGCGTCGTCTGTGTCCGCTGCTTTGATCAGCATCTTATTCGCAACCTTCGTTGCTATACCCATTTCAGTCGACACCTGGATTGCTAACTCACGAGTGGGGCAAAGGACTACACCATGAACCAAAGACTTGAACTGTTCCCCTGCAATGTTTGTGGAAAGCAATCTTTGAACACAGTTGGCAACGACGGGAATCGAGTAGGACAGAGTTTTCCCCGAGCCCGTTTGTGCTATCCCGATGACGTTACATGAGTCGGACATCGATTGATTCTTCTCGCCATTGGCGGACTCGTAAGAACCGAGCAGCAGCGGCCACATATTCAGTTGTATAGGAGATGGCTTCAACTGAACTGAGGATGAAAGAGAATACTTCGTTTTCTTTTTCAACCGTTTTTCCATCACTTCAAACGTCCCTCGTACCAATTGCAAGCCGATCTCCGACATGCCAAGAGATCGATGCAAACCTTTGCTCTTTGATTTGTCTTCGACGCGTTGCACAAATTCTGTTGACCACGCGGGACTAATGCTACTTTGGCAATCAGCCGGTTCTTGACGAACATGAACCCCATCATCAACGACTTGTGCATTGTCGTCTGCACTCTTGTCTTGGCGCGAAGATTTTGACTCTTCGTTTCCGCTCTTGTGTTGCCGCTTGCGTTTGCCCATGTGTTATCGTCTTTTGGAACGGGGGAAAACGATGCGGTTTGCTTGATGGGAAAAGACCTCCGGAGCTCGATGTAGTGATCTCTTGTGCTGTGAAATTTCTATGTCGTACATGGAGTGCCTAGAGAGTGGATTGTGGACTGGTCTGGACTGGTGGTACCACAGTATTGAGGGTAGATTGAGGGTATATTGGTGGAGGGGAGGTGGTCGGGCCGAGCCTACAGTAGGTAGGTATGTTACCTAGTTTGATGGGCGGGAAATACGTAATCTTGTATTCCATCTAATCCATATCTCACAGCGGGCCATCACAAAATAATGACTAGTACCGTATAACCCTCATTATAAGAGCTAACGGATTATAAGAACATCGCGCAGATTCTCAGGACATTTGTGTTTTAACCTGTTAAAATACAAACTAATACTCTAATTATTTCTCCGTTAGATTCCCCAAGTCCACAGCAATACAGACATATGTGTTGCTCCCCGTAACTCCGTCCGGACACAAAGTTACGGGCAATCATCCGAAAACACACAAGACACATCATCACATCACTGGTGGGCGTAGTATTTGTACGTACAAAAAATGTTCAAATATCACGGCTCCGCAAACACGATGGTGTTACCTCTCCCCTCTCTCCCTCCTCCCGAACGCCGCATTGTTATTGTCGGCTTCTTGTCAGACAACAACGGGCGGTCTTGTGCGCTGCATCCGTTTGGCTGTCGCGGTCTTGTGCGCTGCATTCGTTTGGTTGTCGCGACGATGGTTGTTTGAGACGTATTGGCCTGCTTTGCGTTGAATCCCGACGGATCTTTAAAAGGTGGGCGATGGGTGGGCATCTTGGACCGTTCCAAAAGTGGTGGGTAAGCAGGTCGGCCCAATGGCTGCTGTATCGTAGTAGGAGGTAAAAAATAAAATAAAGTAACAGATACTTTTCATACCTCCCGTGTAAAAAACACTAACACGCCTCGTATTATATGAACATTTAAGGTATCATTTGTACATTTGCTAGTTCTTATAATGAGGGTTATACGGTAGTTATCTCGTTGGCCCCCGTACTGCAACTTCCTGGAAAACCACAGACTCGGTGTGACCCGGTGTCACGCTCGGGTACTTCGGGATAAGGAAAATTTCAAAACTAGTCCGTTTCTCCGACTTGGCCTTACTTGTTCGCGTAACCGAGTGATGTGGTTTCACTTCGCGTCACTCGGTTTCACTTGGTGTCACTCGGTTTCACTGGGTGTCACTCGGTTTCACTTGGTGTCACTCGGTTTCTCTCGGTGTCACTTGGACTCGGTGTCACGTCACTTGGTGTCACTCGGTTTCACTCGGTTTCACTTGGTGTCACACGTTTCGTCTAAATTTGACTTATTTAGAGAAGAACGCCACATGTAACACGTAGGCTACAATTATTAAACCGTTAAGGAAGACACACTTGGTGTCACTCGGTTTCACTCGGACTTGGTGTTACGTCACTTGGTGTCACTTGGTGTCACTTTGTGTCACTCGGTTTCACTCGGTGTTACTTGGTGTTACTTGGTTACACTTCGACCTCACTTGGTTTCACTCGGTTTCACTCGGTGTCACTTTCGAGTCACTTGGTTTCACTTGGTGTCACTCGGTTTCGCCGAAACCAGGTACTCGTGGATTCTCTGTTCATTCCCGCATGACGTGAGGGTCGGACGGAGTATTTTTTCTCCCTTCCGAGAAAAAAAAGACCACTTGGGGTTACTTGGATACATTTTATTGCCAAAAAACAGGTTTTCCAGGAAGTTGCTGGCACCGTCCCAGTTCTAGAACTGGGACCAAAAATTCTCCCAGGGGTTCAGGGAACACCAAGAAAATAAATTATTCGCTAAAAGATAATAATGTGCCTAATAAGCTCCAACTTCAGCGTACAGTGGTAGGGTATGGTAGTAGTTAACAGATAATTATTTGTCAAAGTAATTATAAGTAGTAATTACTTAGGTAATATTATTATATAATTAATATTAGACACGTCAGCAAGGCACCAAGAGGAATGGATACCATCTACATCTAATATAGAACACTAATTTAATATCCATTATGCAGAATTTGAATCTAAACAGATTACTAGTTTCCCTAAAATAGATTTTCAAAATTTGTTAGATCTAGGGTGTATGATTTAGAAAAATCACATCTCTAGAAAAGAATTTATTATTTAACTTCAAAAATCTATTTCTAATGTAGAAAATCTAAGTTATGCGATTATTACTAACCTATGATTTCACGTCCTAGGCATGTATCAAATTAGATCTATTCTTTTTCAAAATCGATCTAATAGGGAATAGTTCTTCTCGTGAAAGTCTTGATTTTGTCTTTAAGGCTTAAATAAAATACCAACCTATCCAGGTCGGCAAATATATTGAGGATTGGTTTTCTTTTGGAGAATTAGTTTTCTTTTGGCATTTACCAATCTTTGTACTATTCCTACGTAAAAATGAAATGGTATCCGGTTTTCTTTTTTGAGATCGGCTTTTCTTTTGGAGATTGACTTTTCAGTTCACCATTAAAGGTAAATAAAAGCCGGTCCCGTGCCTGTTCACGTATGTCATCGCCAGTTTGTCGCCACGTCACAAGAATGAGCTGGTAACCTCATGAGAACCATCGTAGCCACGAACCATTGGATCACGCAGTATTGTACCGGAAGACCTGTGAATGACTTTGGCGGAAACACGAATCACGTACTTCATGATATAAGTATTAATATATGCATAATATATATTATTGCCTGTTTCTCCTAGTACGATGTACACTCTACCTATGTTGTGTTCTTGTGTATCTCTAGATACCTCTTATATCGTACCATAATATTCCATAGTGTATTGTATAAG
This sequence comes from Cyclotella cryptica, assembly GCA_013187285.1. Taxonomy (NCBI): domain Eukaryota; phylum Bacillariophyta; class Thalassiosirophyceae; order Thalassiosirales; family Thalassiosiraceae; genus Cyclotella; species Cyclotella cryptica. The sequence goes on from JABMIG010000040.1 coordinate 389,127, forward strand.
TAATGCGGTGCGCACCGTGAGTAATTAGTATTGTATATGGTATGGTACGTACGATTGTTTGCGCACATATGATACCGTACCTACTAGTTTCATGGAATAGAATCATGTGTTATGTATGTCGGCATCTTTCCTATCTACAAACACAAGAAAAATATATAATCTCTCTGTTTTATGGAAACAACCTAATCACCTAAAAAATAAACGTAGTTCCCTTAACCCCCCAGTTCTAGAACTGGGCGTTTTTCTCCCCGTTGTGGCACTTTGCATAGAAATTGTTTCCAGTGCCTCAGTGAGGATGAATATTGTCTGAGGTAAGGCTAACTACTATCACCAATTTTCTGAGATACCATATTAGGCAAATATTCGACCTAATTGTGGTCCCAGTTCTAGCACTGGGACGCCCAGTTCTAGAACTGGGCGCCCCATTGAGGCATTGGAAACAATTTCTATGCAAAGTGCCACAACGGGGAGAAAAACGCCCAGTTCTAGAACTGGGAGAATTTTTGGTCCCAGTGCTAGAACTGGGACGGTGCCAGTATGGGGGCCAACATAGAAAAGTTGTGCATGATCACTGCCACAAGATGCTGGGTTGCTGGGGGATTTGGGCTGGTATCATTCACAAATAGAGGTGTTCCACAAGGTTCAGAAGGGCCATGCTATACTTTTGGCATAATACCATATTCCAGAAGACAGCAAGTAGACAATGATTTCTCTCTTCATTACTATGAGTACTTCACCTCAATAACTGATTATATGTTGCATTAATAGTATCTTGATTTTTGATATTTTTAGATGTGGCATTTTGCTTTTTGCTGCAACTGCAACTGCAACTGCAACTGCAAAATCCAATTTCTACATCACAGTTGGGTGAAGTTTGATTTGGCTGATGATTTTTTTTATGAATTAAAGATGTGGAACGGGCTCAAAAGTGATCAACTAATGGTCTGTCTGGAGATCATGATGACGGATGTAACTGTATGACATTTCAAGTATCTCCATAAATGTCAAAAAGAATTTGCATTCGACATGTTATTTCTGAAGAACTAGTCAGCTTGTAGTATATAGTTTGTGAAAAAGCAAATGATGAAATCTTACAGTTTTGTTGTGTTTTGCTTTTTAAGCAATGATGTGATGTGATGAGATGTGTCATGGGACTTTTCTGCAATTTATTGAAATCCTCTAATCATATTACCTCAATACTCGCAGGACAAATATGTATTCAAATACATACATATTATTTTCCCACCAAAAAGAATGGAACCAGTGATTTAAGCGTGTGGTTGATTGTATTAGCAAAAATCCAAATAAAAACATACAAGGTTCGATATGAGTTGGTGCAATATTTGCACCAAGTTGATATAGATGTCATGTATTTGGCTCAAGTTTGAGTTACCTTTCTATTATAAGTGTTGTTGTGACATCTGGGGGCAGAGCCCCATAACAGAAAAGACAGGCAACTTTGCCCATTTTTCTACAATCAGTCGATCGTCCGTCAATAGTATTTTTGTCTATATTAGTCGATAAGTCAACCTTCTATCAACTTTTTGGTCAATAGGAATCAATACTATTGAATTTTGTTTGTATAATTGTCAACATGTTGACCAACTATCAAGAGTGATGAAAACATTGATAGTTGGTTGATAGTTGGCATGTACTACTATAAGTTTCTATGTAGTATGATTGATAGTTGGCTGATATCAAGCAGTTTATAGTATCAACCCACACAGTTGACAGTTGCCATGTCGACTAAAGACATGAGCCTATACTATCAACTCTTTAGTCAATATTTGATATTTCTTCAATCCTTGATAGGTCAGTACTTAGGTCAGTAGTTGAGCATCTTTAGGGTATTTTATATTTATGGTCGATTTTGGTCACTTTCTGCAAAATGGTCACCAAAAAATGGCCTATATAATATAGTTTATGGACGTTTGGAGAACACAAACAAGATTTTAAACGTTTCGAATCTTAAAATGTAACAATAATTTATATTAATGTCCGTATACATTTAAACGGGTTATATAAATTGAAATTTCTAGATATACAGTATATTGATTTTAGGAAACTTACTATGTTTAAATAAATCGACGAAATTTGATAGTATTATTTTATATTAATGGCTGTATATCAAAGTCTGACATGTCAACATGTCTGCATATAAGCTAATGTTTGTCCGTTTATTTTTTATTAATGTCTGTATATCATTTAATCACACATTTCTTGCCTGCTGTGTAACAACCATCCTGTAAGCATTCAAATTGTTATATACATAATCATGGGGTATGCTTATTCACATACGTACATGAATACTAAAAATATCATACTATACGGGTCTACACATATTAGGGAATGAAGGTTTTGATAAACAAAAATGCCCGTTTTCGTACACACATTTTAAATATCCGTTGGTTGCTCACTAATTTGTGCCACATCGCTAATTTTTTTGTATGGTAAGGTACCACCTTAATGGTACGATACAATACCACACCCACGCTGCATGCAGGCTGCTCCAGAACTGCTGTCCACCACCATGCAAATATCAGCCCAATTAGAATGACCGACAATGAACAATGAGCAAAATGATTGTTTTGGGATCATCGGATTATGATGATGCAATACCACCATGATAGCATCTTGAAGGGACGCCTTTTTGGTAGAGTAGATCGTGAAATGTGCTTGCTGTGACTGTTTTTTTCACGTGCAGCAGCATGAATGTTTTTACATGTGAGCAGTGGTCGCACCGGACGAATCGAACGACGCTGATCAAGATGGGCCTGAATGACTCCCAATATGGAGTTGTCACATTGGGGAAGTCGTTTTTTACGCAATCGTGCAAAACTTTATTACGCCACTCCACTGTCACGCTACTTTGTTTGTGCAAAATCGATTTGTTATGTACATAACTCGCGGCACAGGTACGTCTGTTTTATGTATATCAATTGTTTATGTACATAACGCGCATTATTTTTTATTAACACAACTGCAACACTCCTTTGTTTGCGAAAAATCGATATGTACATCGATATGTTATGTACATAACCATGATTGATTGAAAAAAAGGTATGTTTATGACATTATTATGTATATAACAGCACATGTTCATGACATTATTATGTATATACCAACAAATCGCTTTTTTTCTGCCCCTCTGTTTGGTGGGCCACATGTGAAATGATCCCATACAGGTACATTTATGTCTTTCTTATGTACATACCAACATATGTTTATGTCGTGGTTATGTATATACCAACAATCACTTTTTTGCATCCCTTTCTGGCCACATGTGAAATGGTCACACCTAGGTGTGTTTATGTCCTTGTTATGTATATGCGACACATGTTTATGTCATTGTTATGGATATACCAATATATGTTTTTTGGACGCTTTTATGGCATCATGATTGATTGAACGAAAGTAAAGGTATGTTTATGACATTATTATGTATATAACAACACATGTTCATGACATTTTTATATATATACCAACAAATTGCCTTTTGGAACTCTACCCCGTAGGGATGCAATTTGATAAGGAACACTCGACGGGACTTGTATGGTGACAACAAGTTTCGTGCTATTGAGATGAAGTATGGTAATGGGACAAAGACGGATAACTTCTTGATGTTCTCTGATTGACATGTTCAATTACAATTCAGACGAAAAGGGAGATTGGCGACGGGATATGTAAGTATGACTGAATTTTTTGAGATCTCAGCAAAGCATGGTGATGATGTTTTTCGGATAGGACATGAAAATAGGTGTCGATGTTTGGGATGTGGACTGAGGTACTTTGTGTTTTTGCACAGAAGTCTGGTGACGATATAGGTTGAGATGTCAGTGCGTCGCGGTTTTTGGAGAGGTGGCAACAATGTCGATATTTTTGGTGTTTTGCTCTGGTGATTTTTGATTGCGCAGAAGTCTCATGTCGATATTTTTTGAGATCACGTTGAAGCAAGGAGTCGATGTTTTGAGATGGGGCAATAATGATGATGAGGATATTTTGGTAGTTGCGCCCTGGTGTTTTTGATTGCACAGAAGTCTCATGACGATATTTTTGGAGATCACATTGAAGCAAGGAGACGATGTTTTGAGATGGAGTTTAATGACCTCTTCGATTCGCCAAGGCCAGGAATGTTTGTTTTCTGTGAAAGGGTTCGAGAGGAAGCATCGCGCTGGGTGAGGTTACACAAGGACACGTTGAAGGGGAATTTCAAGCACCGACAAAAAAGGAGCGAGGTGGCTTGGCCCGAAATACCCTCCGATTTTGATGAATGGGCTCCACCGAAGAAGAGGAGGACTCAGGGTAAATGACAACACTCAGAGCGCAGAGTATGATATTTTTCGTAACGAGAGGTAAGTTTATGCATTTGTTATATATATAACTTTGTGTCGTGTTGGTGAACTATGGATAAGACAGTTCTCTCTTTTTTGGCCAACCAATCAGGTTATGTTCGTAACGTTGTTATATATATATCCGGTGATCATATGTATTTCTCAGACATTGAAGACATCTGAACAAGCAAAGGTTAGTTATTGCAGAGGTGATGTATTGAGTTTTTTTTCTGGAGAAAAGTGACAAACTTGACCACTTTTCTGAATGTGTTATGTTTGTGACAGAGTTATATACATAATCGCGTGGATAAAGTGCCCAAAGGGTTTTTTCCCACAGTGATACCAGCCACCTGCTGTGGTTTTTTTCACCCAACCCACTCAAAACCCCCAGAGTTCTTTGTCATGTGTGAAGGAGATTTGGGGGTAGTAGTAGAATAATGAAATTTATAGTAACAGGATAGTATTTTGGTGGCATTTTATAACATATAAACTGATAAACCCAGTGACCATTTTGCAGAAAGTGACCAAAAGTGACCAAAAATATCTCAAACCTTTAGGGTATTTTATATTTATGATCTAAAGTCTAACAATCTCTGTCAGATAATAACACCAAGATTAAATCTCCAGCATATAATCTCTTGAGATTCTGTTTCAAAACAATTACCACTCGGCCTGGTATGTTATCTACATGGTGAACCATTCAAAAACTACATTGTAGAGCATTTGCTAACTCTTGTTATTGAGTTATGGGGGTCATGATTTTTTCATCATCGCACTTAGAGGTGTATCAATGAGAGCATCTAATCAGCAGTGATTAACAAAGTCTTTGGCAAAATTGTCAGCTTTGGAATACGCACTGGAGCCACATCCTTCAAACCATATTCTTCTAGCTTGATGTTTTGACTATAGATGCATCATGTGCTTTTTATTTTGTTTTTGATAGAGTTGTGTTTTGACAATGCAGTGGACCTGTCGCAGCATGTATTCTAAATAATATTCCATTAATATACCTCTATGGCATTGGGTGGCTGCTGTAATTCATCTATCTGTTCAAATACTTCCATAAAATATTGAATTTGGAAGCAATTTGGAAGTAAATTGGAAGCAATTTGGAAGCAAATTTGGAAGGGCCCGTCTTAATTTTGTGCTGTAATTGTTTTTGTTCCAAACTGTTCCAACCCTCATTTTGGCAAATTTAATCATGTATTTTGGTGAAATTTGGACAAAAAATATGGCGTGGTTTTATACATTAATGTGCTCTTCCATTATACTGAATATTATAATAATATCAAGATTTTTTTCAAAATCTTAGTTGTATTGGAAACCAAGCCCCTTTTCTCCTTCTCCTTCTCCTTCAGTGAGACAGATTATCATTTTTACAATAACAGGTACTTACACAATAATCTCAATTGAACTTACCTGTAAATAATTATGTTTTGGGGTTGATGTACAGGTAGTCATCATGTTTTGATCTCTGTTTGCCTTTAAAATTATATCTTATTTAAAAAATTGACACGATCGCGTACATGGCACGCGTTAAGCACACGAGGCTCATGTGCCCATTTGCAACTACTGTATATGCCGGATTATAAGGACCAATGGATTATATGTCCCATTGTGCTAAATCCATTGACATTTGTGTTTTTCTAGTGGTTTTGCCATGCTAAATCCATTAGTAACCGCCCAGTCAGTTTCTCCTTAATGCAAGCAATACACCGATATGTTGGGCTCCCTGTAGCTCCGGCTGGTTGTTGAGTTATGCCAATTTGTCACAAAACTCACTACACAACCATAGCACAACCGTACCGACAATCGTAATAACGATGGTACAAATTCAAATTATTCTTGTTGGCTTCATGCCCTGCAATAATGGATGCAGTTGTGAATTGCACATGTTTAGGTGTGGAAACTTGCTGGTGTTGAATCACCCAGATGGTGGGGTTGGTATGGTCTTACGTTTGAGGATGATGGTGCCACATGAAGTTTCATGTTACACCATCAACGATGATGGCTTGGATGGATGTCGGATTTGTTTTGTTGCCCACGAATACGTGGCCGGGGAAAATGGGCGCTGCCTGGATGGTCATACGGTATGCATCTCCAATGTGATGATGCTAACCGTTCCATGCAGCGTCTGTTTCACCACAATCGTGGATATGCGTACGCATGAGTTGTGTGACTTTTGCAATTTAATTGATGATAGAGATTGAAAAGAGTTTGCAATAGTAATTATGTATTCTCTGTAAAAAAGCAGCATCAAAACCATTGAAACCCATGTTTCATCCCTGCATTTCTTAGTGTTTTTGCGTCCATGTTCGTGTAGACCTCAACGAGCCATTCTTCCATCTACAATCCCATCTCCCTCTAGCATCCAATCCTCCCATTTCTCACGCATCTTGCACTTGATCACCTTGTTTATGCCCACTTCAACCGGTTGGCACAAATATGTGCATCCTGGGGGTATATGGATCACCTCGATCCTCGGAGAAAGATTTGCACAAGGTCACTTCTTTGCGCATGGAAGTCGTTTCATCTTGGGGAAGGAATCCAGCCTCGTTAGGGACAGTTTCAGATTCCACAGGAGAGCCTTCCACACCAGATGGGAGAGGTACCATGTCGGTGTTCCGAAGCACCAATTCAGGTGCAACGCCTGCAACTGGATGGGCATCGTAGACTCCTGAATTGAGTTCATGGGGAATAGGCGACATGGACACCATAATTCATTACTTTATGGAACCCCAAACCAGCAACAAACAGAATGTCATTGTATTGAATGACATAAGAAGGGTGGGAAATTTAAAGTCATCGGGGAGGTTCTGTGTATGGATGTGGATGGCGCGATAAAAAGTGGGCAGTGAGTGTGGAATGGCAACCGTTGGAGGCAATACACCCTACACCCTAATTTGGGGATCAGAACTGGCAGGAATACAGTACCACATGCTACAAAAAGTTAAATAGGGTAAAGTGGCAGGTTACTGTCGAAATTTCACCGTGTTAAAAATGCTAACTTCACACTTATTAAAAATACCACTAAAATGTATCTTTTGACATTTGCGGTCCTTATAATCCGGCATATATGGTAGGTAAGCGTAGACATGCCACTTTATTTTCAAACTATGAGATCTGAATTGCATTCTGTCTAGCTTGCTACAAAAAATCTTGCAGTAGCTTCTAGTAATTAATATATTATATCTCAATATTGCCTTCTTGTTTGTACATATATTGTGTGTCAGCTCAAGTACAGTAGCGAGCATGGGCTTATGGACTACGTAGATCTGACTTTGTTGACAGGATTGACTCAAGAGACCTTCATTGTGACAATTGGGTCCAGCAGGGGGCAACATGAGGGGAAATGGGAGGGGCAAAATGTCGGTAAATGAGAGGATTTTGGATATTTTGAAGCAAATCCGAGTGAAACCAAAAATTAGAAAGAACATTGGCTGGCCAAGGCCATTTCCGAAGCTTAGACAAAATAATCTGAAATTTGGAAGGGATTTGGCAGCAATTTGGACGTTCTAAATATTTGGATATTTGAACACTTGAACAGATAGACAAATTACAGCAGCCACAAATTATATGCAAACAGACATGTCTTATCTTTGTGTCTAGAAGCAGTGCATCTATTATAATGTCAGTTCATTAAATCATTGGCATTCATATCTTTTGTCACCATGTTTGTGAAATCATGATTGAATTGTCTCCTTAACATGAAAATTTGTGCTATGCAATTGAATCACATAGCAAAAATAGAAAATGTTTGTTGTATAGTCTGTTTAGGGGGTGTCTGTCAATAGATAAGCTGATTCAGTGTCCAAGACAAAAAAACTTCATGACTCACTGTTGTGACCTCTTTTCCTTTGTGCTAAGTCTCGGAGTCTTTGTGATTTTTTTAGTTTCTGTTTGCAATCTCAAATTTTGTAGGGACTCTCAGAGAGTGAGATGGTTCTTTTTGAGCATTAGTTTTGTATCCTCTGGTGATGATGAAAGCAGCACAACTTGTTGTTAAATGATTACCAATAAAGAGCTGGAATTGTGATAGATTTCAAAGGACTGGGTGTGCATACTTCATGAGATACAAAATGAGTTAGTTAGGTTTCGGTAGACCTTGAACATTTCAATGTTTTCTCTCAAAGATTTGTGTCAAGATAAAGGAGTGTTTCTCTCAGGAAGGGACATTTACAGATTAAACTTGCCTGGTGGGACATACGGATTCACAGTATCAATATTATGGGAGATATTAGAAGGGGGGGTGAGAAACAACTCACGTAGATAAGTGCATATTTTGCGTAAAATTATATTGCAAATCTACTCCAGGTATCTGATATAGATAGTCATCACCACACTACATCCAAGTGCTCCATCACATAACTGAAACCCTCAACATTGACCCCCCGGGTTGCTATCAAAATTGTTCTTTACACAACCAATCATCACGGCATTGGCCAATGTCATGTGAGGGGGGTTAATTAGATTATGGTGGGACAATTACTTACTTTCTCCAAGATTACTTATTTTCTCCACAAACAGAAATAATTTGTTCACAAGTAAAAACATTTTTAACAAATTTATGATCATCATATGTACATAGCAAAAATCATCCAGTATTCATTCCCTTACAAACTGTAGCTCTAAGACACCCTGTCACTTTTACAGCTAACAGACACTATCCATAACTGCACCCACTCCACTAAGTGCTCTAGCTTTTGAGGAATCATCCTTTTTCAACACCAGAGAAAGAATTATTTCATCTTCAGCATAGTTCCCATTGATAGCTTGTACATTGTTGTGCTGTGGTTTATTCCAGCCTAGTGGATACCAACCAGTCCACTTCTATCGCAGCGTGGTCACATAGTAATCACCAGGTCAAGAATATAAATTGCTTAGTTTAATTCAATTATTTTCCAAATAGTGAACACTAATAAATTGCACCATGTTTCTTTCGTATCATTGACTTGATTTGAAAGGTTAATGTGACTAATCCAACCAGATGCACAAAGAGAAGCATTCCACAGTGCAGGAAGAAGAGCCCGACTTCTTCTGCCGATGAAGGTGCTCCTGCTCCTGCTGCCCCAGATGCCAACAACAATTCCTCAATAACACGAAGGGCAAAGGGTCAATGACACTGACCCCCATCCTTCAGTTGAAAGATTTCGCTGTCCTTTCTGATTGAACCGACTCTGGAGTTTCTTGCACATTGTGCTTCTTTACCTGCGTTGCCACAAAGGACTTGTCTATTGCATATATTATATGTCCAAGCCTATATATTGTGAATTTGAACTACCAACTGCATGACTATTTCCCAAATGTGTGCAGCCATCTACAAGTGACCAAGATTCTAGCTGTTTTCCAAATGGCAAGAATATTAAACTACTCTCAAACATTCATTAATGAAACAAGCAGCTGCCACATTTGAATTGATTGTTGGGTACATGGCTGACCGTGGATACAATACATCACAATTTCCTTGTGTATTCCACCAGAGGATGGCACATTATTGACATGCCTTCAAGCCATACTTGAAACATTCAAGGAAGGCAGAAATCTGTTGAATTATGGCATGACTAAACTAAAATTATCATGTTCCCCCAGGCAACTGGATCTTGAACATATTCCTCAACCATCTGAGCTAGTGATTGGAAAGCTCATGATGGATCCATCATAAAGATATATATGACCAGGCAAGGAAGGGGTGGTGTTTGCTTGCTGCTGCCATTGATGATGCTGCTGAAACAAACGGGCAAGGCCCTTGATGAAATTCGTATTTTTGAAATTGACTGTTGGCGTCAGGTCCTCAACATCTTGGTCAATTATATCACAAAGCAAATAAATAAAATTGGTCAAGAAATCCTCTAAACCAGCAGGACTCCCACATTGGAGCTTTATTACACACCATTGAGAAATAGTCTGTCAAGACCACCTATTGTGTCAAGAGACATATCCATGAATTCAATTATAACAAGAAAATGTACCGCCCAGAAGCATATTTGTATCCAATTACCCAGGCTTATAGTGGTAGCAGACAAGATTTTGGTGTGGAGGGATGACTGCTGTCTATATTAATTTGAACTGTCTCGCTTCTTACTTCTTTGTTTCGTAAGCAGTATTGATAATCTTCTGCAGTAAATTCAGTGCATGACACTAGAATCATTCATTCATTGTTCTTCTTAGTCTCTAGATTTTTCAAATCTTGGTTTGCTTACAGACTCAATGGTTAAGTGAACATGGAATGTGGAGCAAAGCATACGGGTTCTGTTGTGGATCTACTCAAGGATGATGATATGGAGAAGATCACAGATAATGGAAATCTCATGTTGCAGAAAGACTGTATGATGAATATTGTCCATCATCATCAGTACAAGGTTGTCCGGCTTGAAGAATATGTTTACTTTCATATTTCATATTTGAAGACAAATGAGCAAGCATGTCAGTGGTTTGACTGAAGTGGAGGGGAGAACAAAGTAATTCCTCTCCTGTTGTGTGTAGATTTTTTATCCCACAAGCATGAAACTGCCAAAATGCCATGTTCTACTGTAGATTGGTAGAGAAGGAAATTGCAAGTGCTAAGCTCACTGAGTTGCATGGCCCACAGAAATCAAGTTTGACTTCCTCAAGTGGAATGGGAAAGTACAATCAATTAGGAATTTCAGGTGATAACAGAGAAGAAAGCAAGAGAATCATGGCACACAAGGGCATGCCTGAAAGCAACCATGTACTGCTACAGCTTCACTCCTCTTACAGTTGCAGAAGGACCAGGTCAAGTCAATAATGATCTCAAAAGAGGAGATTCTTTGATTTATTGTTTCAAAGAATCAAATGTTGAAACAATAAGTACTTTAATATGTTGCCACAAGAGCTACGTGAATCTCTCATTGGAGTTTGGTGAGAAATTTTTGCACGTAATGTTTTTTTCGCTGATATTGCCATCTTGCTAACCTCAACTCCATGAAACATAAGGTGTGTTGCTTTACAAACATTTAAAATGAACTATTTTTGAGATACAGTTGAGTAAAAGATAAAATATATTTTATATTGTAAATTATCTAAACAAGTATTAAAACATTTTTCATGTTGATAAATACATTGGAAATCTTGGGCATACTTCATGTGATTCAAATTCCCTATGGGTGTAATGAGAGTGAAAAATAGCCAAACATGAATTCCTATATTGAATGACCTAATGAACACACAACTGTTCAATTTTTCAACTGTCAATTTTGCAAGCACTGAACTTAGGTTACTGCATACTGTTCACAGATTCTTTTAGCGCCCTTAAGTATTTGAAAAGATAATGTATGGCTTCTTCTATGTAGTTACCTCCTGCATTATGTCAAAATCAAACTCATGAAAAACAATGCAAACTCTATCATCTCCCATGCCACAAGCCACACAGACATCTATCATCCTACAGCAGTACAGTACCTCTAACCATCAGTAGATGGATTACACTGTTTAGTGTCCGTTGTCTACCCTGTTAGTGGGCACATGGAGGGACATTGATGTCTGAGTGGAGTGGTCTTCTCCAATCACCCCCTAATGGCTTGGCACAATTCCATTATTCAGAGCTAAATTTATTGTACTAATTTAAATATTTTCATTCATCAAAAACTAGATTGAAGTGTGCTGTTCCATTGTGATTGTATCATCCAATGTGACTGAGATAGCCAAGCACACAATGAGATTTACCACCAATAATTGAATACTCCCCTTACCTCCTCTCAAAATGTGCTTAATATTTTGGTTGCAAATAAAGCCACAACAATAGCAGGACTTTCATTAATGGAAAATCATAATTCATTAGCCAAAATTGGAGAAATATCTCAATCACCCATAGAGAACAACCCAATGTGTGATCATAGCTATTGACTTTGTGCGATTTGGTCATAAATATGCATATAAGATAAGTGCCCTGCAATAAGTGGAAAAAGTTAAAGAACGTATGATGAGCATAAATTGCTGGTGATTTCTTGGATTGGCACCTTTTTGATTGAAATAAAGTTACGCTGATCTTGCCAATTTCATCAACAAGATACAATTATTAAAGGATTTTGACCAAGAAGGAAGTGAAAATGCTAAAAGTTTTAAAAATCACCATGCCATTTTTATTGTTAGCCAATACAAAGGTGGCCTCTTCTAATGTTCCCAATCCATACACAATCATTGTTGCCTATTTTGTACACTTAAAGTACACCTCATCCGGATGATGTGCACTCTTCCATCTTGCCATCTCATCGTCATGAATGCCTCAAGACCTCAATGTGCTTATTAATGCTTGTCAACAAGTTGTTTGCCCAATGGTCAGGTCTATGGGATATTTGTTTGACTGAGGTTGCATCATCGGAATAATTGTTTGTTTGCAGTTTGTCCACAACCACAATTTGTAGGGTGAGAGCATATTTGTTTCATTGCAGTCATGGCAAAGGCTAATCATGCCTTTTGAAAATGTTGTTCGACAGTCTCATTGGCTGCTAGAATTAAAGTACGGTTTGGTTTACCAATATCAACCAACAACAAGAGAGCTCAGATCCATTCAACATTGGTTGACTGTGGCCAAAGGAGATGAGATGCGTTTGTCATGAAATTCTTTTTTGACTGTGCTCTGCCCAATTAGGGCATCCTTGATGATTTTGAAAATGAGGGTATCAGCCGCAACAGTGACGAAGCGAATTATTATGAAGCAGGAGCATGAACTCTAGGGCTGTTTTTATTGGCAATAACGATATCTGAATCAGAGAAAAAGTAATTAGGAGAGAAAGAGTGAAGAGGGCTTTAGTATCTTACTTAGGTACAGGCATAACTGTGAAGCACTACATCAACTTTATGCACAGCTCTCAGAGAATTGTAAGTAATATGCACAGTCAATTGTATTCCAATATCATGGAAAAGTTGTGCAGCCATGTAAGGTGCACAAATTTCACCTTGAACCTCCCAATAGTTGCCCACAGGAAAATGGTCACCCTTAACACCTTGAAACGAGTCATGCGAAGACATGAAGCGACTCATCAAGGAAGTGTTAAATAACATCAGTGGCAAAACATCGCAATCATCTGAACTCTTCAATCAATTAATCACTAGCATGATACACTGGGAAATCTTGACCCACACAAATGAACAGTACTGACACAGAATATATCGGCTTGATTCATTACGCAAGCACCATATCTCCTCCCTGGACATGCACAAAATCATCGTGTCCAATGTAACCTTCTTCCTCTTCAATCGGTATAGCACTGCTAATCGATCTCTTGTATTTCTTTGTCCAAAGTGAAAAACCGAGATGTAAAGAAGAGAGAAGGAGGCATGCGAAAGATGTCGCGACGGCAGCAATGGGTGCATCGTCTGGACCGCGGTCCCCAAGAGGGCTGAAGTACATAATTGCCACCAAAAGAAGAAGTCCAGCAAAGTACTCTCCCCCACCAGCGAGAAGCCCTATGGCAAGAGTACCGTCTGAACTCATTCTCCCAAGAACACTGCGTCCGAGGATTGCCAAACCAAATGAAGTGACGAATAACCAAGCAAGAACCGCAATTAAGTTAAAAATGTCGCCTTCTTCTCTTAGACGATCACCTCCCTCTCCCAACAGCGAACATGATGCCGAAATGAGCAAAACCAGAAACGTCAGCACTGTCGTTGGTGCAAGGAGCACCCATATGTTAGATAGCATGTCTAAGCGAACAGCTCCTTTAGCTATATCAAGTTCATTCTGCCTTTGCCATGGACTTGTATCTTCGGGATGCAGCTCTGGCATCGCGACGCCTTCGCAGTAGACAGAAAACGATATCATTGAGTATAAGACGGCGAGGGCAAGACTGACGTAGGCTACAACTTTTTGATCGTATAGCCGGCGCTCTTCTTCGTCCATCGCCCAATAGTAGTTGTTCTGGTTGTTCTGGTTATCCTGTTCACCATCTCTTGCCTGTTGAACAGGATTGAGAAGTTAGTATAATGTGCAAAATCAGGTCAGTTATGCAGACAGGAAAGTCGCATTGAACGATAATCGGTCGCACTGCATTACCTACCTCAATGTTGAGCATGTACCAAAAGCTCACAAATAACATTTGGGCAAACATAAAGGTACACCCAGCCAAACCACCAACGTCCATTCGATCGTAATGCCTATTGAACACCTTACATGTCTTAACAAAGACCAATAAATTTGTAAACAGAAGAAAACCCAAATCCAATAATACCTCCTCTTCTCCCTTCACCTCAAACTGCCAATTTCCATCCGCATCCTTCCACCGACCACCCTCCCCGTCCTCCGCAAAAATATACTTCGTCGACCATACAAATAGAACAATCAACGCGACAGTCGAAGAGAAGTTAATGAGGATAGTAAGTGGGAAATTCATGTTGCTTGTTCTGAGACTGCTCATGGAATCAGAGCAGAACCAATCGCGATTTAGTGGGGCGCATGGTCTTGATCTGAATCCTCTCATCAGATGATAACATCTCACAGCAGGAGACAAAAAATATCTCTTGTTGTGGTTCTAAATTCCACTTCGCTCTTGCTTGATTGTTCTATGGTATGGTATTTTACCTGTATGATAAAATGCAATACATACAATATTATATTATATACTTTCCACCACAACGGTTGACCGTTGGGTCATTCCCACACAGTCATGGAAGGTATGTACGAGGAATCACGAAGCTGCGGGCGAAAATAAGGTCGCAAGTGGGACAGAACAATTGTTATTGTACATATCAGAAGTGTGCTCTATGCCTACACACTTTTTACAGTTATATTGGTACCATACGCCTTCTGCTATTGTACCACTAGAGAGAGACACGGATGTCTCGGATGGAACAACTCAACTCATCGCGAGAAAGCGTTGAGTGTCTAGCGATCAATTTTCGGGCAAACACATGCCATTTGACTGCTGGAGTAGACGTACGAGAGTGGGAAGAACATTCCTAGTAGAGATTCCTCTTTATCTGTTGGCGGAAAAAAATTCAAATCAATGCCAAACAAGACTCTTATCCCAAAAGCAACGGAATAGAGAAGGGATGAAGGATTACGGGATGTTTCTGCGTAAACTCATGGTTCATTGTTCACGTAGTGTCCTCAATCCATGTGATTTTAAACAATTTAAACGCCCAACTTCATCCAACGCTTGTCTGTGTCACAATGATTTGCCTGTATGTAGGCAGAATTATTAAGATTCGCAAGGCAAGGTCATCTATCTAGCTTATAGGAATCTATTGTCAACGTTGAACGCTTATCAACGAAGACTTCACTGTCGCCAATGGGGACTTCAAGTGCTTTTGTGACCATCGTCCAGTCGTGTTCGTTATGTCAGGGCAAAACAATCTTGTTGTTTCATAAATCAGCAATCATAATATTCTGAACAATCCATTTATTTATCCAAACAAACAAAATCATGGGAGGCGACGACGCTATCGACGAATCAAAACTTGTGCTGTGTTGCGCGCTTTGCTGTGCCAACCTCAGCACCTACCCTACTGCGGATTGTCTTGGATGCTCGGGAAAGGTCGGAATTTGCTGTCTTAATGCTGAATTCTGTTGCAAGGTGAGTACAACTCCTTGTTCACCATTCTTGCAATACAATGAGGTAACCGTTGCTCGATGCTAATCAAAACTTCATTATTTCATAAAATTACATAGCCGGGCGCACCCTGTCTTCCGTGCGGTTGCATTGGACCTGCCTGCGAATTCGATGGCTGCAGTTGCTTCAACATGCAGGCTCACTGCTGTTGCTGCGTTGCGTCCGCCGCACTTCCTTGCAATGAGGAAGTGCCTGTTGCTGTGAGTCTCATGGGTTTGACTGTTTATCCCAAGTGCGGCTGCATGGTACCATTGAAGGAGATTATGGATCGTTAATTGAGTAATGCATGATTAGCCATCTGGCTGGTGTGTTTTCTGTCCATGTAAAGCGAAATGCAGGGTTGGGACAGCCCCTTTTAAGAAAGAAAGTACCTGAAATTTAGGGCAAAAGAATTCGTTGTCTGAGGAAGTTGCCTCCCTCGTACAGATTTCAGTGCTCAAAGCATAGATGCTCTCAAATAAATTAATATTACAGACCTGTAACTAACTTGAGTAATCCATAGAACCAGCAATTCACTTCATTGTCGATCAAAATTGTATAGAAGGAAGGATGTGGACTGCAAATGAGGCTGCAACTCATTCTCCTTTTATCTGTCAGGGTATACTGGATGGCAGAATTAATTGCTGGAACGAACTCACCCTAATCATAATAACACCAAGTAGACTCCCAATCCCAAAGTACCATTTTTTATTGGCGTTTTCTCCTTTTTTCTGTTGGATTCTATGTGTACATTAGGAGCAACATATTTTATGCCATGTACTTATCTAGCAATTATCCCCAATGATCTATTCTTGAGTGGAAGGTCAAAGTTAGTTTTCACTTTGAACCATGGCTGTCAGACATTTTTGGCTACTATTGTGGCCACAATATGCACCCCTTGAGAACTGGTCAAGATTGAAAACCCCTTTGGGACTATCTTGAGGGCATAAGTCCAGCTCCTCGTGTCCTCAGGTCATTGAGATCACCACCTCAAATTTGTTGTGGTTCCACATCTAAAATGAGTTTTTGGTTCAAAGTCCACCACGTACTAAGTGGTATGATTTCTATATTGACATTTATGTCAGATAGCAAAAGTGTTGAAATTGTGGGACAACATATAACAATGACACATGATCGCACACCACTGTGCAATCTTTTTATGGTCATTTGAAGTAGACTATGGACAGACTATCTGACACTTTGCATCCAAGTGTTTTTCAGTGACCACACATACAATCGTATATGGGAATAGTAAGTCATGTTGTTTGTGGTTCAAAGTACACCCACTGGTTCCAAGCAAACTCTAACTCATGCCTAATTTATACTGTGTGCCAAGGAATATGAACAGCAAACCGACAGCTCAGCAATAGTGTCAACAGTGTACCAAACCAAGGTGAAGCATTTGTATACTGTGGTACCAACGATGTACCAGAGACATGCCATCAATGATCCAAGAGTGTACCACACAGACCATGAATGTCTTGGTACCTTAAAGCTACTTATCATGCACCTATGCAACGTAAGACATATTTCTCCATTGTGTTTTTATGCATACAATAGGTTATTATTTGATGCCAATGATTCCCATTCAGGCACATACTGTTTTTTTCAGAAGATTCTCCACTTTTCCTTGAAGACATCAACAGATTTCTATCTCATTCTACAAGGCTGAAATCAGAGACCCCAAGAAGCTTGAAGAGTCATTAATCTCAGAAAAGACCCACATCAGTTGATAAGCCTTAGATACCCTTTCCAACAGGAGATCTGATGACTCGGGGCTGTAGAATGCAGGACATTGCGCGGGACACTTTTCCCGCTAAAACAATTTAATATAAGAAAATAGTATAACCCTACCCCTAACCCCACAGCGCAAATGCCCTAAAAATGTGGACTATGCAATAGGCCCTAAAAATCTGGACTGCACAAATAGCCGTACCAATTTGGACTGCACTGCAAGCCCTGAACTTGGAACCAAACCACCAACTCAAGCGCTCTGATATGCAGCATCTGTAGCACCAAAAAGTCAGTGAGGTTTTTTTAAGTTTATAACGTGTATGTTTATTGCAGAATTTGTTTTGGTGGGAATAGCATTCCTTGAAATGTCCCTCATTTTACAGCCCCACCTTATCAGACCTCCTGCTTTCCAGTACCATACCTATGTGACCTTTTGAAGACTTGCAAAAAGTTTAACTGAATGAATGTTGATATCATCAATATTTATCAGGTTAAATTTTTGGAAAGATTGACATAATTGCCTTGTTTTTACTAGCTTCTGGTGTTTGGCGTTGTCTCAGCCATCACCTCCAGTTATTCTTGATTTCATGCGAGAGCCCTTTCTCAAAGTAGTGCTCCTTTAAGAAACAACTCATAGTTTTTGCAATGACTCCAAATGACAAAACCTACCTTTATTTCATATTGCTGATCTAATTCCTGGTAGGTGTCTAACTATTTTTAGTATTCCCAAGGTAGCACAAAACAGTCTGGCTGATGAAACAAAATCAGTCCATCAAAAGGCTCGCATTTTTCAAACTATAGCCTCACCTCCTGCATGAATCTAGCAGTGAGACCTAGCTTATACTGGGGTCTGATCAACTGCAAAGCAGGCAACTTTGCTAATTTTTCTGCTGTTGGTCAATCAATAGTTGTTCTTCTTCAATAGTAGTTGATAGTAAGTCAAGAGCTAGATTTAATAGGTTGACCTTCTATCAACTTTTTGGTTGACATGAGTAAATACTATAATCTTTTGTTTTCATACGTGTCAACATGTTGACAAACAATCAACCAACTATCAACGAGTATTGAAAATATCAATAATTTGTTCATAGTTGGCATGTACTTCCCATGATTACTTATGTCATATGATCAATAGCTGGTTGATATCAAGCAGTCAATGGTATCAACTCACCCAGTCAACATGTTGACTAAAAAATTCAATAGAACAACAGACAAGAGCCTATACTAACTACTGTTTAATTGATATTTGATATTTGATATTTTTTTCAATCCCATTGATAATAGTTGATAGGGTCTATACTAAGTTGAATAGTTGAGCAAGTTTTGGCAAAGTTAGCTCTCATGCAGGCAACAGAAATACAGTGTGACTGAACTAGAACTACTGGCCATAGTGGGAACACAAAAAGGGTTCATAGGCATGTTGTAGGGACAAATATTAAAAGTTTATACAGACCATAAAAATCTAATCCAAGATGCCCTTGGATTAACCTCTGACCGTGTCTACCAATGGAGGCTGCTCCTCAAGGAATTTGGTCCCGAAAATTTTTACACTAAAGGCACACATAACATTGTTGCCAATGCCATCTCACTCTTAGACATCGGACCAATTCCGAGTGAGCATGAGAACTGGATGACGTTCACAAAATGCTGGTTTCATTACACCATACAAGAATAGAGTACAATAGACACCTCTGCATACCAAGAAGAAATGAATCTGGTATTTGCAAACCGCAGCAAAGAAGATGTAATCTACCCATTAACAGTACGAGAGATTGCCCAAGCGCAAAAATGATGCCAACTTGAAGACGCTTTAAGACCAGTACTAGACACAATTGGTCGAGAGTTCAGAAATCCTATGCAAGGATGGAAAAATGGTCAATCCAAAAGAACTTCAACACTGTGCAGTTAGTTGGTACCACCACTATCTACAGCACCCTTGACACACTAGACTTGAAGAAACCCTTCATGCTGCAATGTACTGGAAAGGTATGTGAAATTCC
This sequence comes from Cyclotella cryptica, assembly GCA_013187285.1. Classification (NCBI taxonomy): domain Eukaryota; phylum Bacillariophyta; class Thalassiosirophyceae; order Thalassiosirales; family Thalassiosiraceae; genus Cyclotella; species Cyclotella cryptica. Next base: position 408,738 of record JABMIG010000040.1, read on the forward strand.
GTCCGTAAATATGTCAAAACTAACTCTTTCCTTTGCTGTAGTCACTCTCATTAGAATCTTTTTTGACCTAAAAACAATAGGTTTTTTGTTCCATTTTTACCCGACACTCCATTAGTGGGGGCAAGTGACATAGGCCAAGAATCTGCCTTTTTTATACCCCTAGGTACTAAAAATTAAACGGATCTTTCACTTAAAGTAGACAGGTAAAATACCAAGTGGCAAGGACTCCCGGGGAAGAGAGCTCCACTGCCCCTGATCCAAAGGCATGGACCCCCCAACACAGAAGTCCATAGCCCTACTCCCAGAGGCACAGACTCCCCAACACAGGAGTCCATAGCCCCAAATAAGGGAACACCCTTGGGAAGGGTATAAACATACCAACAATGTGTAGAAACTACACTATGTAAATTTTCATCAAAATGAATGCAATGACAGTTCTACTGCCCATCCATCCTCACAATTATACAAAAATAAGCCCATAAAAATAATTCTTTGACACCTGTGGAAACTATCTATAAAAATCACATTTAATATTTTTTTGCAACAAACGGCTCAGGTCAAGGTGTTACCTATAATCCGGATTATACTGTATCCCCATTGACTGGAGTTGGTTCATGACCAAAGCCATTTTATGCACACAGTAGGCATCAGGTATGAGGATGGGCAAGTGAATGGAAGGATCGTTTGCATTGCAATGGTCCTTCCATGGCTGCAAAACAACATTGATCAATCCATTAATTCATCATCTCCTCATCCATCCATGCCTCATACTGGCAAACATACTTTCTTTCCACAGGAAACATGACAAATTTGCATGCAATTCATCCATTTCATGCACCTTTGAAGATTAGGAACAGTGTCAACATTTTGCCACTTGCTGTGACAGTTGCGGCAAGTGTGACATGTTTGGTTTCAGATGTTCAAGACCTCTGTTAAATTTTCTTTGATCCTATGGCTTCAAGCATCTTATTCAAGTGATATGAATATGGAATGGGCATTTGGTCCATGTTCAAGATGTTGCTAGGGTCCTGTTGTGGGACTTTAATCCTTATCATGGCAATGAAGTCCTTCATGTCACTCTCTTTCTCTACAAAGTGGTTTTGCACTGTATGTGTGGCTGAATGTTGTGCGAGCCTGATCAAACTTGTGAAGCGGTATGTCATGACTGCCGTTGCTCTCAAAGTCTTGTCCTTGAAGGAAGGAAGATGACGTCCAGCCTCTTGTTGAATCATCCAGTTGGTGAGTCCTTCTCCTCCTTCTCCTCCTTCTCCCCCTTCTCCTCCTTCTCCTCCTTCTCCTCCTTCTCCTCCTTCTCCTCCTTCTCCTCCTTCTCCTCCTTCTCCTCCTTCTCCTCCTTCTCCTCCTTCTCCTCCTTCTCCTCCTTCTCCTCCTTCTCCTCCTTCTCCTCCTTCTCCTCCTTCTCCTCCTTCTCCTCCTTCTCCTCCTTCTCCTCCTTCTCCTCCTTCTCCTCCTTCTCCTCCTCCCTCCTCTCTCTCCCCCTCCCCTCCCCCTCCCCCTCCTCCTCCTCCTCCTCCTCCTCTCCTCCTCCAGTGAGACAGCTTTCCACTTTTTGCCATAACAGGTACCTCCACAGTCAACAAACGTGTACTGACAGGTGTGACCTGTAAATAATTAATTTTTCGGGTTGACGCACATGGGACCTTTAAAGTAATTGTGTTCTATTTCAAAAATGGGCGCGTTCTCGTGCCAGGAAGGGCACATGCCATCTAACAAACAATTTAAATCTACCATACAACTTCCTCTGTCTCTAAGAATTTCATTCTGTCTAGGTCGCTAAGAAATCTTGCACCGGCGGCTTGTAGGTGGTACTATGATAGATTTGTTTAGGATGTAGACATAAGGATGTGATTGTGATGTACGGTATGGTATTCTGATCTTTATATTCTGGATCCATATTTCCAAAAATAAAATTAGTCATGGGGAGCGACGACGCTGTCGACGAATCGAAACTCGTGCTATGCTGCGCTCTTTGCTGTGCCAACCTTAGCACCTACCTCACTGCCGATTGCCTTGGATGTTCCGGAAAGGTCGGACTCTGCTGCCTGAACTGCGAGGTTTGCTGCAAGGTGAGTAGATATAATTATCATGATTCTTCTACCTCAATACACACGCGTCACGAACTTGATCGTTTTACGAAATCACACAGCCTGGCGCACCATGCCTTCCCTGCTGCTGCATCGGGCCCGCTTGTAATAAGTGCGACGGCTGCAGTTGCTGCAACATGCAGACTCAGTGCTGCTGCTGCGTTGCCTCCGCCGCACTTCCATGCAATGATGAAGTGCCTGTTGCTGTGAGTATCTTGGGTTTGACGCTTTATCCAAAGTGCGGCTGCATGGTTCCTATGAAGAAGATTATGGAGCGTTAAAAGCTTGAATGCATGATTAGCCATCTGGCTGCTGTGTTGTCTGTTCTTGTAATGCAAAAGGCATGGAGTCAAAAAGAACCCTAATAAAAAGAAAGCACTCAAAACTTAGGGCGGAAGAGACGTTTTTGGCTGAGTGAGTTCCCCCCCTCGTAGAAATTTTACAGCTCACAAGATAAATGTTCTTAAATCAGTTAATATAATAGCACATCCCATTATTTTATTTAACCGTCCGTTCTCTATTGTGAACGATAGACAGAGCAAGAAATGACATAGCCGTTGATTTACGTTATTTAGACGGAAGGATGTTGTCTATACATAAGGCTACAGCTCATCCTCCTCGTCATCTGGTGGGGCATACTTAATGGCAGCCTCAATTGCTCGAACTAACTCATCATAATAGCGCCAAATGGACTCCCATTCCGAACGCGGCATCTTTTTCTCGTCAATATCTTCGTCATTACCCAGAACCAATTTACTCTCCAAATCTGCTTTTCTGGCATTCATCCCCTTCAATCGCTTCAAATGACGCGACAAATACTCAAAATCGACCTCATCCGGCATACTGTTCTTAAACCACAGTACTTCCAACTCCCCAGACGAATTCCGTGAAAGGCACATTTCTATCTCATCTTCCTCCTCGCCTTCCTCGGACGAATCAAATCTCCAGTATTGTGGTAATGATTCTACGAAACCAAAGTGTGCGAACATGTCCGGGGTTGGCTGACTACTGAATGTTTCACAATTGTCAAAGTCTGCTTCGCTGCATGGATTGCATCTGTTGTAGCTGTAAGCAAGAAAACATGAGATTAGATGTTAAAATAGAAAGTCAACAAGGGAATGGATCTAACGAATGCGGTATTGGATCAACACGTACCTATTATAAATCTGCTCTCCAGGCAAGATAGTCCGTGACGCTTCAAACCGAAACGATTTCCCAACCTTGTCCGGTTTAAACGACAAAGTATTCAATTTGTCAGGATCATTCGAATGATTGGCCATGTCATAAATCGGTATCATCAAAGTATCTTCATCACGAGACGACGCCAAATAAAACGCCATTCGCTCCATCGGATCCTCCGGATCGCCATGGCATCCTTTTATCCACTCTGTTTCATAGACATCGAGCCATGTTTCCTCGTAGGGAGGAAGATCACCATAATCGAGTAATTTGGCGAAAAATTTCTTCCCCGCATTGGACCACTCCCCCGGCATGGCACCCCGCGGCTGTGCCAACAGATATCGAACGTACGGAGCATACCGCGAATTGTCACCAAGTTTCAATTCCTTCGCCAAGTTTCGAATCTCTTGACAACTAAAGAATTTGGACCTACTGTACTCCTCTCCCGGACTAATGAGGTGACTCCATGGAATTCGGGCAATGATTTCATCTTCCTCGATTGACTTCGTGCCCGGGGCCGACGAGACGTACAGTCCCAGCATGGAGGTGGGATCGCCGGGTCGTTCTCTCCCTATGCGTACGGATGGATGGACGTATCCCTGTGGATGGGAGTTGATCCATTCGATTAGATCGGCGCCGTTGTAGTCTCCGTGTTCGTCGGTGGGGAGAGGGAGAGTGGCTGTTGCGTGGTGGGCGAGAATGCCGATGGTGGCGATGGGGAGGATGTGACTTGGAACCTTCATGGCTTTTCCGTGTTGTGAGGCAGTGTCGCCAAACCTAAAGTCTTTTTCGGTGATGAATGTTGATTGTGGGATTCTGTGGTCTTTCTGTGGTTCAGGCATGCTTTTGTCGGTTTTTTACGAATACGATACACCATACCATAGGTGGACGCGACCCCTCATTGACAGCGCTATATGGGATTGTATTGTACTGTCTTGCAACAACAACAAATTCAAAATGACAGAACACGTCATAGTTGTAGTAGGATACAATGGTAACGGAATGACGAGCTTAAATAAAAGCAAAAAGCATCAACAAATTTCAAAAGATACCTATTAATGTGCCACCACTCCGACTTCCAACGACGTTCAATTAACATCGTGTGAAAACAAAAACCGCCGACTGAATAAGACCATGCTCCCCGAGCTCCCGATGAGGGCGGCAGCAGAGGACAGAAAGAGGAAAGCCAACAACAACGCATCATAGTCAAGGCATGAGGCACAAGTCGTCATCATGACGATATCACTAATCCTATTCATCGCCTGCTCCACATCCATCATCCATCGGCACACAACACACGCCTACCATCGCACACCATGCAAATCCTCTTCCACACGAAGACAATTCCAATTCGAAAATTGTTACGCACCCGATCTCAATCCCACTCTACCATTGAATCGCGCCTCCTTCGTCATGTCACATAATTCTGCCACGGGATACCTGAATATCAAGAAAACTCCGCGCAATAGTACGAGTGACGTATCCTCCTACGCCAACGGGAATGGTTGGAAAGGTACCATCACCACCGGTTTATTGGCCCTCTATGGAAAAACTCAAGTGGGCACTGCCTACGACCAACTCAACGACGGAGCACGAGCGCTCGATCTAAGACCGAAACTGTATACGAATGGAAGCATTGGATTTCATCACGGGGACTTGATTGATGTCCCGTTATCATCGATTGATCTGAGGGGATTCATTGAGAATGTCAAACTGTGGTGTGCGGATAATCCAATGGAGTTGGTTCTCATTTTTCATTCCGAGTTGGTGCATGAATTGGGGTACGATTCCCTGTCTTCTCAGGAATACACAGAGACGGACGATGGATATGCGTATTACTACTTGGGAATCGCAGTTATGAAGAAAGTGTACGACAAGGCCGGCGTGCCGTATTATCCATGCGAAACACTATCTGGCCTCACAGTGTCCGATGCCATGTCCATGGCGGATTTATCCAGATTTGGCGGACAAGGGTATTTGCTGGCCGTAGATCGGCATGATATGTATGCTTCCTTTTGCGGGAAAGCGAACTGGGCCCGAAATCAACTCGTCGCGTGTTATTCCGCGTCTGGAAATGCCGAAAACCAACAATCCACCAGCTTGAACCCCCAAACCTTCATTCAATGCACTGACAGAAAAATGTCCGGTCAATACAAATTGAAGGCGTTGCAAGCCTACGTTATAGCGAGCGCCAACAATGAACCATCGGACGATGCCAACGAGTTGGGCCCGCCCACCGATGAGTACTGGTATCCATTTCACCAAATCCAAGGGTTTTGGCAAGTGGATGGCACCTCGGTGCAATTAGGTCTCATGCACGGGTCTACGTTATTGGAGGACAATCGACTATCGCGAGTCAACGAGGAAATGGTTACCATGGCCTACAACGGTGAATTTGATTCCGTATCCATTTTCTCCTTGGACAATGTTGCACTGAATGGATTGGCACTGTTTTCCGTGCTTCGCAATGCTTGTGGGCAATCCACAATAAACGGTGATGATGATGTGCCGCCTTGCGGTAAAGCCTTGACCATGCCCCTTATGGAGTCTTCGAGACCACTACCAATAGTATGGCATGTAATGTTATGTCTGGTGTATGGCACCTTGCTGTTTGTGGTGTTCGTCATGTTCTTTCAGGCTTTTGGATTGAGGGATAAGGGACCACAGGATCATCGGCTTGTTTGCAATGGTCATTTGGTATGATTGGATTTTGGATTGATCTCCAAAGGAAATCCCCCATAAAAATGCTTTAGCAAAATTCATTGTTTTACTACACCTTTCCAAACTGAATGGTCCCACATGAATTGTTGGAAAGTCTGGATGAATCTTTACTGTGCACCAATTCTTATCATAACTGCTTGCATATGAATTCTGAAAAAGTGGACCTACCTTGCTCCATGGAGTGTCAGCTTGGATTTCTCTTACAAGAAGTCACTGCCCAAGATAGCTGCAATCATTGAAGGTGAACTCTACATAACGTTGGTATTGAGAGGATGCCCACCAAAGTGCTCAGGATTGGAACTACCTTTTCATTTCAAGTTTGCTGTTGTTTTTGTGAGTAGCCTCAGGGAATGAAGATCACTGTCACAACCTCCAATATCAACAAATTAAACATTATAAAAAGGGAGTGATTTTCTTGGATTGATAAACTGAAAATGGTATACATACAAGAATTATTATCACAACACACATTTACAACAACAATGAACTGAGTATTGATCGATTATTGTCATTTGACTTTACTCATTTATGTTTGATGCATTGGATTTTGAAATGAAGTTGGGTCCTCAATTTTTGCACATCAGTGCCCTGTGCAGCCTTTCTCATCCTTGGGATGCTGTTTTTTTTCAATGTTTAGGGTGGATTATTCAGCAAAAAAATTATTCTTAGAATCCTTACATCAAGATACACTCTCAAACGGATCACTTGCCATACATTAGCCTCCACTTTTTGATCACATCACTTGGGCTATTTCATTTATTTTTGAAATTTACGAAAGAATGAACATGAATTTATTTGTGTATTGCTGTGCAGAGTAAAAATCAGCTTTCTTGTTCCTGGTGGAATCAATATTACCATTGGAACTATTTGAGCCTCAACAAGAATATTTTTGTCCACATAGATCTAGAAACTTTGTTGCTGTTGGAAATGATGGTGCTTGCACTTTATTATTGATTGGTAGGGACAAAATCAACAATGGAATGAAATATTATTGAGCTATTATGGGAGGTTGACAATGGTATTGTGCCATAACTTCACTTCTCTTGAGTGGACCCGGGGCACTTATATCAAGCTCAGGTACTTTGGCTAATGTATCTATATACCTCACTGTGTAAGTAAGTACCAGAAGAGCTACTTTGCATAGAAAGGGGTAAAATTCAAATATTTATAGTTACCATTTCTGAAAGTTTTGGAACCTAGAAGTAGCCACAGAGCAATCAGTCAAGCTCAAGAATTAGTCAGCAACTACTTATTGCAGCTTGAACCAATTGCCACAGTTACAAAACACATTTTTCTAGTAGTTTCATTGGATGAAATGGGTCAGTGTTTGGAAGAAATGCAGGTATGAATATATCAAAAAGAGAATCTTCAATTGCCTCCAATACAAAGGGATGCCTTGTCTTAGTTTAGACTCACAAATACTTTTTGCTATTATTTATGAAAAAAGTTTGGTTTGATAGCATGTTGAGTCAAATGTAGCACATGGTTCCATTCCCTTTCTATACAATATTGGCAGCATCATTTCTTGATGTGAAACTGAAAATGCTTTTGTATTGGGGGCAATTATATGGAACCCCATGACTTTGTGAGATGAAACTACCCCATTTCGTCAGACGAAGCATTTTCATCAGTTAGATGTCAGTTTGGTGTCTCAACTGACACCATTTTTGAGAAAAGGTATCCACTAGATTTAAATTTGAATTCAAATGTCATCAGGCAAAAACACATTTTGTCAGACAAAATCACCGAAAAAGTCTTAGAGAAAATAAAATAAATTACATACTAACTCTAGTAAAACAGGTTTCATCTTATGTAACCATGCACCCGCAAAATGCCAAAAGAAAGAATCGAACCTCGGTCCAGGGTTTTTGCTAAGCCATCCTATACTGCAAAGCCTATGCACAACTGATGACTGTCATGTTTTAAGTTATAATTACAAATATAATTTTGTTTGTTGACTTAAAAATGACCTCCAGTCAGATTGGAAGCAAAATGGGATACCTTTTATCTAATATTCATGTCTTCATATGAACATACCCCCCTACCCATTGCGTCAGACGAAACACCATACTAATGTGGTTTTGTCTGACAGAGTCACGGGGTTCCATATAACTGCCCCCTTTTTAAGACTTTTCCCTCTCCCTGTTGTATTAAGCCATTACACCCACCAATGTTTGAAAACACTGTTGGTTTTGACATATTATAATGGATACTCCTTCTCAGAAGCAATGCCAGTTGAGACACAAAACTTACAACTGCTTCATCTAACAAAATGGCATGGTTTTGTTGAACAAAGTCCCAGGGCTCCATAATACAATATAACTGCCCTCACAAAGTGTGCACCATTGTTTGCAATAGATACTATGAGTTTAAGTATAGTCCTGACATGACACATTTTTTACATGTGTGCACTATGCAAAAGAACATCACATTGCTGCATCAACACTCTCCTACCGTGACAGTCTCTGCTGGACCATCAGAAACCAGCTCACCACACAAAAACCAGTGCAGACACAAAATGTCTGATGCCACACAATTCAAGTTCCCACACAAGGCTACAATAACCCCAGCAAGATTGCCTCGATTTGTCATGTTTTTGAGATTGAATCACAGCACCACCATGCCAATTTTGTTACATTTTTTGTCCTGGCATGATGTGATGGGAATTTGACCTGTTTCCTGTTTGTAAGATATTTCAATGTCACAAATCTCTTATTCTTATGCTTCTACATTGTTCCCTCAAATACCATGTTGTCTCCTTCTCCTTTGGGTTCCTCCAAGTTGTCCTGTGTCTCAAGAACATAGGGGAGGTTTAAAACAGAAATCATAACCAAATTGTTTGGTGAGTCATCTGCCTCCTCCAACTTTGCTTCAACTCATCTCTCTTCTCCTTGCTCATGTCCTTTATAATTATCCCCATCTTCCTCTCAATCAAGCATTGATGCCTTGCTAAAGCAGTGTCTCCCATTGTGACTTGTTCATTTGTGAGTTTACTTGATTCTTATTCTTCTTCAACTGACCATCCCTCTATTATGGGGGCATCCACTCCACTTTGCAACACATCCTTCCACTCATCTACTAACTCGTTTTTTCGTTCCAGTCACATTGATTCTGTAATATTGCAAGAGAACTTTCAACTCCTGGATATTATAATTCTTGACACCCTTGGCTAAACCCAAAATGGTTTGAGCCTCTTGTACAATTTTGTTCCTTTTTAATGCAATCTCCTTCTTTTTTATCAATGCCTTCTTCTTCCTCTCATTGTTTTGCTTAGCAACCCCCAAAAAGATATCATCACTCATATAATGGCTTGTTCCCATTACCTGCCACATTGATCCATGATTCATCACCTCTGCTATCATGTTTGATCAACTCTTCAGAATGCTTCACCATCACAGACACTCAGTCCACTTTATTCACTGTCACTTTGAATGCATCACAATTGTAGCCATATGATGTAATGACTTGCGTACTAATGTCATTGGCTGTTTGGATTTCCTGTATCATCTGATTTGTTGCATTGTCATCACCTCCCATCTCTCTCCTTACATGGCTGTGATTTTTTAAACAACACCTTGTTAGTGGCACTGCACCACACTTGCTCCATGCATTCAATTTTCCCCAGTGAAATCCAAATTTAAATGCAGATTCTGACACAAAAAACTGCAATACTGGGTCAGTGCCACCAAAAGCTAACAATCCCACCATCCATTGTGGAAGAGATGTTGGGAAGTCTCCATTGATGCTAGCATCAGACAAGGCTTTCAGATTTTGTGCAAAATTGGATTTGAATGGACCATATGATTGATAGCTCTCTTATGTCACAGGAGTTTTGTTGGGAACACTAGGATAAATAATAAAACCTCATGTTTGTGCCTCAGCTAAAAAATCAATCTCTATCCTTCCTAGGCCACCATCAACCTTGACCATCATCCTTTTACCATGTTCATCTTTGGCATCATGATACAAAGGAGCAATATTTGTCTTAAAATATTCTTTGAACTGTTAGTTGTCCATCCCTTCCTTTGCATTAAACCCAAAATTCACTGGCCACTCCTTTGCTTCCTCTAAACCAAACTTTCGTTTGATGTTTGGTAGAAATGTCACTAGATTTATGCTTGCACTTTAGGTATCAACAGATTGTGCACAAGTTTGGAATTGGAAGTGTGGTGGTATTGGTTCACCAGTGGCAGTGTTGCCTGCAATCATTGTCATTGCTGTACTATTCCTTATTGCCACTTCCCCAAGTTTGGAAGATAAGATGAATAAAACATGACCTCTTGTCGTGATTGTATGGTTTCAATAATGTGATCATGGAGGCTGTTGTGATTGTATGTTTGCAATCATGCAATTGTATGGTTGCAATTGTCATTGCAATAATATGAGCACATGCTTTGTCATGAAAGGTATGGTCACAATTGTTTTTCTTGATGGTGAGATTTTGTATGATCACATATGTTTAGTAGTGATCATGACATTTATCATATATTACTGTTATTTTCATGACATGATACATGTCTGTGTCTGTTCAAGGGTTACAGAGGTAATTTTGGGTTGTGTCTGGATATCTCCAGATGTTCTGACATGACTTCTTGTATGATATCTGCTAATTATCTAGTCCAATTGCACACTCTTTCAGGAACAGTGCAGCACTTGAAATAAGTATTTTTTATCATAATTTTCAAATTATCACAATATTGTTGGGATGGTTGCAAAAAGTTTATCACCATCACAGGAAGGAGGTAATTTACTTTAGTCAGTCACTTCATTCATGAGTGGTGACAAAGCTGACTTTCAGTCCAATTGAAAGGATTTGGAGAGTTTTGTTGAGGTATTATCACCAATGGGAGCTTGGTCACAAGAGACTTTAGTTGTAGATTCTGTCCAGCATATTGACTTTGACAAGCCTCAAGAGTTAGTTATATCAAAATCGGAGTGCACACGGAGAACAATTTGACAACCATACCAAGGCACCATCAACCAACTTAACGATTTTTTTGTGGATTCAAGTTCTATCTAGGAGTTTGACTTTGCCAAGAATCAAGTAATTATTCCCCAAAACAAGCAAGGAACTGAAGGGCCAAAGGAGTACTCAATGCATATGTTCTGGCAACAACTGCTTTGAGTCCCAAGCTTGGTGCAGTGAAGCACTTTGTCACTAAGAGTGAGGATGGTCAAGTTGATCCTGGTAATGCAACTTACCACAACATTCAAGAGCAATTTGTGAGAAACTATTCAAAGATTGAGGATGCTCAAAAACATTCTGTTAGTTATGATTTTATGGAGATTATTTTGGTTAGAAAAGTAGTTAAGCTGACTTCTACTGTTCTTTGGGAGAAATATGGAGAGGAAATCATCAACTTGTTTGAGGATTGGACTCATCTTATCATTCATCAAGTCAAGGGCAATCCAATATTAACTGTCAAGGTAGTGATGAGAATCAATGATCCAGTGCCTGGCTTCTTGCCTTTCTTTGTAACTCTTGTACCCAAGAATTCAAGGATGGAATTAAGGATTCATTTGAGAGCCTTGATACTTCTGAGAAGGGTGGAGCTGCTTATCTTTATCTATAATGACACATATGTTTTAGATGACCACTGATGTTGTCACTGCACTGAAGTCTGTTGTTACAAGGTTTAGTAGAGATGGTATTGCCAAGATTAAAGGTGAAAATCTTTTTCTTACAGCAAAGCAATTGTCTGCTGTAGTGAAAATGCATGCAAGGGTTGATGCTTTGTCAGATGAAGCTGTTGGAGAGGTAATGGATGGGTTGTCAAAGGCTTCTGTCTCTAAGTATACTGAAGTCTACTATGTACCATTCAGTTAGGACTTCCACTACCTACACACAAGGCAGCCAAACAGCACTTGACCAAATCCTTAACATCCTTTAAAAAGCCACTAGCATTTACAACTCCCTATCTACTAGCAATAATTGGCATATACCAAGTGGATGGGTCAACAATTGTTGGAACTGTAATGGTGACCATGGAGTCAACAAGTGCGAGCTTCCCAAAGATCAAGCCCAGATTGAAGCAAACAAGAAGAAATGGGAGGAAGAAAAGAAGAAGAAGTCTGGATCTGTCAGTGGTAGCTCTGGTTCTGGAGGAAAACACTATGAGAGGTCCAAGTTTGGTGGTGGGTCTAGGTGCCAAAAGCCATCAGGGAGTGGTGTTGAAAAATTCAACAGTGTTTGACACATGCATTGTAGCAAGGGTTGTGGATGGAACTATACCCATACCTCTGGCTTTCATTCTGTATTCACTTTAAATCCATCCTTATCATCAGAAGATAGCAAAAGAACAGCACCAGGGATTTCTTCCACCTCCTCCAAATGTTCTTCCGGTGAATCATATTTCTACTGGTCCCAGTAGTAATGGATTTGTCTCACTTGATAGGAGTAAACTTTTGGCTGTCTGTGAACATCATGAATGATTGATTCTACAGTGGCTGCTTTCCTATCTGATCTGAAGAAGCTGTTAAACTAGGATGGTGGGCCTGGCCTGGTCATCACCCACCCATCCTATTTCATCCAGGATTTCTTAATTTTCTTGAGTTTACTTTCTTTATGACAATTTTGTTTTCATTATGCTGCTGCAGTAGTAATTGTTGAGGCGCTTATTACTGTATTGTTCAGTCAATGATTGCCCTATTGGGGGCTTCTGAAGGTGGTCTACATCATCATTTCTCTCATTTCAAGCACAATCCATGACCATGGCAGAAATGAGTGCACAAAATGAGGAGAAGGAGAAGGTTGGTCTATCATTTGATGCATAGGTGCTGCCATCAAAGAGGACCAAAGACTTTGAATGGATTAAACATCTTCCCTCCTGCTTAGCACAAACATGAACAGGGGAAAAAGAGGAATTGTTTGATCATGCTTCAAGTATAATCAACAACACTGACATTTCTTCCAGCCTGCTTCCAAAATCTCAAATGTTGCACTGCATATCTGGTGCTATGGAGATCATGATTTCATTCAATCGCCTCATCTATTAAGTTCATTTTGGAAAACACAACAATTGCATGAGGGGAAGGATCAATCCACAGCCCAGTCAGTGTTGGATTGTATGAATATCTTTCCTTGCAATCTTGAGTACAATGCAGGACAATCCAATAATGGTAGTTCTTTTGAGGATATGCCTCTGGTGTGGGATACTGGTGCATCATTGGGTATGACTCCCTACAAGGCTGATTTTTTGATTATGCTGCGGTAAACATTCCAGTTAAAGATGTTACCAAGACAAATGATGTGGTGGACATTGGAACTGTTATCTATAGGTTTCAGAATAACAAGGTTGAAGATGTACCACTTGCCAATGTAAGACATCTGACTGTTTAGTCCACAAACATACCATCAGATGCACAATTTTTCAAACACTATCACTGCTAAAGAAGTAGTCATGCATCTGATAGACTACAACATTTTCATTCCAATAGATTCAGGGTCTTCAAATCTCCCCATGGTTTAGAATCCTTCTTTCTCTGCTGAGGAACTAGGGAGATTGGCTTGAATTTTGTTTCTAAGTTGAAATTCTGTGATTTGGCAGGGTTCTCTACAATGTTTCAGGTACCTTTGCCTCCTTCTATGGTCAATACATTCCACCACAACTCATGGGAGGATGTTTGGCTGGACATCATTTGTCCTTGCATTGGAACCAAAGACAACATAAATCTTTACAGTCCTCAAAAGGAACTATTGACTTGGCATTGGAAATTGTAAGTTGGCATTCAACAAATCCAAGAGATGATGCAGGAGACACAGGCCATTGATGATGATGGGAGAGAGTTGATTCTACCACATGTTATCACTCCTACATTTGCATCAACATCAAGCTGTCCCATTCCCATGAGTCATTCATGTGAGTAAGCATGACAGAAACACTACAGCCCTCAGGTCAAACAAAGCAAGGTGAATCCTGAAAGAGATGCTCTACTGTCTCACAGCAGATATGAAGCTGGAGATTTCATTTCAGCAGACCAATTTGTTGTAAATACCCCTGGATGCTTGCTTTCTGGTTTTGCTCATGAGAATGCTGGTGATTAATTCCATGGTGGGACTCTCTTTCAAGATGCCACAATGGGTTTCATCAGGGTTGAGTGCCTAGTTCCTCTAGGTGCAGGTGAACAATCATGTCCAAGATGAAAAATGGCTTTGGGAGACTGCTGCTGCTGAAATATTTCACCTGCACAGTGATAATGGTATTTTCACTGCTGAAATATTTTTTGATGATTGCAAAATGAAGAATCAGACTCAGAGCTACTTGGCTGTTGGTGCTAAACATCCAAATGCTATGGCTGAGAGGGTAATGCAAAGAATCATTTACATGGCCAGAACATTTATGGTTCATGTTTCTCTCCATTGGACTGAATGAGGAGTAGATGACATGGGGAATTTGCTGTCAAACATGCTGCCTTGATACACAATCTTTTTCCAAACTGGGCTTCAGGACTAACCCCTTTGGAATTGCTCACTAAGACCAAGGCCAATCATGGGGACTTATTGTGTTCACATGTTTGGGGTTGTCCAGTTTTTGTTCTTGACACAAAATTACAGGATGGGAAGAAAATTCCTAAGTGGAATTGACATTCAGGTCTTGGCCAGTTTATGGGATTCTCTTATGAGCATTCATCCTTAGTGGCAAATGTCTGACATCTTACAACAGGATTTGTTTCTCCTCAATATCATATAGTTTTTGTTGACCTATTCAAGACTGTGTTCAGCTCAGGCTATGACGATGTCATTTTGGATACCATTTGCAACACCTTCTTTGAATAGAATCAGGATGTCAATGCTGAAGAAGAGTTTGATTCTTCTGGTAACCTTGTATATCACCCTCATCCATTGGATGAAGTGTGGTTAGATGAACCTCAAAGAAGGGACCGACATGAACGGCTTCATAGTCAGAGGGCTATCACTGAAGAGAGAGAGTGGTCTAAGCGGCTTCATATTCTTGCTCCTCCATCTCCACCAGACACCTTCAAAAATAATGCTGATCCTCCACCTCCTATGGTTGTGTCTGATTCTGATCCTGATGATGATGACTACTCATCTGCTCCATCACATCAAGAGGGAGAATTCCATGCATCTGATTGAGATCTTCGTGGTCATACTGGTGGCAATTATGGAAATGATTTCAATCCTGGTAGTAATTGCGATGATGATGAACAAGATACTGATAAACATATTAGTCCAAGATATCCAAGGAGAAACTGAAAGAAGAAGAACCCCCAGACCACTCATTGACTTTGTCAACAGGTGCAATGTATGTTCTAGAGTCAGGAAGCTCCTATTAGAGCCTACAAGTGTGCAGTTGCTTGAAAGAGAGTGAAATACTGTCAGAGACTCAAACAATGAATGGAAAAATCTTTTTGCATGCTAAATGGCATGGGACTGAGTCAGGATGTTCCTACAGTTAAAGAGTGGAAGCAATGAAAAGTCCTTTTGCCGATGAATACTGTAAAGCTGCTGTGAAAGAAATTGAGACATTAGAGAAGATGGGAGTCTGGGATGTAGCTGATTGCCCAGAGGAAGCCAATGCTGTCAATTCAACTTTGGCTTTCAAGATCAAACAGAACCCTGCTGGACTTCTCACAAAATTCAAAACTCAGTTTTGTGTTCAAGGAGACTAGCAAATTCAAGACATATGCTCCTGTGGTTCAATGGACATCTATCTGGTTGATGCTGATATTGGAAGTATTGCTTAAGTTAAAATCCAAACAAGGTGATATCACTGCTGTCTTTGGTCATGCTGTTGTAGAAGAGGGTAAGAACATGTACATGGCAATGCCTCATGGTTTCAGGAAGCAAGGAAAGGGTCTCAAGCTCAAGAAGACTCTTTATGGTTTGTGCCAAAGCCCAAGGGCATTCTGGCTCTATCTCACAGAGAAGATGAACTTGTATGGCATGGAACAGTCTACAGTTGATCCTTGCCTATTCATTGGTGCAAAGGTCATGTGCATTTGCTATGTTGATGATTTAATCTTCTGGACACTTGATGAATCTGACATTAATGAGCTGGCAAATCAACTGATTTCTGCTGGGGTGTCATTGGAACAGGAAAGTGATGCAGCTGGATGCTGGAATGTATGGGCATGAGAACTCAAGGGATCCTTCCTGTGTCAAAAGCAGAACTGGGTTTGTCATTATTGTTGCCAACTGCCCAGTCATGTGGCGATCCAAACTCCAGACCAAGACAACAGTATCAACTATGGAAGCAGAGATTATCACTCTAGCTCACTGTTGCCGGGAAATCTTTCGCATGATGAATATGGTTTGTTTGTTGGGAACAAAGGTAGGTTTGCTAGTAAGTGGAGCAATGACAAAGGTGTCCATCCACAAAGAAAATGCTGGAGCTCTAGTACTACCGTATGTCACAAGATATGTTTTGCCAATTTTGTTGACATTTGTGTTTCACCTTGTTAAATTTTCCCCAATCATCTAAACACTTCCAAATTAGATTCTCCTTGTTTAGAGCAACACCCCCATATGTATAGGTCCCCATAACTCTGGTTTGTTGCTGAATTATGACAAAGAGCTGTAAAACTCACAACACAACACTGCACACAACACACACACACACACACACACACACACACACACACACCAATAAATCGCGACAATGGCAATGATTATGGGGCTTGTGCCATCTTGTTACATATTGTACCGTAATAGAGGTAAGTTGACAAGATACCTATAATTTTTTGCCCATGTTAGCATCGCTAGCTTTGCAAAGATTCTAAGATATGTTTTAATGTATCTTTTGACATTTTCCAGGTCTTACAAACAGTGATATAAGGTAGCAGAGACTCTCCCTCCACAATTCACTCCAAGAAGCAAACACTATGCCATCAAGACAATTTGATTCAGAGACTAGATAGTCTTGAGGGGAATAAAACTGTTCAAATTATGACACTATCAAGCAATTAGGGGATATGTGTACAAAGGGGTTGCCCAGGGCAACATGCAAGTATTTGAGATGCAAGCTGTTGGGATGGTAAATCCTGAGAGCATGCACTTGAGAGGGAGTGTCATGATCATACGGTTGAAATCGTGTGATTATGATGGAGGCTGTCATGATTGTATGGTCATGATCGCTGATTATATGGTTGCAATTGTGAGCACGTACTTTGCCATAAATATTTGGTCTCAATTGTTTTTCTTGATCATAAGATTTCATACAATCACATATGTTTAGTTGTGATCATGACATTTACTGAATTGTTTTTTTCATCATAAGATTTCATACAATCACATATGTTTAGTAGTGATCATGACATTTACTGTGTATGACTGTTATTTTCATGTCATGATGTATGTCTGTGTCTGTTCAAGGGTTACAGAGGTAATTTTGGGTTGTGTCTGGATATCTCCAGATATTCTGACATAAGACTTCATGTATGATATCTGCTACTTATCTAGTCCAATTGCACGCTCTTTCAGGAACAGAGCAGTGCATGAGATAAATTATTTTTATCATATGTTGAACAACTGACATTGTCATGTAAATGTCTCTGTGCATGATAATATTTCTACACATTAGTCATCTACCATTTCACCCACTTCCGAGCTCTCTGGTCTTCCTCCTCTATTGCATTTGCTTCCATCCAATATACCAGGCAAGTTTTGTCAACATTGAGAATGCATTCAAGTTTTTCAGGTGGAATGAGAACTTTATTCTTCTCATCATAGTATGCAAACCCGAATTCAATCAACTCTTCCTGCCAACTATCAAACCAAGTTTTCAAATTATAGTGTGTTGTCCATTTGACTCTTCTATCCTTGGCATTCTTTCCTCTCCCAACAACAATTCTGTCTGCAGTGGCTTTTTGCAATTATGGGAGAAGATCCATAGTATCACAGAAAATAGAGGGACTCGTGCATTTCTTGAGAATTATATTTAGTATATTGTTTGATAAAGCACCTCCATGTCCATTCAACTGCATAATTTTGATACATATAGCTTTCAAAAGCAACTGCTCTAATATTGAATGTCTTTTGTTGGAAGTATCCCTGCAGTCCCATCTTCTTTGGAAATACACCAACATGGCCTTCTTTAAACTCCCTCTAAATCATATGTGTCTTTATCTCAACCCCAAACTCTCCCCAAACCAACTGGCTAAACTGTTTGGCACTCATCCCCTCAGGTTTTTGTAGCTCAATGTTGTAAATTGTTGTTGCCCTTTTATGAGCAGCTTTCATGACCATCATTGCAGCATGGTCAACAAACCACTTCTGCCCCGCAGTAGCAGATGTCATGTGAATGAAGTTATGGACAATGTTACATGAGGGCACATTGAAGGGAAAGATAACATTGCAGATCCACAATGTCACACATCAAAATGATCTGCAGAAGGTAAGGAATTGAAATATTTCTCATAAAAATGGAAAAAGATGATGTAGACAAAGTTATGGTTGATAAAAAATCAGCAAGAATCATTAAATTTTTGCTACAAAGGTGTGCCAAGACTTTAACATACTGACTTCTTCCTGCCATTGGATTGTGGTAATCTTACAAAGCTGGATCAAAAATCTCGCAAAATAAATCAAGAGATAATACATACATCCATTAAAATTTGTCAATAGAAACTTTGAAATGTATTTTTAACATTATGAGCACAAGAATAGAACACACCCTTCTTGAGACAAGATCCAACCAATGATTGTTTCTCTCGAGACATGTGCACAAGATACACCCAAGAAAGCGATATGATACCATACATGCTATGTAGTGGATTATCACATTTCCATTCAGTCCCATCACCTCATCCCATCCCATTGCCTTCCCATCGCATTGTTAGTTGGGGACTTACAGACAAACCTGAATGCCGTTGCTGCCATCCATCTTTTGCAATCGTCTTGTCTCTCAGCAACTGGATATACCCAGTGACAGTCGAGCACAACCAATCCCAAGTCCAAGACCAGGCCACCGTCCGTCTCATCTGACCAAACCATGCAGCAAACCATGCAACAACACCATCCACACTCCACCACTAATGGCACCAAAAACTGCCACGCCAATGGCCACTCGGATGCCTTCCGTGAACAACACCGCCTTGAACAACGAGAGGCCAAAAAGCTACATTAGCAAACCAAGACCGCATGATGGGTCAAATGATGCCGTGGCAACGATGGATGGATGCACGATCCCAATGTGCAACTGGGTCTCTTGGCCTTTGCCCTCTTCACCCTCAATGGCGTCATGGCATTCCAACTGATGCACCACTTCAATGAGATGAAGGATCCCGTACAGTGCTTTGCCAAAAAGCTCCAAACCAAATCCAGCCACGGTCCGAATCACGGATTCCTTGCCGAACTCTGCGGAGGAGCCAAATGCATCATTCCCGAATCCATGCAAAACACCAGCTGTCGCAAGGACTGGTACACCAAATTTTGTTGCAAATACAACACGAACATTTACCCCAAGGACAACACATGCTTTCTGAAGTGGGCAGAGGACCAACGCCACTGACAGGGCATCTACCAACAGTCTCCCCTCCCCTCCACCCCCTACTACATCCACGACTGTCCCAAACACCCCCGTAGGGCTAACCCATCCACTGGCCCATGTTGGATGTGCTCCACAACTGGCTCCCTCATGATCCCACCCCGCATTACAAACTGTACCAAGGCCTCTGCATCTTTGACTATCGGACCGAATTTCACAAGGCAAACAATTATTGGGAGAAGGAGCTGCCCTTCCTGATATGGAACGATCTCACAATGGCAAGGACGGCCAAACAATGGAACGATGCCAAGTATATGAAGAAGCTGCTCATGGGGAAGGAGGATACAAATTGGAGGACGGAGTATAGTCCCAACAATCATTTTATGTATTGGGTGGACAAATGGTCCAAGGAGGCAAGGAAGGCACAGTGGAAGGAGTTGAGGGAGAGGAGGGAATGGGGGGGAGAGGTGCATGATAGGTTTGGATGGGGGGATCAGGAGGAGTTGGCCAAGTGATATGGGAGATAGGGGAGGTCAACAAACTCAAAGTTTGGTTGGATGCGGCCAAGCAATCGGCACAGGACAATCCCGACGACAAAGAGATGCAGGAGGAGGTGGAGAGGTTGCAGCATGACATGAAGCAGGCCAAAGAGTGTATGGCACAGGAATTGGCCAAGAATTGGCATCCTCCCACCAAAAACCTGCAACATATCTCAAATGGCTGGAACATGCCAACATCACCAACAATAAGCTGGGACCCGACAATCTGCATTGGTACTTCCGTCGCATTGGGTGCGGGAAAATGGGCAAACACACTGAAGACAGAAGCTGCAACAAGGGATCCTCTGAATGGCTATTCAACAAACTCACATACTTTCAACATGGGAGGGAGACGAATGTCCCTATTACATGATCAACCCCAAAAAACAACAGGGAATCCACTGCCAATTAGGGAAGAAGGGCATCATTGCCGAAAATCACTTTGATCTATCCCACAATGCCGCAATGCCGTTGACATCCTGAATGGACAGATGGAGAGCTTGGAGATTTTTATGAAGACTTTTCAGATCTTTCAAGAATGAAGATCCAAAGAAGAAACAACAGAAAGCCCTACCAGCAGTTGTCATCCAAGAACTTGCCAAAATGAGGTTCTCTGAAACCCAAATAACAATCAGAGAGTTGGCAATTGGTGCATATTTTTGCATGCAGGTCCTGTGAATATTTGATGGTTCCGGCTGTGGAGGAGAAGAAAACTGTCATCTTACAACTGAAGGACATCAGATTCTCCAAGAACAGCTTTGAGCTGAACCATGCTGATTCTCACCTTGAACATGCAGACAGCATCTCCCTCAACTTCACAAATCAAAAGAACGTAATAAAGGATGACTTGGTGACACACCAACGCACAGGGGACACCTTGTTCTGCCCTGTACAAATCTTTGCAAAAATTGTGAAACGAATCAGGAACTATGCAGGGTCCTCCGATAATACTCCCATCTCTGCCATCTGGAGAAACAAGAGAATTAATTGTATCACTTCTGAATAAATGACAATTGCCCTTCGCAATGCCATAGAAGCCTACAGCCAAACAAAACTGGAGATTAACAAAGAAGAGATAGGGACACACTCCCTTAGATCGGGTTCAGCAATGGCGATGTACCTAGGTGAGTGCCTGGTCTATGTCATCATGATGATCTGGCGTTGGTCAAGTGACGCCTTCTTATCATACATCCGGAAACAAGTGGAACAATTGAGCCACAAAGTTTTGTCAAAAATGCTCCGCTTCCAATTTCACCGTCACGTACGGGATGGGGAAATGGAAAATTGAGATATGACCAAAGACGACAACATCATCCAAACAATGCTGAGTCAAGAAAAAACATTACTGGCAGAATGGCTCAACAAGTTAGGATGATTCCTTTGGTCTCACAATGAGATGCTAGAAGAACTTGATTGGCAGAGCATCTCTTGCGCTAGGAATTAGGTGCAGGCCGAATCTTATTCTAAAGATTTGATTCCAATGCCATAATGTCCTTTTCTTTAGATTAGTAATCTACTCTTAGGGAAGAAAGTGAGAGAGATGTGAACAAGCACATCTTAGGCACATAGGAGAACCCTTTGTGCACATCTTGTGCTTGCAACTCAAAGCCATACTCACGACTCTCGAGAGAAGGGTTGTAGATGAGGAGAGGTGTCTGAGTCCAATGTGTATCATTGTTGTAGGGAGATTGGAGCGAGGAGACAGATAGATGGAGTTCTGTCCCTTTCTTTGTATGGTTCAAAATTTTTGAAAAAAATTGGAGCAGAGGATGAATAGGGGCTCACTAAGTTGCAAATTCCAATTTTGGTTACTGTCCCAAAAACACAGTAATCAGTAACTGATCGTAATTACTGCAGTAATTACGGTAGGTTCCAGTGAAATTACTGTCACAATGCAACTTTCTGAGTCCCATTACAGTGGGAGTATATATACTCCTACCATCTCAATTTTTTGTAATATTACTGTTGGAATCTTACAAAATCACGTTACTGTTGTTACTGTTTTATTTTTTTTCTCTAAGTCCAAATTACTGAATTTGCAGTAATATTCCGCAGTAATATTCCTTTCAGTTACAGTAATATTACTGTCGTATTACTGCATCTTGTAACTACTATGACTGATAATTGATATCCATTGTAACTATTAATACTATGAATGTTATCCATTGTAATAACATAAACTAACCACTTCAATTACATTAATTAATAGGTACTATAGTGCTGAAAAAAACCCACCCACAGGAACCAAATTTGTGGGGAAAAAGCAACTATACCCTCCTCTTCTTCTTTTGTTTATCTGCTGTCTTCTTTCCATCACTTGACACCGACAATCTCTTCTGTGCAATGTTGAATGCCTCGAATTCTGTCATTTCATCTATAATACCATCATTTCTCATCATTTCTGTAAATCTTCAAACTGATTTCCTCTGCTTCTTCTGGATGCTGCTTGTAATAATCCTCCACCATGCAATAGAAATCACAACCCT
The DNA here is from genome assembly GCA_013187285.1 of Cyclotella cryptica. NCBI lineage: Eukaryota > Bacillariophyta > Thalassiosirophyceae > Thalassiosirales > Thalassiosiraceae > Cyclotella > Cyclotella cryptica. The sequence goes on from JABMIG010000040.1 coordinate 431,213, forward strand.
TGTACAATTCTTGTAGACTCCAGTATTTTTGTGGCTGCCTGTTGTATGGTTCATTAATATCATATCCTGGAAAACAAAGCAAAATGCAGCACTTATACCCATATCCCTTGATGGGCTTCTCTGAGGCATCCTTGTTCAATTTCCAGAGAACACAACAGTTGTGTTCCAATGTAAAACCTTGACTGCACTTGTAAATCCATTCAGGGGACCATCAACATCATAAAACTTGAGACCACCATATTTTGCAGTTAGAGCAGCTGCAAATCTATCATCACCCATGCTCTTAAGCTTCAAGGACTCCCAACCTTCATACCATGCCCTGAATAGATGAATGGGAATCCTCTTCCTTTCCTCCCAGAGACCTTTACCATGAAACTGGGTGAAATCCTTGTCTTCATACAACTTACCGGCTTTTTGATTAGCCTTTCGACAAAGGCTTGACTTCTCATGACTGTAGGCTGCTGCAATTACTGCCTGCTTCTTAGTCTTTTCTGTGCTTAAATTTGCTCTATGCCCTCCCTTATTCCTCTTGGTGACCTTCCAGTGCCGCTCTGCCTCCCCAATACCTAACAAGTTAGACGATGCCTTGCACCCAAGCCTGCCAAGTACCTCAGTGAATGGGCTTGAGTAATTCTTATGCCACTCATGGGCTAAGCAATCTGGATTCTCAGCAGTTATCCAGATGTGCCTTGACTTGAAGCATCCCTGCTTAGTCCAGAAGTCATTATGCTCCTGCCAAAACTTATCAATCAACCTAGCTTCCTCCTGTTCTCGTTCCTCTTTACAAAGAAAGTTGTTAGGCACAAACATATTACAGATCAACCGTTCACATGCTAACCTGTCTTCTGGATCCCTGTTCTCTGGTTTTGAAACAAAAGCCATTATGGTGGGATCAGGACTCAGCAAATAAGATACATGAACAACATCATTCAATAATTGAGGTTTGTAATGGTCCCATATCCGAGGCATCCAAAACTTGAACAAATCAAAGGCATCACTGGGAATAGACTCCTCTTTAGACTTCACCTGCTGGCCCAATGAGTCTGTGCTGTCAGTAGAAGCATCATCATCCTCTTCTTCACTCCCTCCAGTGTTGTATGAGTCATCAGAATAATCTTCACCTAACAAACAAAAATGCATATGAGGTATAAATCTAAACAATGTACACCAAACAAAAAGAACTATACCTATCTCCAACCCAGTAGCCTTCAATCCTCCCATACTTTTTAGTGATTGAAGTCCAAGTCTCTGTTACATGCTAGTTTCAACTTAAGTGCTGGACAACTGTCACTGTCCCACTTGTCAAATACCTCATCAATGGATTTAGGGAGAAGTCGGTCAATTTGATGCATAAAGTACTACACCTTGTCAATCCCTCCTATCTTCATATCAGCAAGCCATAACAAATTACACATGGGATACAATGCTTTACACACATACCACAGTAAGTCCCAAAACCCCTCATGCAACAGGACCTCACCCACAATAGCAAAGTGCTTCAACTCTCGGAAGGCTTTGCTGGCCACACATTCCATCAAAACATCCTTTATAGTCATAGCACCCTGAGTAACTGAATTAGCTCCCCACCCATTCTGCATTCTGATGGCTTGATGAACTCCAACTTCTTACCATTGTTGTGATTTTTGGATGCCTTTGCAAAGACTGCATAGGGTGCATGACGGGTGTTACCAAAGATATTGCGGAGCTAACAACAAAGAATTGTTAGGTAACAGTCAGGAATGGAACATAACAAAAAAGTGCATACCTTTTTAGAAAATTGACAGAGGTCTTTGATAGGGTGAAGTCCGGTCCATCTGCCAATAATTGTGGCATTGGTGTGCTCAACTCCCTGCATCACAGTAATGGCAGGAAAGTGTTCCTTAAGCAAGTTAGCAGCCTTTTGGACTTATGCAGCTCTGTCAAAAGCAACAACATTGATTCTGTCTTTCATTGGATCTATCTTTTTCATGAGTGGTAAAATGTTTTTTTGCAATAAACCATGCATCTTTTTTGCCATCGTGCAGCATGTGTTTGCTGCAGTCAACGACATCAAGGACACAACTGGGATTGTTTGGTGAGCTGGCAAGAAGGTTTATCAGAGGGGTTTTGACAATTGTAGCACCATCGCCAAAGATTGCCAGTCCATAAGTATCCACATCTGCTAGCAAAGATTCCAAGCCATTCTTCTGGTACAATGCAAAATGTGCATCGAGGAGTTTGCCTGCAACCTGGGACCTCTTAGGAGGCTCATACTTATGGTTGGTCGACCTAGCCTTTTGTAGGATTCTGTTGAAGAGGGGATCTTTGGCATGAGAAAAGGGAACCGAATGGGCAGCTAGATAATGAGCGATGGCCAAGGACAATTCTTCTTCTGCCACAGAATTCCTTTTATGGGACATAACTATGTTCTGCTGCACAAAATTTTTGGGATGAGTACTCCCTCACAAGAGTGGACAAAGAGGGAAATGAGTTTGATGTGACAAAAAGATAAAGGTACATAAAAAACATCAGAAATCTTACCACTACTGAAGGTGGAGGCAGGCTTAAGGAAAAACGGCTTCAAAGAGGTTAGAGTAGAAAAGGAAAGCACTGGAATAAAAAATGCAGTACACAAATGTAAAACAAACCATTCTTCAAGTAATGGTAAGGTGGTAGAAGACGTGGTAAAAGAGCCGTGGAAGGGGTGAGGCTGGTTGAGGTAGGGGGATACAATGGTCTGTGTGCAAATTTAAATTTGCAACCTCAAAGAAGGGGAAATACGAAAAATGGTAGCAAAAATAACACTCTTACTGCAAATGTCATCAATCCACGGATACAACAGGCATAGGATGGTGGCAAGCACATGAGGATTGGAGTGTTATTGATTGAGAAATGGGGGAATACCTGTGTGGGGGCGGAAAACAGTAGCATACAATTTCAGTTTCCGCAAGTGTCCAAAAAATTAGACAAAAACAGGGGAGCTCACAGAAAAATATGCAGCCGTTGATCCGCGGCAACAACAGGCAAAGGATGGTGGCGGGCACATGGTGATTGGAGAGTTATTGATGAAGAAATGGGGGATAAACTGCGTAGGGGAGGAAAAAATCGAATCTATTTAATTGGACAGACAATTGCTGAAAAAACAACCGAAACAACGGGAACTCAAGGGATAAAATGCTGTCATCGATCTGCGGCATCAACAGGCACAGAATGGTGTTGGACGCGTTGCGATTTGACATTTATTGATGGAGAAATGGAGGAATCACCCTGCGGGGATTCCCATGGTGGTTGATTTGACTTTGGGCTGTTGAAATGATCGACAGCTGCAGCACGGCACTTTGAGAAGTGCAATCAACAACCAGCCATGCGTCAGAATATGGGACGGAAGGACAGACTATGTTATGGATACCTATTTCGTGCTTACGGTTGGTTACTGTAAGATTCTGTGTCATATCTTGATCTAAATAGTGACTAAAACAAGCTAATTACTCATCAATTTTTACACTAATCTGCCACACACAGTAATCTTGTTACTGTGCAAAATTGTAAATATTCCGGAGTAATGCGTAATTCCGCTGGAATTACTACGGAATTTGCAACCTAGGGGGCTCATGGGGTCTCATTCTTTTGGATTGTCGCCAACAGAACCAAACCTTTTGCCAACCTTTGTCTTGATAGTAATCTCTTTATAAAAACCTGATTACATGAAACCATATGAAGCAAACATGGAAGGTGTGGTAAGGGGAGGACTAATAACAGATTCAACATGACTTGAATCAATCAAAGAAGTAATTCGAATCCGTGCATAAAATTGCCCAGAAACTCCCCCAGTCTGTTGAAAAGTATTGTACAGAAGCAAAGCAATGCTCCACCCAAACGTAATGAAATCACCGGAATCTCATGTATGAAAATAGGCAAGCTGAAGCAGGTTCTGATGACGTGTCAGTTTGCGCAATTTAGTGTGGGATGGTCAAGACCTGTAATACCACCCCGCACTGTCTTCTATGGGAGCGCCCGCAACACCTTGAAAACCTGCAGAACCTGTCAGTTGAAGTCCAGTGACACTCCCCAGCCCCCCTACAAATAAGGGGTACCAGTTGCATTGTTGCAGGAGTGAAAAAGCGGAAAAGTTGAGTGTGGCTCTTCCCAAATGGCCTTTTTTTCACCAAGATAACTATTTTCAGCCCCATGATGATCTAAAGACACCATCTGTAGATACTCATACATTGCCATTTACATCTCCCTTGGTAAAAGTCGTGGCACATTTTACGACAAAATTGACGGAATTGATCCATCAATTCGCAAATCCTACCAAGTCATGCCATGATGTATGAAGGCCAAATCATGATCCAATGTAGGGAGTGTCGGTACTGATACTTTATTCACCATGTGAATTTGTTGAGTTGATTAGAATCTTGCCTGGTTCATGTTCAGCGCACTCTTAGACTTGCGGTTTGCTCAGGCATTTAACCCTTAGGTACGCAGTATCGTCATTTGTATGCATTGCCACAACTTGGCTCGTAGATGGTGGATTTTGACCAGTCGAAGTTTCACATATTGATAATAGATGTGTTGGCAGTAGGTTTGTGTAATTTTAAGTCTGTACTACAAATAATCAATGAACTACAACACAGTCAAGGATGCTTCTTCTGGTCCATGTCATATCACTTGTCCCAGCAAGATTTACAAATACGTTCTTCGCATGACGGGCAGCCCATACGAGAGATAATAATCCCGTTCAACTTCTCTGCTCTTGTGCCAGCTTTCCCTGTAGCATTGCTTGCAGTAAGAACTACCAATCTGTAAATCAACTTGCTTGTCAGTGCAGTCAATCGTCTTGGTGTGAGAGTGGTTGTGCTGCATAAACGCCATGACTGTACGCCTCTTACGCTTGTGATCAACACCTGTGGTGAGTGAATTCAAGCAAAAGAAAGATTTGTCACATTCACAGGGAAGGGGTGCTGCTTGCCTCATCCAATTAGGCTTGGGACCATCCATGTCAGTTCAACTGTTGCGTATGGCATAGCCCATCAGCTCTTGACCTAAATCAATCTGAAACCTCCTCCTGCCATTCTTCTTCATATACTCCGTCCATGCTGCAGGACCAATACCATTCCTGGCACAATAGATTAGTGTTACATACAATTGGTGTACCAACCTATCAAGCAACCAAAAGAACACACGAAGAGCCATCTGGGGGTGCAATGTACTCGTTGGATGTATCGCCCACTGCTATGAAGGTTTTTTTGCTGATCTTCTGGGTCTTGCCTGAAGAGATGGCCAGAGAGCTTGATGATTCCACAGTACTCTCCGCCTGTCTCAAGATCTAGAGACAGGAAAACAACCTTGTTGTTTGTTAGGTCAAAGTGTGCGATGGATTTCCCACCGGGAGGCTTTGTTGCTTCTACAACATGTGGAAGGCCAAAAGCAGGGGGTGCAAGCTCAATGTCAGAGGGCTGAACATCATGGGGTCGAGGGCTGGAGGGCTCCTCATACACCTCCTCTTCAAGTTTGCTGCTTGCAATGGAGCCAAAATCATCGCAGTCCTTGTCCCATACACCATTGTCATCAGATGGTGCATTTTGGGCAGTGTCAGAACGAGAATTCGATTCCTGCATGACATCTTCAAGATAGAACATCGCGACAAATGTCTCATGATGTGCGGTTTGGCTGAGAGCTTGAAGGGGTTGTGGAGAGTGCTCCTGTGGAGTTTAGTCCCCATTAGTCATGTGAAAATGGGGTATCGGCACTCTTGCAGCCATGTCATCGGAGGCGGGATGGACGAGAGATGTGATTTTTTTGCCAAAAAATATGTGCCACCTGCCTACGTAAGGGTTAAGGATTATTTTACGTTGTGCATGAAAGAGAGGTATGAGGTCGGCTATTCGGAGCATCTTCCACATTGTGTTAAATACATTGTTGCACTATGTCGATTCGTTAGTTGATGTCAATGTCCTCTCTAATAGGTATCCTTTCTCGGTTAAGTGTTGTCATTTTTCCGTTCATGTAAACTCCGTCAATTTTCACCGAAGCCCCATCTCAAGATTCGACCGCCACCTGTCTGTCATGCTGATAAACACATCTGCACGCTTCAATATTATTTGGTTTGACCATGTCCACGCGCTGTGGTGTTATTTCGATTGTCACCATATCATCGGCGCACTGATTTAGCAACCCAGCGATCACACTACTAAAGACATGTCTATCACTAAACAATCTGCATAACAAGCCATACGTCTTTTACCCTGAGTAATCCAGTCCGCGCAGTTCAGCCTAATCTGTGCTGCCAGGCCACCCAACCAAATTTCAACCGATCTCATCCACGCTCACAGAATTGAGATCACATCTGCAACTCTATCTCATCATTTTCTGTTCCTATGAGTGTTTGGGACTGCAGCAAGCACTGCCCCATTGATGTGCAACCCTTGTAACCATGTCACCGTCCCATTGATGTGCAAGCCTTATTTCCCCTCCCACCTTATACACCACATTGTTGTATATACAGTCTTGTGCAATAGCATGTCCAATACAACGTCGATATTTCCCAGCAACAGTGTGTCCAATACAATTCTTGTGGATCCCGCCGAAATTGTACGTAATACAACCTTGCACATGTATTACATCATTGTATTTCATACAACATCGCTTGACCATGTCAATACTGCATGCATTACAATGTCGCCTCATCAAACTTCATCTTGTATTGAATACGGGTTCGACTCTATATCCAGCATTGCACATTATACAATAACACCTCTTTGTCCATAACTGTATCATATTGCAGAGTTTACGTCAACACACTGGGGTATACATTGTTCTAGCATGAATGAACTCCTCCAGCAATCCATCCTGGATGCCTTTTCGGAAATTCAGACATGGAATCAACAGTTTATTATAGATGATTCTGGGAAATCAGTGGATCTAAGTTTTGCAACAATGGGTAAACAATCTAGCACACCTTCTCTTGCAACTAACCAGCCCACCAGTTTTCCTCATCGCTCAGTATATCGATTTGATGCAACACAGTACAAAGGAATGGACTCGTTCTCATCTCTTGTGCTCATAATGATTCAAAATTCTCTCCCAGGGGCACCATTTTCATTTGTGCGTGGTTCCCAAAGAAATCATTTTGTGCTTTGTTGCTCTCATCATCATCTACTGGAGAAAAGGTTGGTAAGACATACACTTTCCCCAAAGGTAACTTCACACAAGATGGAGTCAGGAAAGAATACATCAAGCGACCCACATCCAAAACTAGATTATCTAGCATTGATTCTATGGCAGGCAACAAGAATCCAGAGTGATTAAATCAAGTATGACCAAGAAATATAAACCATACTCTACCAACCAACCTGCAAATCAACGGGTTTCTTCCATCAGAAAGTCCAACAAGCAAGATCGATGCAACTGCAAGATAGCATTTTTCTTATGGCCGGATGGTTCCTTTTATCTCGACCACAAACAACAAACCTAATTCATAATGGCCATCCACAGTATACCGCTGAGGCAAAACTCAAGGGTCTCCATTTTATTAATGACCAATCTAAGCTTATTATCAAACACATGTCTGCTGTTGGTGTGCGACCATCACAGTTATCTATTCTACTGGAAGTGCTTGATGACTCAGAAGGGACATTTCACACTGCCACTGTTAAGAATTTGATCAACCAATGTGAACTTTTTTGTCAGAAGGTTTTAGGCATCGATCACAACATGTCCACAGCAGGAAAAGCAATGGATTTTTAACTAGGTGATTATCAAATTATGCTGGCTCTCTTTGTCTTGTGTTCTGATTTAATAATTCCAAGTGTACCTCATCACATTTACAGACACGAAATATCCTGTCATGTGGTGTATGATGATCCAGAGGTTGGGTTATGTGCCATTTCTAAACCACGAGGCAGACTACAGGTTTCTGAATTCTTGAAAAGTGATTCTGTTGTTCAATCAGAAATTAGCACATTGAGAAGCAAACTCACTTTTGATAGCAAAAAAAAACTCGTTATAATGATTTTGTTTGCTTCTGATGAGATGATTCGTGAAACCATGAAATATCCAGAGGTGTTCTTTATGGACTGTACCACACGAGTTAACAAACAAAAGAGGGAATTCTTCTTCTCCGTGATATGTACCCCATCTTGTAAATGTCACCTGTCAAATATGACTATTATTCCGTCAGGTTAGTCTGATTAGTAGTATCAAATTCTCCCATTTTATAATCACTAACACATATTGTAAAAGCTTGGGTGTATAGATACATTTTCAAGGATGCGTTTCCTTTTCTGTATGGAAAGACAACAATTCAAAGAAACAGGACCTTATTAAGTGTACTATATAGGATGTACCTAGACCGTATTTAAGACCACTTATAGGTCTAGGTTGTACCTAGACTGTATTTAAGACCACTTCGGTCTAGCTTGTATGAAATACAACATGGATATGGGACGACGATATCATATGGAATACCATGTTGACCTTAAGCACCTGTAGCGTATGGAATACAATTGCATCTAACATTGTATTCAAAACAATGTGGCTTGTGATCAGCTACATTGTATGGAATACAATCACATACGAGACTGTATTGTAACACAATGTTACAACTAACTGGCAACATTTTATGTATTACATTGTTGTGTTACTCATTGTATAGAATACAATAATGGTTGCGATATAGTTGTGTCATATGTAATATAATACTGATATGATTATGTTGTAGGGAATACAATGGTGTGCTTTGTTATACCATACTTCATGATAAAGTTATGTAATATCAATGTGTCATGGTAGCCAATTTACTATGCTAGCGCAAGTAAATTAAGGTGTGACTCCTACAGTTCAAATAAATATGATAGACAAACATCTAACCTCACAAACTTAAGACATTGATTACACAATCATGCTATCACAGGGTATTCCTACGATCCATCAACCTGACCATCAACCTTTTTGGGAAAGCATTTGGATGCAACATCAGAAGGGAGAACCTTGGATTCAGCAGCTGATTCAATTATCTGCCTCACCCGAGCTATTTCTGTTGGACGATCATTATAAACAACATCTAATCATTAGTAACAAAATCAAGAACTTGTGAAGCATGTGACGATAAATTGGGAATTGTATGAATGAATTCCTTCATGAGCAGATAATGTGGAAGGAACATGCGAGCTTTCTTTCCATGGAGTAACGACTGCCAGGACATCACTACACCACCAACTGATCCACATTTCTCCTTGTGATCTGTTATGACTCAAACATAGTGCTTGTAATCCTTTTGTTCGTAATCCCTGATGCCAAATGCATGAATGTCAGACGCTTGCCCAATTCCTTACACATAGAATGAATACAAAAAGCTGCTTGATTGCATCTCTCCTCTCATATGGGTGTGAACTCATTGTATTCATTCAACTCTTTGTTGTATTTGCTCATAATCGAAGACACTTGATTTTCAGATTTACCTTCAAGTCTCTTATCACTGGGAGGTTTTGGAGGGGCAGCACATGAAACAGAAGGGATGGTTGAGCAAAGAATAAAACCTGTGCAGATAACTTTGATGAATGCCTCATCAAAATTACGTTGAGTCTTTGAAATGATATGTTTTAGGTGATCCCATTCTGGCAAGGGGAAAGTGCCATTGATTACCGACATCACACTGGCATGGTCTGTACTAACTTGAACATGGGATGGGTGACGTAAATATAATTTAGCATTGACTTCCCATGCCTGCTGGTATCTTGCAATGGTTCGGTCTGATACGAAGGGTCCAGCACACAAGAAAGGACGGGACTTGCTCCCAAAACTGAGACAGCAAGCAAAAATAAATGGTGTGCGAAGCATACAACAACAAGCCCAACCAAGGATGTTTGGAAGTTTTGCTGAAAGAACAAATGTTGTCACTGTTTCAGTAGACGAATGAATTAGTGAACTATGATGAGACCAGGATAACTCACCAAGGTCAACAATAGGAACATGCCCTTCAACTTTGTTGTGACAATTGACACATGCCGGATTTGGAAACTGTGAGAAATCACTGGCATCCATGTCATCATCAATGGCTGGGAAAAATCATCATCAGAGTCACTCTCCACCTCCGAAGTGGGTGCTGCTTGCGGCAAACTTGCCACCCCAGTTTTTTGGGACCCTCGGCGGACTTTACTCACCGGAGGATCATCTTCATCATATTCTATGTCTTTGTCTTGGTCTTCTGGTGATGCATCATTAGCATCGTTTGAGGATGGTTTCCAGTCTGGATCTTTATCCTTGTCAGCAGCTTCATCACTGTCAACCTTCTTCGTCGGCATCTGCATCCTTGTCAGTATCATCGGTGGATGTTGGAAGATCCACATTGGCAGCGGAGGTGTTGCTCGTTTGTTGTCCATGTTTAGATTTCTTCTTCTTTGATTCTGGATAAAATAATTAAAAGGACGCAAAGCAACCAAAGGTACAAGAATTGTTTCACACAAACACAAGTCACAACAGTGTTAAACACGAGTTATAACAGTGTTAACACTAGTACAAAAAGGTCGCGAACATGGATGACAACAAACAAATAAAGACAAACATACTTACCATCGACGGCGTCATGAACGCAATTTTCTTGGCCATGTTTTTCACCATGACAGCGGGGAAATGTGCGGGGGGTACTGGCTTCAGAGGACGCATGAACATCAGGACACGATGCCACGCGACGAGAACACCAAGAGGGAGGTGAGGGAGGCAAGACAGAGTTTGACGTGTTTGAGCGTGTCAGCATGGTGGTAGCTTGAGTTGGGGGGACAATGCATCAATAACAATGTAGGGTACTGTTGTAAGAAATACAGGGACAACTGTTTTGAGGCAACGTGATCCTATTGCTGTGCATTTTCATCCAGCACTGACACAGGAGGGAGGGTATCTCCTTGACATCTGGTAAAGTACTATAGTACTTTTTCAGATCCACCTCTTGTCGGCCGGTCACTAACAAGCTCTAGTTGTAACCTTTTATTTGGCACTATAGTACTTTCAGGCAACCCCATCTGTTGGCCGGTCAGGTACTAAGGTCCTTATCACGCAATTGTACGTAAACCTACGTTAACACTTGTAAACACATAACACATAGTATGTAGGAGTATGTAGGTCATTTCTTGTGTTAACTCGTGTTCAATCGTTTAAACACCAGAAGATCGCAAATAAGAATCCAAATTGGCAGAGCCACCACTGCGATCATTTGAGGACAAGCGTTCACAGAGCCTCACAGGACCAGCCACTGCAATCAGGGACACTGCGATCAGAGGACGAGGATCGGAGAAGGTGCCACCGCAACCTTAGCCTTAGGAGCCACCACAACCGGAGCCTTTTCCCCTTTATCTCCAGTAGGATGCCGGTTAATGCAAATCAACTTTGGTGGGAAGAGGAGACACAGAAGAAGCTAGCAGTGTTGGGGAAAAGGAGTCGTAAGAAGAATTTAAAATATTATGGAGAGGACGTTGATCCTCCATTGCAAGGCGATCCATCTCCATTGAAGCCTTCGCCATTGGAGCCATTGCCTTCAAAGCCGTCACCATCGAAGCCGTCGCCGTTGGATCCTCCATTGCAAGCTGATCCATCTTCATTAAAGCCTTTGCCATTGGAGCCATCGCAACCATCACAACCAAAGCCATCACCTTCAAGGCCGTTGGAATTGAAGCTGTTGCCATTGGATCCTCCATCACAAGCTGATCCATCTCCATCGAAGCTTTTGCAATCGGAGCCTTTGCAATTGGAGCCATTGCTATTCAATCCATCGCAAACACCTGGATCCATTTCCACAAAGCCGTTGCCATTGGTTCCTCCACTGCAATTGGAGCTTGAGTCATCGCAATCATCCGAGCCATTACGATTGGAGCGTTCCCAATTTGAATCATCACAATCCCAGCCTTTGCCATCAAAGCCTTTGCCATCAAATCCTTCCCCATTTGAGTCATTGCAATCCGAGCCATTGCAATCCAAGCCTCTGCAATTGAATCCTTCTCAATTTGAGTCAACCCAATCATCAGAGCCATCACCATCAGAGCAATCCAATCCAATTGTCTTTACACACTCTGTCCCAAACTTACCTTCTTTTGACCTCTGCTCAGAAATCCAACCAATAAAAAAGAAAGCAAGAAAAGACGGGGATTGTCCTCTTCCCCACTGTCAATCGCCGTAAGTACAATAATTCCTGTTATGTTTGTTTTGTCTTAGCCTTATTGTTTATCAAACTCCAACTCTAACAACAGTTTTTCCCTAGCCGCGAAACATTTTTGGCCTTACCCTTCACAGAAGAACATTGTTCTGGTGTCGATGCAGAAAGGGGTCTTTATTATTTGTTTTCCCTCTGTGGGGGTCGTGGCAATGATTACCATGTTCCTACTCAAGATAAACGCCCGTTCACCTTGAGTGGATGGATTAATCACAAGATGACCATCATGCATACAAGAGCCCTTGCCAGAGAGAAAGAGATCCAGCGTCTTGCTGCAAAGAAGATGGCAAAGGACCCTACTTTCAGTTATAAAGATAGACTCACTTACGCACATTTGAGTATGCCTTCTTCTAAGATGACTTCATACTTCAATGTAAAGCCAAGAGAGAAGCAAAAACCTTTCAGCACTTCAAATCTCAGCAGCTCTGCCGAAGCTTCCATTGATTTGACTCAAGATGAATCTGAGTGTCCAACAAAAATATCTGACATGCAAACTGCAAGCAGCGGCGACACGTCTTCAACTAGAAAACAACGCAATGTGTTGTGTGAAGGTGTCTACTCTAACTACCGAAAGGTTCAGGATCCGGACGGTTTTGGGATGATGCTTTCTGCCTATGGACAATATCGTTCTGTCTCGTCTGATTCTGATTATAAAATGGGAATGACTGGGTCATATCACCAGGTCTTTGCTCGTGAATGTGACCGCAGAGGAGCCAGTTCACTTGAACCTAAGTTTATGGCCCATTACTTTTGTGGCTTCTGTTACAATCTTTACAGAAATTCAAGCCGTAAGAAGAAGATTGCTCAGATAATAAGAGAGAGTGGTGGAAAGCTTGTTGCAGTAGAAGTAGCTTCCCGTAAGAAAATCAATCTCACTCCATCTGACTACAAGGCATTAAAAGACTTCAGGAATACACCGAGAAAGTTTCTGTCGGAAGATGGACTACTATTGTATGATCAGGCAGAGAGTGAATGTCGTTATTATGAGAGCATCCAGACTTTGATCTCATCTGATGCTACTTCTTCTGTCAAAACCCACAACAGCTTTGTCCCAAGTAAGGATGACTTCATCGGTCAGTTTATTGAGTTATACCGCAAAGAGCAGTAAAAGCCTAAAGATCAGCAAAATTTGATTGTGGCTCTGACTCAAGCATATGTCGCGAAGGCGAATGGTTACCAGAATAGTGCAATTCATGTCAAAGTTATACAAACTAATGTCAGCGAACTTGCCACTGGTGTCCGGACGTCAGATTCATCGCATCAGATCTAAACACCGTGAACCTCCCATTATCTATCGCACCGAAGGTGAACTCATTGATGTTATCACAAATCATGTCAACATGATACGTGCTGGCTTCAATGATATGTCTATGAGAGTGGGCATATCCGTCGGTGTAGATGCAACAGTTCTTGGAAGGGGTGTTCAGGTATTACATGGCTATGGTGTCGTGGTAGGTCTGGCCAGTCCAAATCATTGGTTGGATATCAACAGCAACAATGCCGAGGAAATCAACAAGTTTATTAAGGAATGCAGAGATGGTAAGTGAGGTGAATTGGCAGGAGAGATAAAAATGGCGGTGTTGTCTTTCCAGCAAACTCCAGTGGGTATATCACCATACCTCATTTTATGTGGTGTACCCTACAGCTTCGATGAGTAACATCAGAAGCAAATGAACATTCTTATGGCATGCTCAGACAACTTCTTCGAGAGTTTACAGTGGAACAGCTCATTAACCTGGTTAATAAAGTGAACCAAGTCACCAAGGCACTTTTTGAAGGTGGTTTGTCACCAGGAGGAAGTGGAAAGGGATATCAGGCAACTTTTGATGAGTATATTTCAATTGTATGAGAAAGCCTCTTCAAACATGCCCAAGGGGGGACCTATCGAGGTTGATTTATCAAGTCCTGCAGTAAATCAGCTGTGGGACAATGTGAGGCGTATCATGAATATGGCAAGTTTCAAGATGCGTCCATTTCTTAAGTTATTTGGGATTGTGGAAGGCAACGGGCTTACCCCATTTGCAGCGGATATTGAAACTACTGATGAGCTCTTGAAAATGGTCAATGATTATTTTAAGCCACCAGAACGCGATATTCGAGGTTTCACAGATACTGAGGATGAGGAAAACGTTAGTGATGATGACGACCTACATCCCAGCAAGAATGTTTTTGGTGACAATGGATTGTCTCCAGATGTTTTAGAGTCTTTTATTAAAGACATTGCGAGACAGAGGCAATGATGACAATCAATACTTCTGACAGTGGTGCAGTATCTAGAGTACAAGGATCGGTCTCAGTAGTAGAAGGATCTGAAACCAATCCCCCAATTCAGAGCACAGCAGAGTCATTTTTCAATGATATTAACTCATCAAAATTCTTTGTTGAATTCAAATTGATGCTTGAGTGTGAGAAGATTGATGCAATTGGAATGCAGGCATTGAAGGTTATGGAATTGTTGTAGCTTGGCAAGATGGAGAAAGGATCCATATCTTCCGAGGGTAGGTATAGGTCTCTTAATGCGCGGTGGTTTGGATGCAAGATGAAGAAGTCATCTGCTCAAGAACAAAGTAGCATGGGCAAAGCCACACCAGCGGACAAGTGTATGATTTCGAGAGACACTTTAGTTAAGTTTCGAGTGAAGAGAGGGAAGAATGAATCAGTGGAACACTTCCGTGTGCTTGCAATCTTCAGCAAACATTATAATAAGTGGTTTATCCATTGGGAGTCAGACAGTGTTGAATATGTACACAATTCAAAGAAGTTCAAGATATTGGCTAGAATGGTCAAATCAGATAGAATGAATAGTTACAGTGAGGTTAATTTGGAAGCTGGAGGTCAGTGGGACACAAAGAGTGTCTTTACTTTGCAATTAATGTCTGATATTGTGAGTGTGGACGGTGTCTTGGATTCATCACATGAATGGTAAAAAGGTCACATTGGGTAAGACCTCCATAAGAACATGTTAGAACATAATAATATTATAATGATATGATAGCCCGGGGAGACACGGAAGGTTAGTTGCTGTGGCTCTCGGACAGGGCAGATGGGCCCGGCTGCAATGGACTGCTACATATACATGCATAATCTTCCTGGTTACTTAGGGTAACATCTCTAGTAGTTCGATGTTGGGAGAGAATAATCAGTATGTAGACAGAAGATTGCGGAAGCTAGACAAATCAACATGATAGTCATAAGCAAATCGGATATCTAATTTTATGAGTATGATTGTGTGCTTGCACACATGCATTTGGATGGCTTGGAATTTCGGTGGTTCCGGAGATTCGGGCCTAGTACTACAGTACTTAGGTGGATACCATAGTGTGGTATCATCACACCCTTGCGGGAGCTCGAAATGGAAAGGAGTGGAGAAAGAATGGGAGATTATGCGGCGGCCGCTGGTCGTGGGAGTGGCAGTCTTGGCGGAGCATCTCGAGTACGACTAGCGGTGTAATGAATTCGCGGCGTATGTTCTGATGATGTTTGGCCGAGTGATGTTTGGTCCAGTAATCAGCATAATTGCTGTGGCCAGGGCGCCAGTAAATTCGAAATTGTTCTTGGCATTCGCGATCGCGTAACCAGTGGAAGCGCATGTCCATGGCCTTGGTGCGCTTGGGTTGTACTTTCCCATTGGTGACTGCTTCGCCATGGCATTGTCGGTTTGGAGCGGTGTGGCGGGTTGCTTGTGGCTAAGTTCCATGAGTATGATGCGTATGTAGACAGCTTCCCGGGTGGTAATGAACAACGCAGCCAGTTCGGCTTCAGTGGCGGACGCCATGACGTGTTTAATGATGTGGGCAATGTTGAGGATCGCCCCGTTGTTGGGAGGTATATCTGCATTGGAGGAAAGGAAGAAGTGGCCGCCTGCACGACTGCGGGCCTGTGGTTCACTGAGGTAGCTGGCGTCACTGTGTGCGGCAAGAACCATATCGCTAGCATGGTAGGTGAGAACCGCTTCTTCTTGCGTGGCCAGGTAGTCGAGGAGTTGTAGCGTTTGTGTCATGGTATCTTGTGTGGGGGCCGCAGACTGGGAGGCAATGGCACTGATTGGACACAGGAGGGGAGAGTCGACGGCGCGTCCGAGAAAGAGTAGTTTCCCACAGACTTGTTGGATGAATTTTTTTTTCTTCTTGTCCAGCAGCGGTGCAGTGGAAGGCGGTGCGGCGTATTGTTTCTTTGCGCCGTATTTGATGGGTTTGGTAGGGAAAGGAGAGTGTTGTGGTTCGCTTGGTGGCTTGTGGTGGAATTGTTTGAGCGCCTTGGCTTTGTAACCTGGCATTGATAGGTGGACTTTGCGGTTGTTGTAGTCCCAGTCCAATCGTATCCCAATGTAGCGGTTACCAGTCCAATCGGTGCTGAGGGGTAGTAAGATTCAAGCACAGATTTTAGGTGTAAGGCGTGTTCCTTACCAACATACTTGACCCCAAAGTCGTCGACGACCAAAGTGAACCATATCGGTCGCCATTTGTGTGACCACAGTCCTGGCACAAGCTTGCTTTGATGGTAGCCGTGTTGGTTAAGGCGCTTCTCGAGGAGTTTGTTGGCTATGAGTCCGGCATGTGGGAGTCCGTACATACCAAGGACGATAATGATGTACACGCAGTCGTCGGGTTCCACGAGATCACGGAGCTTGTATTCGGTGATGATTTCTTCTGGGATGTCGGAGAGTTTCATCCTGATGTACTCTGGACGTTTAAGTGGAGTGTTGAGGTAGAAGTTGGAAATGTCCATGGTCATGAAGCGTGCTTTGGCGGTGGAAATTACACTGTTGAATAGAATCTTGGCAGCGAGCATGTCGGCGGTGGGTGTGGCAACCTCGCCTGGGTAGTTGATCCGGTCCCCTCCCATGACTAGGCGTGTGCGATTGGGTTCTTTCTTTTCAGGTCGTATGGTGCATACGAATTGACCGTACGTGATGTCTTTGAGCCGGTTTTTGGGTATGTCCCGTTTTCGGATGAAGCGTATGGTGTTGGTGCCCTTTATCCTGCCGCCGACGCCGTTAGCCAAGCGGCCAAATTCGTTGGCAGAGGATTTGGTCCAGCTGTCGTGGTATGCTGGGTGTCGGAGGAGCGCGCGGTAATTGAGGAGCGTGCCAGTGTCTTGGTCCATGACCGCTAGGGCCCGGTGGACTTCTTTGTCGACCCGCTTCATGCGCTTGGATAAGATGGGAATGGGTTTGGGAATGCGGGAGACACGCGTTGCGCGGGTGTTTGTTGCTGGGGCGGCAAGGAGTTTGGCTTTGGCTGCAGTGTGTGATCGGGTGTTGCGAGCAGGAGCTGAGTCCGGGACAGTTGCGTGCTTCGGGAGTTTGCGGCGTTTGGTTTTGGGAGTGGGGCGAGGCGCGGGGATGGCAACTGGTGTGGTTGATGTCAGGTTGGGCTGGTTGGTCATGGAGCGTGTGACGCCGGGCGCGTGGCCGTGTCAGTAGTTGGCAGCACCCTTGGAGGTCTGGCGGCGGTGCTGGTCGTTCGCACCCTTGGAACACAGTCGGAGGTGTTTGAGGTGGATGCGGTGATGTCGAGTAGTGCCTTGAGGTCGGTGATGTCCTTGGTCGGAGCTGTGATGCCTTTGAGTGCAGCAGCACATGCCGAAACGGCCTGCATGAGTTTGTCAGTGGGGGTGAGGGAAGGGTGAGTGATGGACTTGTGTTGGAAGACCACTGTGTCGCTGAGGCGTTCACTGTTGGTGGACTTGATGTGGCATCGGTGTGTGCGATAATGCTCAGGTGATGTGCTGAGGTACCAGCCGTCGATGGAATGGAATGCCCATGTGCCGCGCGGCCGGACTTTTCATGCACCTGGACACTACAGCCCATGGGTGCAAGTGGCATCTTGTTGTAATCGAATGGTCCATTCAAATGCGCGTGGCGGAAACCGTTGGTGTGGCGTTGGACTGTCGGAGTAGGTTGATGGTAATCTCAGCTTGTGGAAGGAGTTTGTCCCATAGTTTCATTGGGAAGTCGTCGGCGACGCCTGCGAGGATACTCAGGAAGTGAGATTTGAAATTGTGTATAGCTACCTCTGCTGCATTCCTGCGGTGGCAGCCGGTGGCACTAATTCAGTAGGTCATTTTGTAGGTGTCCGTGATGAGTGTTTTCATGGCGGTGGAGATTTCATTGTCGAGAACATGTTTGCGGGGAACAACGCCTGCTCGGTGAAGCCTGGTGATGAGTGTGGAATAGGCGCGGTGAGTTCAATGTCAGTTCGATTCTTGAGTGGCTCGACTAGGATAGCACTTGAGTCGATGTCGACCATGACCATGAGGTAATGGTTGCCTGAGGAAGAGCGGTGAGGGAATTGTCCTGTTTGGTCTGAGAAGATGGTGTTGCGTGTATCGTAGACGTGTGTGTACACGTCGCGTAGTTTGCGGCCGACGAGTTGGGGAGACTGGAAGGTTTCGAGGGGAATCGGTTTCGGTTTGGTAGACCTGACGTTCTTGCGGCATTGGTTGAGGTGCCCTTTGGAGTTTCCACTGTCTCTGGGAAGTATTTCTGCACGCTATGGAGGTGAGCAGTGGCCATCCAATGAAATTGCCGGCTTGGACGGCCTTGAGCCAGGTGGACTTGACGGGGTATCCACACACTGCATGCATCCATCTGATGGCTTGTTCGGTGGATGGGAGGTCGATACGCTGTTGGCGTGTCGGAGTGTTTGTCGTGCCTTCTTGAGGGGCGCCGTGGTTGCCACCGTCCTTTGTGTTGGGTGAGTGGGATGCGTAAGCGACCTTGTGCGTCCACGGGCGCCAATGAGGAGGGGTTCGCCTTGGCAGGTGATGAGTACGTCAGTGTCTTTGTGCACAGTGACGCCGGACTGGGTGAAGATCGCGATGGTCCCATCGTCGCAGGTTTTACCTACGCCATGAGGGACTGTGGGAAATCGGCAAATGAATCGGCGCGCACAGCATTTGGTGAGAGTTCAGGAAAGGGCAGTTGGCTGACGATGTCGCCGTGCTGGTGCTACCATTGGCGGCGCCAACCCGTCGGGTGGAGGCCCGCAGAATAGGGAGCCCTGCAGCGAGGCAATCTGTTTCGGATAGGTAGTGGCTGTCGGCGCCGGAATCAAAGGTGATGAGCGGGTGGTGGCTTTTGAGTCGGCGTGCGGATTTGTGGGTGGGCGTGGCGGACATGTCTGGTAGTGGATAGGTTGTTCAAGCGCGGCGTATCGTTGTTGCCATCGCCTGTCCGTGAGAGAGTTGGTGTTGTTTCCTGGGATGCATTGTGTGGGCCGTGTCGATAGCTCGTCGCTGCTTGGATGTGGTGTCGGCTTTGGCCTTGGTGGTTCTCTCGTCCTCTGCCCAAGAGATGTGGCGGTCCAAAAGAGTGGCTTCGTTGAGGAGGCGAAGGCGGCGTGCTTGGCGCTCCAGAGCTTTGCGTTGGGCTTTGTGTTTGAAGCTGCTGGGTATGGGTGTTGGTTGGGGTAGTTTGGGTGCTAGGGAGAATTGTTGCTTGCTGGGTATGGTTGAAGTGTGTGGTGGGTCTGCAGCATAATGTGGGAGAGTACTATAATAGTTGGAGACAGAAGTGTAGAAAGAAGATTTGTTGTTAGGTATAATGTTAAAATTTTCTAGTTTTCCTTTCTGAATCCATGGAGTATCCCCGCTTGCCGCCCACACCGTCAGTCACCGTCGCTCACTAGGGTACCCACCCATGTCGGCAGCAAATTTGTGCCTGGGCACATACGCGATTTCCATCTCGCCGCAAATCCACTTCCCACGGTATCCCTTTGTATCGCTTGTTCCAGAAACAGCGGTCTTCTGGAGTTTTGGGGTGCGGCTTGCGGCGTGCAAATTTCTTGCAACGTGGGCAAGGGTTGGGCGGATGCCGAGAGTTGCTGCGCGGTACCCGCTGTCCACCGCCTGCCTCCACGCCGATTGTTGCGTTCGTTGTCACGTCCACGGTCACAATGGCGATTCTTGTGTTTGGTGGAGGAGTCGCTGTCGGTTTGCACTGCGGAGGCTGCCTCGGTGTGCTCTGTGTCGGAGGCGTCGTGTTGTTGTTGGAGGAGTTGGGTGAGCAGGGAGACTTGATTGAGACGGCGTTGGCGGTGCCGGTTGGAGCCGGGCATCGTTGAGCTTGCGTGCGCCGCCGGCGCCGGCGAAGTTCTTTGAGCATTGCTGCTACGGTGGTGGCATTATGGGCGTGGTTGTAGTTGTATTTGCACCGGATGGTTTGGAGGGTTGGGCGGAATTCGCGGCCCCAGTCGTGACTGCTGGCGATGTCGATGTTGGCGAGGAGGACGAGGGCGAAGTTGGGAGTCGTCGACGGTGATGCCGTAGGCAGTCATCCTGCCTGCTTTGGCGCGAAGGAGCTCCATGTTGGCGGAGACTTTTTTCCAAGTCAAATTCAATTGGATGACATGGAGGAGTTGGGCGAGGACGCCGCTGGAGTTCGGGCGATCGGCGCCTTGGACGACGGCTGCAATGACTTCTTCGAGGAGCCAGTCGTCAATGCTCCGGAGGTCGGATCCGCCGGCAGTTTTGAGTACTGCATCGGTGACATCCGAACCAACTTTGGCGGTGATGGCTTCGGGCGGCGCCCTCTTTGGCCCCGATGACGCCTGGTTGATAAGGTTGATTCGGTCGGCTTCGCTTGTGCGCCGGCGCGGCTATCGATGGCGGGAGGCACGATGGAGCTGCTTGTGGAAGCGGCGGCTGCGATGGCTTTGGCGCCGTCGAGAACAGACTTCGCCGTGGCGGACGGAGGCCGCTTTATCGAAGCGATTTCGTTGGCGGCGCGCAGAGTTTGAACATCCCGCTGCCGGGTCTCCGGGTTGTAGGTCTCGCGGAGGACTCGGTGGATGCCGGCGATGAATGTCGTGGCGGCGCCGTGGTCGTACTCGCCCATTTTCTGTCGCTGGGAGGGTCAGTTTTTGATGCTCCCGGCAACATGCTCGCGAGTGGTGGCTCGTGCTGTGAAGCACGCATCAGCCATGTTTGGGCTGGTTTTATGAGAAAAATTAGATATCTGCGGAAGCTAGACAAATCAACATGATAGTCATAAGCAAATCGGATATCTAATTTTATGAGTATGATTGTGTGCTTGCACACATGCATTTGGATGGCTTGGAATTTCGGTGGTTCGAGATTCGGGCCTAGTACTACAGTACTTAGGTGGATACCATAGTGTGGTATCATCAAAGATGTAAACCCCATCATATCTCCAGATCCGCCAAATTTCAATGTTAATACCTGTAGTTCACGGAATTCCCATGTGACGTAATGAAAAGTCAATGTCAAAATGCCATCGTTATTTAAAATACGCTAATATATTTTTGTATTTCTTACGTTAGCTGTTCACGTGCATGCTAAACGTACGCGGCTTTAAAAAAAGTTTCAATGTTTTTACGACATTGTAACTAAACCACATACATGAAGTGGTACTATTCCTACGCAGTACAGTCTCACTGGTGGGCGAACCACTCCGTATGGTAGGTACCATACCATAACACATAATATATTGTTATTTATATACATATATATACATCTATATTTATTATATCTATCTTACCTAACCCACTAGTATTCAGGTTGGTGTGGTCAATAGGTATGATATCCATAACAAATAGCTAAGAGACAGCTAACATCACGACCATCACCACCACAACATCATCACCTTCACTTTGCCAATAGAACCACTCTATATGATCATGAGGGTACTATCAACAGCACTAAAAACACTCATCCTGGCATCTTCTGTTGTTGTAACAGTTGCCCAAGACAATGATATTGGCACTCCCATGGGTGCCCTGGCTGGTGCTGTAGCTGCCACTGCAGTGGGTGCAGCGGCTTCTGCTTTTGCAGCTGATGCAAGAGTTTCAGCAGAGGGTGTTGAAAGGGATTTGTGTCAGATGGATCCAAACGTACCTACCATGAGAAGCTTGTCTTATTTTCTCGATTTCTACTAGAGAACCATCCCGAGTGTATTGCCGATGACCATTGTGATGAACTCCTTAATTATCACGAATATGACAAAGAAAAAGAGACAACTGGGAAGAAAAGCCGTCGAGTCCAACAGTACATGCAAAATGCTCTGAAGGCAGTGCATCCAGCAACCAGTCAACAACCTCACAATTCACCCATTAAAATTGATGGAGAGGGTGCCATTACATATGAGATAGTGCGAGACTTCATGCAAACCAAAACGAACACCGTTAAAGTTGACCGTAACGTTGCACAGAAGTATTTGAATGAGATTGATAATGGCGATGCAATCACTGATGACATGGTGGATGAGGGTACAGGCAAAGTCACGTTGTTTCTCTATCAGTCATACTCTACCTTCTCAGCAATTCGTAGTTCAATCTCTTACCTCTACAAATTGGCTGGGGTTGAGAGGCCAAAGCCGTACATCACAAAAATGAACAAGTTCATGGGAGGGATGAAACGTATCACCCAAGCAGCTAAGCAACATCTTGGTTTGAAATTAACTGAAGGGAAATTGCCCATGCCTTTGAAGGTATACAACAACATTGCAAAGAAGCTTTTCTTCAGTGGAGAGAAGGAGGATGTTTTCTGTCACCTCTTTTTTGTTTTGGATTGGTAATTTATGAAATGAGCAGAGAATTGTGTGGGGGCAAAAATTAATCACATCTCTTTCAGAGATGATGCACTAGTTTTTGAGTTTGCCAAGACAAAAGGAAATCAGACTGGTGATGAGTTTGGTCCATGGCATGTGTATGCCAATCCAAAAGCTCCATGGATCTGTCCAGTGCTTGCATTTGCAAGGTATTTACTGTGTTATACTGATGTTCTTTGTGGTGATGCACCATTATTTCAAGGTAGTGCCCAGTACAGCAGTTACCCGACAGGGATGTATGTGTCGAGAGGGGAGCGAGGCAGTCAAAAGGGGTCGTGCCTGTATTGTTCCTTATTCGTTCGTTGGCGTTGAGGGAATTCAAGTGTTGTGTGAAAATAGCACAATGTTTACTAACCACTAAAATTACTGTGATAGGGCTTACACAGTTTTAGAGGTACTTAATTTCTCATTCATGTTCTCAACAAATAATCATACCACTACCCACCCTATAAAGTCATCAACATCCACCAACTGTGACACAGGTGGTGAGACAGCTTTCACCTTGTTCACTACTTAGTAGTGGTGCTTTCCTTGGCAGCACCATTTTTAGTCACATGGTGTGGTCAGTTGTGTTGGTGTGACTGAATTGGTGCGTCAGCGAAAGAATCGGTTATTTTCACATCATGTGGCTATTTTCACATTTTGAATATAACGTAATCTGTAGAAAATAACGTTGCCGTGAGAATATTATGCAATAATTTATATTATTTTCTCACGACTAGGTTATTTTCACAACACCATAGTACATAAGATGATTAAATATTGTTATTTTCTCACGACTAGGTTATTTTCACATTGTGAAAATAACGCGAGCTTGTGAAAATAACGCGAGCTTGTGAAAATAACAGCCTAGATGACGTTATTTTCACAAGCTAGCGTTATTTTCACAAGAAAGAGTCATTCACGAAGGTAACACGTGTTTCCAAAAAGACTCCCTCGCTCGCTCATGATCTCAGTCGCACCTTCTCATTTTCTCATCGTCTCAAAAACTTATCCATTTTGGTCACGACCTCACACAGCATGGGATCATAATAAGACATGTGCTTGTGCCTCCCTGATTCAACTTTCAATTGAACATGGAGATCCACTATTTCCGGTGAATTGTAACCCTATGTTGTATTTTTCAATGTGACTTTTGGACTCTAATTGTGACTCAAACAGTACTATGTGGAAATTATGTGAGGAATAACAATTTTCCCTCAACCCCGTTCACGTGTTTGTTATTTGTTCGTTCGTTTCTTTGTTCCGTACATATTATGTCGTGCACGGAGGTGCGCCACCGAATTTTTTTTTTGAGCCAAATTTTTTTTTTTAATTCTCACGAGAACAGCCATTTTTCACCAAACGACGTCCTTATCGGCTCGGACGGCACCAATTCTTCCCCGATCTCCTATCCAACAAGCACAATCCACCATCCTTTATACCATCCACGATCCCCCCGCTCCGTTTTATGAGGGGTGCCGTATTGCTCCCACCAGATCGCCAACAACACCGTCCATTTTCGTCGATTTTTGACCGATGTCATCTGCAGATGATGGAGGTGAGTCCTCTAGGCTTGATGCTGGGCCACCTGAGGATGGGAACGACTCTCCCGGTCCTATTAATCATGTCTTTTTGGCCCGACATGGACTTTTGACCAACGAACAGGGCGGGTTATACCGCAAAGGTCATAGATATCATGCGGCAACAAAATTACTTGTGTGCCCATGTATTAATTGTTTGGGAGGGATGACATTTCGACAATCAATATCAGCCAGGTCTCCAAGGAGACAAAGACATCAAGATATTTTGTGCAAAAAGTGCGTGACGAAATGATTGAGAACAATGGCAACATCGTGGAACCCTGTGCAATCAGACAAGAGAGAGCAACAGGTCCAGGTGTTAAAACATTTGATGAGTGCAACATGTTTGTTTTACTGATTCAGAGGAGTTCTCTTATGGCGTGGAGCGAGCTTGTTAGCTGTGGTATTTGAGGCATGGAGATGCCTTGGCATTGGGCAATACACCAATATACACAGGCAAAGACAACAAATATCTGGAAGTTTTGTGTGGCATGAATTGGGAGTATTTATTCTCCTTTTGTACTCGATCACCTGCATGAATGTCACATGAGTTAGTTTTCTTGAGAGCCACGGTTAGATGAATGCAATCATAACACTGTGTTCTGAAGTACACAGGCACAGTCCTGTATGTTCTGCTAATGAGGATTTGTATTTGGGCATGATTGCTACGAATGTGTTCATTGTATAATTTGGAAATCACAAGAACTCTAGCTGGAAGAATTGTTAAGTTGACAGTTTGTGTTATTCCTGTGTGATGAAAATACTTACATCATTTATAGAAGTGTACTGTTTCAAATAAAATTCAATGAGCTTAGGACAATAGATCAAAGCAATGTGGGATTTTCAGGCCAGTTTGGTTGGAAGAGTTGCGCAAGGGTATTGCAAAAGCCCGAGCCGCAGCCAATTCCCCATCAGATACGGGCTTTCATCATCATGATGGCGCCTTTCCTCTAAATCATATGATGTACCACTCCCCATCAACGCTTTCTACAAGAGCATTGCACCACCGTGCCATAGATCATGTGACTCGGGATGAGAGACATGACGAGTTTCACTGATGGATTGTTACGTTGAATTTCCCGCCCTCGAACGACACATCCACTGTCTGTGCAAGTAATAACAAAGACATCAAATATCTGCTTTCAATCAAATCAAAGAAAGATTAGTGTGGCCTTTGCTGTCATCACTCTCATTTGAGATCAAGTTAAGACACAGAATGGCAATATGAGATACAATACATGCATAACTTACCCGAAGAAGGCCATTTCTTCATTTCTTGGGGCCGTGAATGTAGGGTCATTGCCATACTCCATGACAGCAGATCCCTGTGACAAAATATGTTGGCCGTGGGAGGATCCCCTTCAAATTGGCTTGAGGGACGGTCGGGAGTTGGCATCGCGAAGAATTACCGAAAAAACGAAACAATTGACGGTGTTGTCGGTGCTCTGGCGGGAGAAATATCGCACCCTGAAAACGGCTGGGGATTGTGGATGGGGTTAAGGCGGATGGATTGGGGTGGTTGGATGAGCGGTTGCCTTGAATTGGAGCCGCCGGCCCGCTAATGAGGGCGATGTTGAAAAATCACCTAAAAATGGAGGGTGTTGTTGGTGCTCTGGCGGAGAAAATAGCGTACTGCCCAAACGGAGCGGGGATCGTGGATGGTATAAAGGATGGTGGATTGTCCTCGTTGGATAGGAGATCGGGAAGAATTGGTGCCGTCCAGAGCCGATAAGGACGTCGTTGGTGAAAAATGGCTGTTCTCGTGAGAATAAAAAAAAATTTGGCTCAATTCGGTGGCGCACCTCTGCACAACATAATACAGTGATGTATGAGTAGGCTCGTAGGCATTTCTACTAGATTTATCGGTGCTTTTACAGTCAAAGTGTCAGTTCTACGTTCAAAATGTCAAAATGACATAAAGCTCCACTAGTAGATATCTCCGCAAATATGCCAAGTCGTTGACATCTGATTTGGTACTATAGTACTTTTATAAAAAAGAGCTGGGCGGTCAGTCGACAGGTATGTGATACGGGGTCCGGTACTAGAGTACCTTTCTGGGCCTCCACTGCCGGTCGAAATCGGTACGGTACCAATGTTATAGTTAGTAACATTAAGTAGGATACCCCCCCTCCTACTGACACGGAAGATGGATCCAACGAACTGCAAGGAGGAGTACAATGAGAAAAGATACTTATTACATTACCGCCGTACAAGGGCACCACAACTGCTTCTGTCTCCCTTTCTCCTGGTGCTGTCGTTGACCAGTTTCGAGATGCCGTCCACGCCAAGAACCCCAACAAACTCGGTGGAATAGATGCCTCCGACCTTCTTGTTTATAAGAACAAGGCGGCCTTCGACAGGAGAAATAATGCCGAGGACGAAGGGAAAGAACAGCCATTGGACCCCACTGAATCTATCGGCGTGCTAGGAAGCAAGGAAGACATGCTTGTTGTTGCTGCCCGTTGCCTCATAAATGAACCCAGTCGCAAAAGAAAACAGCGATCGAGTGAACGCAATAAAATCTTGGGCAGAAACGAAAAAAAGGTGGCAAAGGCAACGGAAGATTTCCAAACTCCATCATTCCGTCCCTGCAAACTCCCTTTCTTCAACAGCATTGGCGACGTCACTGAACATAAGGGATGGATTTCATTTGGACAAGAACGTATGCCATCCACCTCTTTGAATAGTCTTTACATCCGCAAATGCTATAAAACGATCGCATCAAGTATTCTCAAGGTCAATGGCATCCACAAGGCAATCATCAGTGGTACCCCCGGCATTGGCAAGTCCCTCTTCCTCATTTACCTCTTATGGAGATTGGTCAAGCAAAGAAAACGTGTTCTCTTCATTTATGGTTCATTTGAAATTTACTATGATGGGAATGGTGGTGTCTTCCGGTTGGACATAAATCACTTGCCTCTTCGTAATGATGATTTGTTTTGGAATGATACGCTGTGGTGCCTATTTGATGCCAAACTCAAAAATGAATCCGATCTTATTCATTTACCCGTGGAACTCTCTACGTTCATTATATCGACCTCTCCACGCCGAGAATTGTTGAATGATTTCAGGAAACCACCTGAGCCTCAAGTCTTTTTCATGCCTACATGGACCAAGGCTGAATTGAAAGCAATTGCACCATTATTCCCTGAAGCATATAGTGAGTGGCATGACCGTTTTAAGATTTTGGGTGGAATCCCTCGATACGTATTGGAAGTGACGAAAAAGACTCCAACAGAGATACTTGAAGAAGCATGTAGGGCCTGCTCACTTGACGATTGCATGAAGGAAATAGGCATCAACTCTACCATCACAGAAAAATCAAAGGCTGTTCATTCCTTAATCCATATTACATCTAAATCTCCTTTCACAAAATCGTCCGTGAAATATGCATCTCCAACAGCCCTGGATACAATTGTCCAATTCAACAGAAAAAAAGACAAACAAAAATTATATGGCCTTCTTGTCTCATGCGAAAGTAGTTCTCTCACTGCCACACTGTGTGGACACATATTTGAGGTGTATGCAATTGAATTACTGGAGAGGGGAGGCGATTTTCGCTGCCGAAAGTTGGTAGATGGAAGGACGAAAACTCAACCCGTTGAAACAACACTGACCATTCCGCCTTCAACAAAGAAAGTCGCCGATAAAGTTTTACCCGAGCAAAGTAAAAAACAACTTTATGTACCAAAAACAAAGAACTATGCAGCAATTGATGCCTGGATTCCTGGAATCGGAGCATTTCAAATGACACTTTCACAGAAGCACAATATCAACATTCAAGCTAAACGTGATTTAGCTATGCTTGGGGCAAAGAGCAGGTTCTATTTTGTACTCCGTCCTTCGAATTACGGCTCGTTTACCAAGCAAAAATCTCAAAATATTGACCAATATGCTATTATGATTCTGGATCCAGCATAAAAGGATGGGTATGTTGTCTGTGTACTTATTTTAGGTTAATCCCCACTGCAATACCAATTATTTGCCTATGTGCTCTGCTCCCCGCAACTCCTCCTGGTTACAAAGTAATGGTGAAATGAGAATGAGTCGCCGCACAGCAAATTATGCTTTTTAGGTGGGAAGTAAACTAACCTTGAAGAAAAGTTGGCATGAACATTGAAAGGTATAAACAATAATGTGGAAGTACCATACCATACCATCTATGATGCGTTTTTCTTTTTCTTTGAGTTACATGATTTATCAAAGATTGTTTAAAATCTGAGTTGTACGGGAAACAGAGGTTGTTATTACTTTTTCTCCTCCTCCTCCTCCTCCTCCTCCTCCTCCTCCTTCTTCAGTAAGATACTTTTTCACCTTTGAACAATAGAGGTAATTAAATGAGTGATAAATTAATTGATGACATCATTTAATGAGGTTGAGGGAAACTATATTATAGCCAATCATGAGCACAAATAAAGAAATAGTGTTGGTCGATAAAAATGTGTCGGAATATTCCATCAACAAAATGAGCCCCATTATTACCAGATGTTGCTGGACTTTGAGAGGCAGTCAATGACTAGCAGAAAGTCCACTTAAGCTAGATGGTGCATTCTCATTCATGTAGATCTGTCAACAAAACTAAGAATTAATGTACAACAAGATGTCAAAATTAGTAATGGGTGACATGGATTGAAATAAAGCAGCATTGGAAAAGAAATTTGAAATTTGGTAACACATTTCAAACAATGACAATATTTAATCAAAATTGAGGCTATTTTTGCATAATCTCTTGAAAATCATATTTCTGTTAAAAATGGCATCACATCAGATCATGTCACAAATGGGAATTGTATCTTTCCTACATATAGTTCAAAAAGCTGCTATGTCTTGAATATATATGCAGTTACATTACTTCTTAAAAATAAGTTTAAAATAGTTTTTCTTAACAAAATTTTCTCATTTCAAAGGGGCGCTGCTATTTTCATGAAGTGAAATAGTCCTTAGATGTACATGATGATCAATGTGAGAAAGATTTTTCAACCAAAACCCACTCTTCACAATTAGACAGCAGCAAATATGGTCACACCCTTGAAATGTTTTGTGGATGCTTTGTGGTCATTGATAGTTGTTGCGCTTGAGGGATGCTGATGATGACTCTCCAGGTATTGATGATTTTTCAAAACCATTTCTAAAAAGATTTTATTATTATTATTATCATTATTATTATTGAATATAAATAAATTAAATAATTAATTTGTTTATCAAACTGGGAATCAATCATCTGGTTAATTATTGTATTTGTTTGATGGGTGTAGGCACCATCTTTGTATGAGCAGGTGAGGCACAGTTGCTAGAAGCAACATTGTCAGAGGAGTGGGCGTTGGAGTTGGCATAGGGAGGCAACAATGGAGGAGTAGTTGATGGAGCCACCATCATTGTATGCAAAGATGGCATTGGAGTTGGAGGTGGAATTGTCAGTGGTGCTAGTGGGGGCTTTGCCATCATCAGAGGCGCCATCATCAGAGGCATGAGCAATGGAGGAGGAACCATTGCTGGAGGTGCTGTTATCAAAGGCATTGTCATTGGAGGTGCCGTCATCAGAGGCGGCATCATTAGATGCAGCGGCATTGATGGATGCACAGTCATTGGATGCAGTGGTGATGTTGATGGAGGTGCTGTCAACAGAGGCATGGTCATTGGATGTAACACCATCAATGGAGGTGGTATTGATGAAGGCACGGGCATTGGAGGTGGTGCTGTCATCGGAAGTGCGGTTGTTGGATGCGGCACCATCGTTGGAGGCATGTGCCTTGATAGCAATGTTGATGGAAGTGCCATCAATGGAGGCATGGTCATTGGTCACACTGTTGATGTAGGTGCCATCTTTGGAGGGGATATGGATGGAGGCACTATTGATGGAGGGACGGTCATTGAATGTGGCACCATTGTTGGAGGTGCCGTTGATGGAGGCACAATCAACAGAGATGCGGGTGTTGGTGGCACAGTTGATGGAGGCATGGGCATTGGTGGTGTCATCAATGGAGGTGCCGTCAACGGAGGCATGTGTGATAAAGGCCATAGGTGGAGACAGCATCATTGGAGGTGCAATTGATGGAGGCGCAGGCATTGGAGGGGGCATCTCTGTGGTTGATGTCGCAACCAGCAATGGCAGAACGTACTCCCGAGGGAGTTCTATCCAGGCAAGCATGATGGTGATAACAATCACAATCCCCATGGTTTTTTAATGGTCATTAGTGGTTGAAATTATTTACATGTTGAATACAGTAATAGGCAAGCAGAATACATGTTATGAAAAATTCTATACATGGGTAAATTCTACCGGGAGACATGGAGTTCCAACATAGTGCAATGTACTGATTATTTGCAAGAATAATATTTTTCTGATTATATTATTTATCTTACATAAGAGAAGTAGTCTAAAAAAGAACAACAAATATGATATATTTCTATTTTTGTATTGAAGTAGCATAGGAATCATAGTTCAAAAATATACTTGTATGATAACTGCAAAGAAAAGATAGTCTACAAAATAGAATTTGGTTCTAAAAAGTGAATTTGATTCAGTACATGGTGAAATGAATCAGACTAACTGAAAGGAAAATAGGAACTTTAATATTGTGTGTGAGTTTTATGTTTTGTATATTGTGTATGTTTAGTGTAAATATTTTGTGCATTGTTTGTGTGTGTGTCTCGTATTGGTATTGTTGTGTAAATTGTGTACTAATTCTTGAATTTATTTGAATCTCATGGGTACTGATTTTTTTGTGTTATCTGTGATTTTACATTGAATATGTTCTGTATATGATTTGAATGTGAAATAACTGAATTCTGTGTGTTGTTGTTCCTTGTCTTTTCATGTGATTTTTATGTGTTTTGTGAGTATATTTGATGTGTTAGGGTGTATGATTTCATGTGAACAAAAGGTGTTTGTTATGATTATGATGATGATGATGATTATTATTACTACTGTTATTGTTATTGTTATTGTTGTCATTGTCATTGTTATTGTGATTGTGA
>JABMIG010000040.1:467500-842022 GCA_013187285.1 Cyclotella cryptica
CTTGGAAATTCACATAAAAGCAAAACCTTTGAATGGAATCATTCTATCCTTGGCATCATACTCATCACATTCCCCCCTCTGATAAACTTTTAACTTGATACTCTCCTTTTAGTATTCAGTGACCATCTCATAAAAATCATCAGAACCTGGCAAATCCCACAAATCATCATTTTGTTGATGATAAAACTTATCTATGTCAAACCCATCATAACAAACAAGCAATGCATAGTACCAGTTGTACCCCTCAACAGGCTCCAATACATTTCTCTTGTCTTTGAAGCACAGCACAATTATCATCTATAGTCCAACCTATCTGACCACATTTGTCTACATCTGAAAACATCAACCCACCATATTTCTTGGAAAACTGAGCCTCAAAGAGCTGACATCCACTGCTGTTGAACCTAGTCTTCTCCCAATCCTCACACCATGCTCTAAAAATACGAGTGGTGGTTTTATCCTGTGGAAGGATATCTCCAACACAATAAGTGTCAAACTTGCAAGTTGAAAAGTCATTATCATCATACAATTTACCAGCCCTTGATGCAATCTCCCACTGCTTTGCAGACCTCTTGTGACAGTAAGCAGCTGAAACATATGCCTGCTGCATAGCCTTATATGGCCCAAGGTGATTCCTCTGGCAATCAGCTGCCTCTTGTTAGACTTCCAGTAATGCTCCACTTCCCCAATCCCACATAGCTTTGAAGTAACAATGCAAGCTAATTTTCCCAAGACTTCAGTTTTACCAAGACTGTACTTGTAATGCCAATCAAAAGCCTTTGCAGTATCCTGCTGAGCCAAATACCAAAGTTTCTCAGAGGCAAACACTCCCTGTCTGTTCCTGAAAAGTTTGAGCTCACTACAGAACTTGTCAAGTAGCATTGCAGATAGAGTCATCTTCTTGAAATTATCAACCTCCGTACTGGGAACAAACAGCTTTTCAATCAAATGATCACTGCTTCATCATCTTGTTGGTCTCTGTTTTTCTTGCTATGCTCAATCACAATGGGGACAGGACATAGCAAATAAGCAACTCTGACATAGTCAGACAACAACTTGGACCTGTAATGCTTCCACCACCTATTCATGTGATAAAGGAAGGTAGGAGATGGGTTCTAAGAGTACTCCCCCACTTCTGGAGGTTCTTCATCTGTTTCCATATCACTTGTATCAGATTCTGAATCAGATTCACTTTCATCCTCTGCTGAAGCCTCAGAATAATATGCTGACAAATAGGATGAGATGTTAGTTACTGATTGCAGTTTTTAATCATGCCAAAACTTACTTTCTTCATCCTCCTCATCCTCTGCTTTCTTTAGATTACCTTGCCTCCTCATAGTCACATCTACAGGATCTGGGTCAGGAAGATCCTCACATATGACAGTACATACCTTCTGCACCACAAGTGCTCCTTCACCACTCTCAATCTTACTACAAATGTTGCCAATTCTGTCATCCAGGAGACAATCAGCTTGCATAACATAGTACTGAACCTTATCAATCCCAGGCTCTTTCATATCTGCAAGATGGAGAAGATGATACAGAAGATATAGAGCTTGTATGACCGAAAAGTGGTAGTCACAGTAAGCCTCACTCTTGATGATAGGAGCAAGGAAATGGAACTCCTTCAACTCCAAGAAAACTTTGCTTGTGATGCATTCACAAAGGAAATCCTTTTGGTGGTAGATGCATAAGAGTTGAATGCACTCACCACCCATCCTGCACTCTGATGGCTTGATGAAACCAATTTCTCTGCCATTGTTATGCATCTTTGAAACTCTGGAAAAAGGGAGCAAGGAGCATGGCGCTGTGCACCAAATACATTTCTTAACTGTTGTGAAGAGAACAGAGATAATTAGTAATGCATAAAAAGAGTAAAAAGCAACAGAAGACTTACCATCTTTGCAAACTTGCAAAGAGCAAATATAGGAGCTGCATGGTACAAATGACCAAAAATTAAAGAAACAGTGTGCTCAATTCCAGTTTGAACAGTCACCTTTGTGTAGTGCTCCTCCAACAACCGTGCAGCCTTCTGAATGTTGGAGGCACCATCAAAAACAACAGAATCAATGTACTGCTTGTCTTGGTCTATCTCCTTCATGACAGGCAAAAACTTCTTGGCAATGTACAAGCATCCTTCTTCCATCCCTTGCTCATGTGCTGGGAACAATCCACTACATCAAGCATAACACTTGGAGCATCAGGATTACTCCCCAACATATTGATCAGGGGGATCCTGTGGATAGTAGCTCCATCCCCAAAGATGCTGATCCCAAATGATGGGCCACCACCAACAAGTCTCTCAATTCCCTCTCTACGATAAGAATCATGAATTGAAGTCAAATACTTCCCTGAAATTTCATATCTGGATGGCAGTTCATATGTAGAATTAACATTCCTTGACAGAACTAATATGTGCTTCAGAGCGGGCCTATTGTATTTGCCGCAGCTTGATGGGCGCTCGCAGAGTCAGCTGTGAGTACCCTGTTCATTGCACACAAAATTTGACGTAAATTGTTATTTATAGATCACCTTCAAGTTCCGCCAACTCTCTTACGTATACCATACAATTGCATGCGTTGAACACGATTTTTGATGTATAGTGTAAGACAGAATTCACCGTGGCTATCCGCAGACCATCTTCCACGTACCCTTTCACTTGTCATGCAGAATTGACCATGATTTCTGTTCTACATGGACTCTATCAACTACACTTTACTCCAACCTCATTGTAAACTATAACACCTTCACCCCCACATCTTTTCAATCCTTCAACTTAATTCCATTATTTTGTAGAACAGGAGAGTGATTGAGCAATGTTTTTTTCCAAGGGTGACTAAATGTGTGCATGATCGGAGGGCAAGTAGGCACAAGTCTAATTTGATGTTGGTGGCATGTTTGCTTGCTATCCTATCCATTGATGAGCAGAGATCACTACGTGGGCGGTATCTTGGATCAAAGAATATAATATGCACAAGAAGATGAGTAGGTAGACTGTTTCATCAATTGGGGGCCCATCAAGAGCAAGCATACCGGATGAATGTGGAGCAGTTCAATAAGCTTCACGAAGAATTGCTACCAGATCTGTTGACAGAATTTCCATCCACAAGAAAACGTGGCCTTACCTCAAATGGTGTCAGTAATACAAAGCTACGTCTTTCTGCAGCAATACGTTTCTAAGCTGGTGGATCACCACTGGACATTATGTTGAGTCATGGGATGTCAAGGCAGTCTGTCTACCAATCCGTTTGGGGGACTATAGATGCAATAAATGCAACTTCTAGTCTATCATTCAACCGAAATAATGCTGATTTTCCATCTCATGAAGAACAGAAGGAGATTGCCGAGGGATTTAAGGTGCATAGTAAAGCACGTTTTGACAGAATATCTCTTGCAATAGATGGTATGTTGGTTTGGATGGTACAACCCACCGCAGCTGATTGTGATGAGTTGAGAGTGGGCGAGAGGCAATTTCATTGTGCTAGAAAAGATAAGTTCGGTATGAACTTGATGGCTGGCTGTGATCACATGTGTAGGTTTTGATGGGCTGATATCAATCACCCTGGACTTACTTCAGACTACTTAGCTTTTGCAACATCAGATTTGGGACTAGAGCTAGAACGCGACAATAACAATATAATGCAGCCAGGATATACCATGGTTGGTGATAATGCATGGGTTCCTAGGCCATGGATGGTGACACCAATTCCCAGACATTGCATAAGTGGCACTGATGATGCATACAATTTTTATCACTCTCAGGTGAGGATAACAATCAAAAGAGCATTCGGCATATTTGTGCATAGATGGGGGGTCCTCAGAAGGCCCCTATCTGTTTCAATATTGAAAGTTCCACCACTGGTTATGTGTTTGAAGAAACTCCATAACTATTGTATCAACAGCAAAAGTTATTTCACCCCATCAACTCTTTGTAATGATGAAAGAAGCATAAACCAAATGGCCTCTTCACGTGGATCAACAGAAACAACACTCAATGCTACAGCAGTGCAGCTTGATGGTCATGGTATTCCTGTTGCTCTTGCATGTGGTGGTCATCATTTTCATGACTTGCCTCGCAATAGGCAACCTGCTGTGCCAGATACACAAACAACAATTCCAATTGAAGAGATGAGAAAGCAGGTGGCACTGATGGGGTTGAAAAGGCCCACTGTGAATATGCTGGAAAGAGAAAGAGAAGTTAAAGTATAAGATAAAATATTCCACTACTTTTGAAATTCTAACAATATGGCAGAATTTGATAGTGCTCTCTATAAACTTTAATATGAAATCATGTTTTCAATAATATTTGAAACTGAAATGAATAATCATGCATTGTACATACAGGATCTACAATCCTTGTTATTGCAGGACAAACAAACAACAACAGTAATAAAAAAGATTTCTGGGTTGCATAGCAATCAATATTTTACATGCTCTATCTTGTTGGATAGACAATAGAGAGCGGCAAATGCATCGGAATGACAACATCTTTCCACTGCAAACGAATTGTTAGTAAGATTCATCATTCTGTTAGCTAAACTGTAAGAAAAAAATTACTTACAACTTTACTAACAGCACCTAACGGTCGCTCTCCTTGGGCGGAGTCAGCAATTCTTTCTCAATTTTTGCTTACATGTGATCAATAACCTCGATTTTTTTCCATCTAATTTGACAACTTACAGTTTTACTAACAAAACGATCTAAAATAATACTTTTATCTCTAAATATACCAATTTAGAGCTAATGCCTACTGGTCTACTACACAATGATGTGTTATGGCCGGTATGTTGGTGCCTCCTAACACATAATATCTCCTTGCCAGCAACAACACATCCCTCCTCCACAACATGTCTCATCCTATTTCCCACAACATCTCTCCTCACGACATCCCTCCCACAATGTCTCTCCTTGCAACATCTCCTACTGTGATGTCTCCTCCCGTGACATCTCTCGTTGTGATGTCTCTCATTGTGGTGTCTCTCATTGTGATGTCTCCTCCCACAATGTCTCTTGTTGTGACGTCCTCTCCTGCAACATCTCGTCACGATGTCCTCCTCCTTGTGACGTGTCTCCTTGCAACACCTATCCTCCCATGACGTCTCCTCCCACGATGTCCCTCCCATGATGCCTCCTCCCATGACGTCTCTTACGGAGAACTATTTTGACTTCCATGCTTGCCTGGAAAGAACTCCCTTTGGAGTTTGTTCCACCATGGCTCCTCAACATTGCTCCTGTCACCAATGTCTAAATGAGTATGCCCCTTTTCATCGGTGGCATCAATGAAGATATCTCCCCCAACACAAATTTTTCAGCCTCGTTGGTAGCCAACTTGTCCTACTGTGAGCTGCAAAGTCAATGTAAGGCCAGAAAGCTAAAAGCAACTGGCTCAGCAGAGGAGTTAAAACAACCCCTCACTGGGGTGAACCTTTCATCTACTACTGCAGTTTCCAAGGAAGGAAATGACAAAGCAGGTGATAAGCCTCTAATCAAATGGCAGAACAGACTAACAGTGAATGGTATTCAGTCTCAAATAAGAAATCCCAATCTTATTTACCAGATGTATGCAAATCTGGCTTTGCAGTCTTCTCCGCAATCTCGAGCCTTGTGAGAGTTCCTGTAACTTTCCTTTTGCCATGCTTTCCTGCCCCAGTGTCACTCCTCTTGATGACATGGGCAATCTTCTCAGTATGATCAATTATCATCTCAACAGCAACATAGTAGAGAAGGTCTTGCCTTTGTAGGCTTGAGACTGACTTTCGGATCCATCTTTTGCCAAAGGGCCTTGTCATAAGGATCATTTCCAAAAACAATAGTCTTGGTGTCCAAAAATACTCATCTTGTTCTGCAACATCACTGTTGAAGTGAGTATTGTTGCAGCTCACACCAGGAGGAAGAATGAAGGTCACCTCCAACAGGGAATAAAGCCTCATTGGTGGAATTAGGCAGAGTCATGTGGAAAATGGTATTCTCACAAACAGAATGGTCCTGGTGTAAGCTACGAAGTTTGTCAAGATACAGTAAAAGATGGCATTGTGTGGGCAAATGGACCATTTCCTGCTGCTACAAATGATATTACAATATTTTGTGGGGGGATGGTAAAAAAGGGCAAGGATACATGGTTAAAATCAAGCTTGTATCATCACATTACTGGTGGAAAGAGACTCATTGGAGACTCAGGCTACATTGGTGAGCCAGAGAAAGTCTCAGCAACACTTGGTGGACATGCACCTGAGACAAAAGATTTCTTTGCTAGGTGTAAATCTAGACAAGAATCTCTTTTGACAAGGATGAAACAATTGAATATTTTGGGTGGTGAGTCCTTTCGTCACAAGGGAAAGCAAGGCGAAGGCTCAAATGGGAGGTTGACAGTTCATCGATTGGTTTTTGATGCTGTTATTGTCATTATGCAATACAGTTTGGAGAGTGGTCATCTTCTCTTCGAAGTTTAATATTAAATTAGTTTGATCAAGTTTGTCAACTCCTTACAAGTTCAAATTTTAAATTTGCCTGACTTTTTGAGCTGGTGTTACTTGTAGTTCAGAACATGTAGATTACTTTGATGTATTTTGATTAGTGGTAAGTAAAGTAGTTGTTGAGCCATTTCATTTTACAAATGCATTTCAATCCATTTTCAATTATTTTGTTGTTTTGATGAATAGGCCAATGTAACAGTTGCAAATCCAGCAAGAAGCAATGCTTCAACTGGAATCATAGAGGTGTCGAAGCCTCTTGATACATCAGAGAAAAGAGTTCTGCATTTCTGTTGTCTTGAATCCATCCCTCGTCTCAAACTCGACAGCCAACCAAACCACTTTGATTTGTAAGAGTTCAAAAGAAAATCAAAGCCAAGGTTGAATCATTGACTTTTGCTCCGTATTATGTTTCTCCACTGCACCAAAGTATCCCCCTTTCTCAAGATTATTTGTTGTATGGTTGAGTGGCCGTTTTGTTCTCAGCAAAGAGAATTGTTGAGTGGTACCAATCACATCATCAGCCATCCTGAGCTGTCATCCTCTGTTTCACCTCTCCCATTGTCAAAGTTGTCATCTCTCTCTTCTATTGTTTCTCCTCTTGGCCTGCTCGAGCTAGTCAGTTGGTGAGATTCACTAGTGACATACAAAAGAAACAGGACCATCTTCACCATCATGCTAGGCCACTTCTCGTGTGATGGGAGAACGATCGAAACCCACCCATTAACTATCTATTAACATGGTTTGATATTTGACGGAGACTGAGTCATTGAAAGTTATGTTTTTTACTTTAATCATGTCAATGGTATGATGCATTTCTTTGATTATGAAAGATTTATCTCTCAGGCAGTACTATTTTTCATAGTATCAACGTTTAACAGTTGCAATGTTTGGCTGTTATTAATCTTCGGCTGATTGTTGGGTGTGGGCCTAGTTTATTCTCCAGGCTTTCCTCGAGAGAGGGCCTAGTTTATTCTCCGGGCTTTCCTCAAGAGTGACCTAAAGATTATTTGGACGCTATGGGGCACACATCCCCTAATATGCTATTCCAAGTCACCTGGTTATGAATGAACCCATCCTTTCAAGCCCAGCAGTGAGGGCTCAACTTGAGGAGGACAATACCGGTCACCACCAGGATGCAGTGGAGGCCGCGTGGAGACTTTGACATTGAGGGAAATTCATTGCAGGCGGTGCTGGACGAGGGACTAGATTCGAAGACGCGGGGGGAATGAATGGGGAAAGCACTCCTTGCGGAGTTCCTTCTCAAGCCTACAACATTGTCCCCGCGTTGACACTTGATTCTGACTCCTCGTTTTGGACCCTCCTGGAACAACGATGTAGCCCTTCACACAGTCCGAACATTGGCGAATTATCGCAGCTGTCAGGAGTGGGGGACTGGTGAGGCGGACTGGCACCACTGTCTGGCTTCCGGGATGTCATAGTGGAAGGGGGCGCGGCTGGGGAGTGGCTGCAAATCACGACGTGGCGACAGAACTCGAGCGGCCAGAGAGTGGTTACTCGTCGCAACGTGGTGACGGAACACGAACTTTGTGGTGGACGAAAAAAACGGGGAAGACAAAGGACGAATAACTGTTGACGAGGGGAATTCGACCGTAGGGGGATGAGAATGGGGACAGAAATGGGTAGGGGGAATGACGTGCGAGAATTGAATCCAACACTGGCGACGGATGATTTGTTGATTGTTTGATGAGCCAGACCTATGTCGCCATCGAAGCTATCATTGAAACCGTGCGGCCGGAGAGTGGACAGAGAGCGAATAGGCACGAATAGTCGGCCTAAAGTGACGTAGTAGCATATTGTATTGTACCACCTGCACACCACATGCACACCACATGCACACCACCTGCACACCACATGCACACCACCTGCGCCAGACGGTCTGATATGATGGGGACCAATTCGACAAGAATTCTGACGAGACTTATGTCCCGCCATAATGATTTGATACGGACGGGGCCGTAGGAGCGTCGGGAGAGAGAGAGGACATGGTGGTGACTAATAATTAAAAAGTCCAGTGGCCTGTTAGCCCCAACATGCACACTAGTGCAGAGGTTGGTATTTTCTAAAATTATGAAGGGTCGACACCTTCCCGACACTTTAATCATGTCAAGCACTGTGTGCTCAACGATTCCTATGCACAGGGCAGAGTTCTCTTTTGTGCTCCACAGTTCCTTCGTAACTCACATTTCTTCCCGAAGATATTAAAGATCCATATCTTAAGTACTACCTTCGTTTCCAAATTATTTTATCAGTCCCCCCAAGATTGGCCGGGTCTCACCAGGGCAGTCTTGGTAAAATACATGTGAAATTCATCTCCCAACCTATTTAAACGTCCTTGGAGCATCGGTGAGAAGGTCAGTCATTAGCCGCACCTATCAGACCGTACTACAGAGGCACGTTCTATCCGGGGAACACATCCCAGAGCATCCGGTTCACCAGAAACCTTCGGGCCTGACCATACAGGACCTTTGTGAACAAGTCAGCAAGATTCTTCCTGGTTGGGATGTGGGCAACAAGGGCCTCACCCATTGCAACAGCCTCACGTACTGCATGGTAACAGATCGAGTTGGATTTCTTCTTGAGTGTTGACTCAGGCTTGCTTGAGTTGGTGACCACATACATGTTATCGCCATACACATATGTGGCACCCTTCACGGGAACGCCCATCATGCGGAGCTTGTAGCGGTTGCCACGCAGGTTCTCAATGTCGTGTTTCATGGCGCAAAATTCGGCGCCAAACACTGAGGTCTCAACCGTCGACTGCTTCTTGGAAAGCCAGTCGATCATGCCATGGTTGAGGAAGATGACAAAACCGCACGCGTGAGCGTCGGCTCACTTTGTCACCAGCATGGTTGCTGTCTACGAACATTCGTAGTGTCACACCCTTCCCTAGGGGCTTCGGGGCATTAGGCGGCAGAGCCTCACTTGCACCCGGTAGAAGTCGGTCCAGTTGCACTCCACAAAGTTAGAGTCTCCCACATCTGGCTCCATCGGGTCAAAGATGAGCCTGGAGTTGCTCTTCGACTTCAAGTACGAGAACACATGAAGTGCTGCCTCCAAGTGTCCCTCACGCGGCATCGCGAGAGCACGAGGACAACATGGAGACCTCGGTGCAGATATCGATCCGCCCAAGCTCACACATCCATCTCAGGATGCCAATGAGCTGCATTAAGCCACCTCGGGCTCGAGCAGCGGGGTAACATCCACTTCGGGGGCATAATCTACAGGGAACGGGTTTTCTCCCCTTTTCAGTAACTTGTACCGCCCTTCCAGATTGGTCTTGAGGTATGTTTCGACATTCCTAACAGCTTGTTGAACATACTTGGCGGGCGACAGTCCCCACACCGTAGTGCCGTCCTCAAAGGTCTTCTTCTTGAGCTTCGCGCCGAGGTACATCTCAGGCGGTTTGACCGAGTCAGGCTTGAGTGGGAGGAAGCTGTTGATCTTGTCCATGACGCGCTTGGGGTTATGATGAACCACCAAGAGATTGTCAACGTAACAGAGGATATAGGAGTAGTACCGTCCTCCTTTCCGGTCTGTTTGTTCCCTGAGCCACAGGTCAGGATCAGCCGGACACGACACGTATCCCATGCCTCGCATGCATCCTGCCAGGTGCGCTCTGAAAGCGGCACCGCTCGACTTCAGTCCATATAACGCACGGACAACAATGGCCTTTTTGCCACAATCATCACCAAACTCTTTCCCAAGAGTGGTCCAGATTTTCTCTCGCAAGCGCGGTGATGTAGGCATTCAACACATCCGCGGCCCATATGTCAACATCGTTCAGCACTGCCATCAGCAGGGCAATTCTCACTGTCTCTCTAGACACGACGCTGGCATAAGTGAGGGTTGCGGAGCCGTTGCATGTCCCCGGTTATGAGCTGGGCCTTGCATCGAAAATCCTCCATCTTGACGCGTCAAAGATCATGTGACAACGTATGTACTGATGATCCAGGGGTGGGGCCACGCCATCCGCCAAGACGTCGAAGGCAACACACACGTTCTTCATCTCTTTTTCTATTGCATCGTGACAAAAGGTAGTACCAGTGGCCTTATCGATGGCATAAGCCTCCTCCACAGTCTTGGGTATTTCAATCCCGTACTTGTGGGTACGCTTGTGGTATCGAGCGCCGGGCGCTTAACCAGGGAGTTAATCCGGTCTCTCTTCTTGAGGACCCATAGTTACAATGGATATCAATTATCAGTCATAGTAGTTACAAGATGCAGTAATACGACAGTAATATTACTGTAACTGAAAGGAATATTACTGTGGAATATTACTGCAAATTCAGCAATTTGGACTTAGAGAAAAAAAATAAAACAGTAACAACAGTAACGTGATTTTGTAAGATTCCAACAGTAATATTACAAAAAATTGAGATGGTAGGAGTATATATACTCCCACTGTAACGGGACTCAGAAAGTTGCATTGTGACAGTAATTTCACTGGAACCTACTGTAATTACTGCAGTAATTACGATCAGTTACTGATTACTGTGTTTTTGGGACAGTAACCAAAATTGGAATTTGCAACTTAGTGAGCCCCTATTCATCCTCTGCTCCAATTTTTCAAAAATTTTGAACCATACAAAGAAAGGGACAGAACTCCATCTATCTGTCTCCTCGCTCCAATCTCCCTACAACAATGATACACATTGGACTCAGACACCTCTTCTCATCTACAACCCTTCTCTCGAGAGTCGTGAGTATGGCTTTGAGTTGCAAGCACAAGATGTGCACAAAGGATTCTCCTATGTGCCTAAGATGTGCTTGTTCACATCTCTCTCACTTTCTTCCCTAAGAGTAGATTACTAATCTAAAGAAAAGGACATTATGGCATTGGAATCAAATCTTTAGAATAAGATTCGGCCTGCACCTAATTCCTAGCGCAAGAGATGCTCTGCCAATCAAGTTCTTCTAGCATCTCATTGTGAGACCAAAGGAATCATCCTAACTTGTTGAGCCATTCTGCCAGTAATGTTTTTTCTTGACTCAGCATTGTTTGGATGATGTTGTCGTCTTTGGTCATATCTCAATTTTCCATTTCCCCATCCCGTGCGTGACGGTGAAATTGGAAGCGGAGCATTTTTGACAAAACTTTGTGGCTCAATTGTTCCACTTGTTTCGGATGTATGATAAGAAGGCGTCACTTGACCAACGCCAGATCATCATGATGACATAGACCAGGCACTCACCTAGGTACATCGCCATTGCTGAACCCGATCTAAGGGAGTGTGTCCCTATCTCTTCTTTGTTAATCTCCAGTTTTGTTTGGCTGTAGGCTTCTATGGCATTGCAAAGGGCAATTGTCATTTATTCAGAAGTGATACAATTAATTCTCTTGTTTCTCCAGATGGCAGAGATGGGAGTATTATCGGAGGACCCTGCATAGTTCCTGATTCATTTCACAATTTTTTTCAAAGATGTGTACAGGGCAGAACAAGGTGTCCCCTGTGCGTTGGTGTGTCACCAAGTCATCCTTTATTACGTTCTTTTGATTTGTGAAGTTGAGGGAGATGCTGTCTGCATGTTCAAGGTGAGAATCAGCATGGTTCAGCTCAAAGCTGTTCT
The DNA here is from genome assembly GCA_013187285.1 of Cyclotella cryptica. Classification (NCBI taxonomy): domain Eukaryota; phylum Bacillariophyta; class Thalassiosirophyceae; order Thalassiosirales; family Thalassiosiraceae; genus Cyclotella; species Cyclotella cryptica. The sequence goes on from JABMIG010000040.1 coordinate 479,563, forward strand.
TGGAGAATCTGATGTCCTTCAGTTGTAAGATGACAGTTTTCTTCTCCTCCACAGCCGAACCATCAAATATTCACAGGACCTGCATGCAAAAATATGCACCAATTACCAACTCTCTGATTGTTATTTGGGTTTCAGAGAACCTCATTTTGGCAAGTTCTTGGATGACAACTGCTGGTAGGGCTTTCTGTTGTTTCTTCTTTGGATCTTCATTCTTGAAAGATCTGAAAAGTCTTCATAAAAATCTCCAAGCTCTCCATCTGTCCATTCAGGATGTCAACGGCATTGCGGCATTGCGGCATTGCGGGATAGATCAAAGTGATTTTCGGCAATGATGCCCTTCTTCCCTAATTGGCAGTGGATTCCCTGTTGTTTTTTTGGGGTTGATCATGTAATAGGGACATTCGTCTCCCTCCCATGTTGAAAGTATGTGAGTTTGTTGAATAGCCATTCAGAGGATCCCTTGTTGCAGCTTCTGTCTTCAGTGTGTTTGCCCATTTTCCCGCACCCAATGCGACGGAAGTACCAATGCAGATTGTCGGGTCCCAGCTTATCGTTGGTGATGTTGGCATGTTCCAGCCATTTGAGATATGTTGCAGGTTTTTGGTGGGAGGATGCCAATTCTTGGCCAATTCCTGTGCCATACACTCTTTGGCCTGCTTCATGTCATGCTGCAACCTCTCCACCTCCTCCTGCATCTCTTTGTCGCCGGGATTGTCCTGTGCCGATTGCTTGGCCGCATCCAACCAAACTTTGAGTTTGTTGACCTCCCCTATCTCCCATATCACTTGGCCAACTCCTCCTGATCCCCCCATCCAAACCTATCATGCACCTCTCCCCCCCATTCCCTCCTCTCCCTCAACTCCTTCCACTGTGCCTTCCTTGCCTCCTTGGACCATTTGTCCACCCAATACATAAAATGATTGTTGGGACTATACTCCGTCCTCCAATTTGTATCCTCCTTCCCCATGAGCAGCTTCTTCATATACTTGGCATCGTTACATTGTTTGACCGTCCTTGCCATTGTGAGATCGTTCCATATCAGGAAGGGCAGCTCCTTCTCCCAATAATTGTTTGCCTTGTGAAATTCGGTCAGATAGTCAAAGATGCAGAGGCCTTGGTACAGTTTGTAATGCGGGGTGGGATCATGAGGGAGCCAGTTGTGGAGCACATCCAACATGGGCCAGTGGATGGGTTAGCCCTACGGGGGTGTTTGGGACAGTCGTGGATGTAGTAGGGGGTGGAGGGGAGGGGAGACTGTTGGTAGATGCCCTGTCAGTGGCGTTGGTCCTCTGCCCACTTCAGAAAGCATGTGTTGTCCTTGGGGTAAATGTTCGTGTTGTATTTGCAACAAAATTTGGTGTACCAGTCCTTGCGACAGCTGGTGTTTTGCATGGATTCGGGAATGATGCATTTGGCTCCTCCGCAGAGTTCGGCAAGGAATCCGTGATTCGGACCGTGGCTGGATTTGGTTTGGAGCTTTTTGGCAAAGCACTGTACGGGATCCTTCATCTCATTGAAGTGGTGCATCAGTTGGAATGCCATGACGCCATTGAGGGTGAAGAGGGCAAAGGCCAAGAGACCCAGTTGCACATTGGGATCGTGCATCCATCCATCGTTGCCACGGCGTCATTTGACCCATCATGCGGTCTTGGTTTGCTAATGTAGCTTTTTGGCCTCTTGTTGTTCAAGGCGGTGTTGTTCACGGAAGGCATCCGAGTGGCCATTGGCGTGGCAGTTTTTGGTGCCATTAGTGGTGGAGTGTGGATGGTGTTGTTGCATGGTTTGCTGCATGGTTTGGTCAGATGAGACGGATGGTGGCCTGGTCTTGGACTTGGGATTGGTTGTGCTCGACTGTCACTGGGTATATCCAGTTGCTGAGAGACAAGACGATTGCAAAAGATGGATGGCAGCAACGGCATTCAGGTTTGTCTGTAAGTCCCCAACTAACAATGCGATGGGAAGGCAATGGGATGGGATGAGGTGATGGGACTGAATGGAAATGTGATAATCCGCTACATAGCATGTATGGTATCATATCGCTTTCTTGGGTGTATCTTGTGCACATGTCTCGAGAGAAACAATCATTGGTTGGATCTTGTCTCAAGAAGGGTGTGTTCTATTCTTGTGCTCATAATGTTAAAAATACATTTCAAAGTTTCTATTGACAAATTTTAATAGATGTATGTATTATCTCTGGATTTATTTTGCGAGATTGTTTGGAATACACGTAGAAATGAATCTATCCAAAAGACAATCTTTAATTGCCTCCAATAGGAAGAGATATCTTGTCTTGGTTTAGCCTCGAAAACATTTTAAGCTATTACATATGAAAAAAGGTTTGGTTTGATAGTGCGTTGAGACAAATGTGGTCCATGGTTCCAATCCCTTTCTCTACAAAATTGTTCGCATGATTTCTCCATGTGAAACTAAAAATGCTTGTTCATTTAGTGCTTTTGTATTTCTTCGTGCTAAGACTTTTCCTAACATGCCATACAACACAATCACACTTACCAGTGTTTGAAACCACTGTTGGTTTTGAAATATTATGATGGCTACTCCTTCTCTGAAATGTTGCCAGTTTTGACAGGACACTGACAAAATTGCTTCCTCTGAATAAACAACATCAAACAATGTCCTGGGGCTCCATAATATCATATAACCGCCCTCACAAAGTGGGCGCTATTATTATTTCCATACAACCATATTGACTTCTTCCTGCCACAAAATTGTGGTAGCCTTCAAGTTGAAGTTGAAGACTGAGACAATGCCGGATCAAAAAATCTATCGAAATAAATCTTTAGGTAATATATAGATGTTTCAAAATGTGGCTATATAAATTTTGAAATGTACCTTTTCTTTCGGGAGAATAAGAATGGAACATACCCCCTCGAAGCCCCTCAAGACAAGAAGGAAACAAGATCCAACAGGATCCAATCAACAGACGTGTTGTTTCTGTAGAGATGTGTGCACATGCTACATCCAAGAAAGGGATACTCTGTACAATACCATAATTCTAGGTACAATACAATCATCGCATCTCCATCCACTCCCATCATCTCTCTCATCCCATCGCCTTCTTGTCACATTGTTGGTGACTTTCCAGACAAACCCGAATGCCGTTAACGGTGATCATTCATCCTTCATCATTCACATCATTCATCATCGTCTCTCAGCGTCTCAACACAGTACTGAATTTGTTAGCAACTGCTTATTGCAACTTGAAGCTATTGTTGCTGTTTTGCAACTTTATTTGACAAAACAAACTTTTCTCATTGTTTCATTGGATGAAATGGGTCAGTGTTTGGAATACATGTAGAAATGAATCTATCCAAAAGACAATCTTTAATTGCCTCCAATAGGAAGAGATATCTTGTCTTGGTTTAGCCTCGAAAACATTTTAAGCTATTACATATGAAAAAAGGTTTGGTTTGATAGTGCGTTGAGACAAATGTGGTCCATGGTTCCAATCCCTTTCTCTACAAATATGTTCGCATGATTTCTCCACATGAAACTGAAAATGCTTGTTCATTATGCTTTTGTATTTCTTCGTGCTAAGACTTTTCCTAACATGCCGTACAACACAATCACACTTACCAGTGTTTGAAACCACTGTTGGTTTTGAAATATTATAATGGCTACTCCTTCTCTGAAATGTTGCCAGTTTTGACAGGACACTGACAAAATTGCTTCCTCTGAATAAACGACATGGTTTTGTCAAACAATGTCCTGGGGCTCCATAATATCATATAACCGCCCTCACAAAGTGGGCACTATTATTATTTCCATACAACCATATTGACTTCTTCCTGCCACAAAATTGTGGTAGCCTTCAAGTTGAAGTTGAAGACTGAGACAATGCCGGATCAAAAAATCTATCGAAATAAATCTTTAGGTAATATATAGATGTTTCAAAATGTGGCTATATAAATTTTGAAATGTACCTTTTCTTTCGGGAGAATAAGAATGGAACATACCCCCTCGAAGCCCCTCAAGACAAGAAGGAAACAAGATCCAACAGGATCCAATCAACAGACGTGTTGTTTCTGTAGAGATGTGTGCACATGCTACATCCAAGAAAGGGATACTCTGTACAATACCATAATTCTAGGTACAATACAATCATCGCATCTCCATCCACTCCCATCATCTCTCTCATCCCATCGCCTTCTTGTCACATTGTTGGTGACTTTCCAGACAAACCCGAATGCCGTTAACGGTGATCATTCATCCTTCATCATTCACATCATTCATCATCGTCTCTCAGCGTCTCAACACAGTACTGAATTTGTTAGCAACTGCTTATTGCAACTTGAAGCTATTGTTGCTGTTTTGCAACTTTATTTGACAAAACAAACTTTTCTCATTGTTTCATTGGATGAAATGGGTCAGTGTTTGGAATACATGTAGAAATGAATCTATCCAAAAGACAATCTTTAATTGCCTCCAATAGGAAGAGATATCTTGTCTTGGTTTAGCCTCGAAAACATTTTAAGCTATTACATATGAAAAAAGGTTTGGTTTGATAGTGCGTTGAGACAAATGTGGTCCATGGTTCCAATCCCTTTCTCTACAAATATGTTCGCATGGCTTGTGCATTTAGTGCTTTTGTATTTATTCATGCTAAGACTTTTCCTAACCTGCCATACAACACAATCACACTTACCAGTGTTTGAAACCACTGTTGGTTTTGAAATATTATAATGGCTACTCCTTCTCTGAAATGTTGCCAGTTTTGACAGGACACTGACAAAATTGCTTCCTCTGAATAAACGACATGGTTTTGTCAAACAATGTCCTGGGGCTCCATAATATCATATAACCGCCCTCACAAAGTGGGCACTATTATTATTTCCATACAACCATATTGACTTCTTCCTGCCACAAAATTGTGGTAGCCTTCAAGTTGAAGTTGAAGACTGAGACAATGCCGGATCAAAAAATCTATCGAAATAAATCTTTAGGTAATATATAGATGTTTCAAAATGTGGCTATATAAATTTTGAAATGTACCTTTTCTTTCGGGAGAATAAGAATGGAACATACCCCCTCGAAGCCCCTCAAGACAAGAAGGAAACAAGATCCAACAGGATCCAATCAACAGACGTGTTGTTTCTGTAGAGATGTGTGCACATGCTACATCCAAGAAAGGGATACTCTGTACAATACCATAATTCTAGGTACAATACAATCATCGCATCTCCATCCACTCCCATCATCTCTCTCGTCCCATCGCCTTCTTGTCACATTGTTGGTGACTTTCCAGACAAACCTGAATGCCGTTAACGGTGATCATTCATCCTTCATCATTCACATCATTCATCATCGTCTCTCAGCGTCTCGACACAGTTCTGAATTTGTTAGCAACTGCTTATTGCAACTTGAAGCTATTGTTGCTGTTTTGCAACTTTATTTGACAAAACAAACTTTTCTCATTGTTTCATTGGATGAAATGGGTCAGTGTTTGGAATACATGTAGAAATGAATCTATCCAAAAGACAATCTTTAATTGCCTCCAATAGGAAGAGATATCTTGTCTTGGTTTAGCCTCGAAAACATTTTAAGCTATTACATATGAAAAAAGGTTTGGTTTGATAGTGCGTTGAGACAATTGTGGTCCATGGTTCCAATCCCTTTCTCTACAAATATGTTCGCATGATTTCTCCACATGAAACTGAAAATGCTTGTTCATTATGCTTTTGTATTTCTTCGTGCTAAGACTTTTCCTAACATGCCGTACAACACAATCACACTTACCAGTGTTTGAAACCACTGTTGGTTTTGAAATATTATAATGGCTACTCCTTCTCTGAAATGTTGCCAGTTTTGACAGGACACTGACAAAATTGCTTCCTCTGAATAAACGACATGGTTTTGTCAAACAATGTCCTGGGGCTCCATAATATCATATAACCGCCCTCACAAAGTGGGCACTATTATTATTTCCATACAACCATATTGACTTCTTCCTGCCACAAAATTGTGGTAGCCTTCAAGTTGAAGTTGAAGACTGAGACAATGCCGGATCAAAAAAATCTATCGAAATAAATCTTTAGGTAATATATAGATGTTTCAAAATGTGGCTATATAAATTTTGAAATGTACCTTTTCTTTCGGGAGAATAAGAATGGAACATACCCCCTCGAAGCCCCTCAAGACAAGAAGGAAACAAGATCCAACAGGATCCAATCAACAGACGTGTTGTTTCTGTAGAGATGTGTGCACATGCTACATCCAAGAAAGGGATACTCTGTACAATACCATAATTCTAGGTACAATACAATCATCGCATCTCCATCCACTCCCATCATCTCTCTCATCCCATCGCCTTCTTGTCACATTGTTGGTGACTTTCCAGACAAACCCGAATGCCGTTAACGGTGATCATTCATCCTTCATCATTCACATCATTCATCATCGTCTCTCAGCGCCTCAACACAGTACTGAATTTGTTAGCAACTGCTTATTGCAACTTGAAGCTATTGTTGCTGTTTTGCAACTTTATTTGACAAAACAAACTTTTCTCATTGTTTCATTGGATGAAATGGGTCAGTGTTTGGAATACATGTAGAAATGAATCTATCCAAAAGACAATCTTTAATTGCCTCCAATAGGAAGAGATATCTTGTCTTGGTTTAGCCTCGAAAACATTTTAAGCTATTACATATGAAAAAGGTTTGGTTTGATAGTGCGTTGAGACAAATGTGGTCCATGGTTCCAATCCCTTTCTCTACAAATATGTTCGCATGATTTCTCCACATGAAACTGAAAATGCTTGTTCATTATGCTTTTGTATTTCTTCGTGCTAAGACTTTTCCTAACATGCCGTACAACACAATCACACTTACCAGTGTTTGAAACCACTGTTGGTTTTGAAATATTATAATGGCTACTCCTTCTCTGAAATGTTGCCAGTTTTGACAGGACACTGACAAAATTGCTTCCTCTGAATAAACGACATGGTTTTGTCAAACAATGTCCTGGGGCTCCATAATATCATATAACCGCCCTCACAAAGTGGGCACTATTATTATTTCCATACAACCATATTGACTTCTTCCTGCCACAAAATTGTGGTAGCCTTCAAGTTGAAGTTGAAGACTGAGACAATGCCGGATCAAAAAATCTATCGAAATAAATCTTTAGGTAATATATAGATGTTTCAAAATGTGGCTATATAAATTTTGAAATGTACCTTTTCTTTCGGGAGAATAAGAATGGAACATACCCCCTCGAAGCCCCTCAAGACAAGAAGGAAACAAGATCCAACAGGATCCAATCAACAGACGTGTTGTTTCTGTAGAGATGTGTGCACATGCTACATCCAAGAAAGGGATACTCTGTACAATACCATAATTCTAGGTACAATACAATCATCGCATCTCCATCCACTCCCATCATCTCTCTCATCCCATCGCCTTCTTGTCACATTGTTGGTGACTTTCCAGACAAACCCGAATGCCGTTAACGGTGATCATTCATCCTTCATCATTCACATCATTCATCATCGCCTCTCAGCGCCTCAACACAGTACTGAATTTGTTAGCAACTGCTTATTGCAACTTGAAGCTATTGTTGCTGTTTTGCAACTTTATTTGACAAAACAAACTTTTCTCATTGTTTCATTGGATGAAATGGGTCAGTGTTTGGAATACATGTAGAAATGAATCTATCCAAAAGACAATCTTTAATTGCCTCCAATAGGAAGAGATATCTTGTCTTGGTTTAGCCTCGAAAACATTTTAAGCTATTACATATGAAAAAAGGTTTGGTTTGATAGTGCGTTGAGACAAATGTGGTCCATGGTTCCAATCCCTTTCTCTACAAATATGTTCGCATGATTTCTCCACATGAAACTGAAAATGCTTGTTCATTATGCTTTTGTATTTCTTCGTGCTAAGACTTTTCCTAACATGCCGTACAACACAATCACACTTACCAGTGTTTGAAACCACTGTTGGTTTTGAAATATTATAATGGCTACTCCTTCTCTGAAATGTTGCCAGTTTTGACAGGACACTGACAAAATTGCTTCCTCTGAATAAACGACATGGTTTTGTCAAACAATGTCCTGGGGCTCCATAATATCATATAACCGCCCTCACAAAGTGGGCACTATTATTATTTCCATACAACCATATTGACTTCTTCCTGCCACAAAATTGTGGTAGCCTTCAAGTTGAAGTTGAAGACTGAGACAATGCCGGATCAAAAAATCTATCGAAATAAATCTTTAGGTAATATATAGATGTTTCAAAATGTGGCTATATAAATTTTGAAATGTACCTTTTCTTTCAGGAGAATAAGAATGGAACATACCCCTCCCCCTCAAGACAAGAAGGAAACAAGATCCAACAGGATCCAATCAACAGACGTGTTGTTTCTGTAGAGACGCGTGCACATGCTATGCTACATCCAAGAAAGGGATACTCTGATACCATAATACTAGGTATTGTACATATTTTTATCATTTTAATCATACAACCATGGTTCTGTAAACTTGAAGGGAACGTTATCGTGTCACAAAAGAGTGTCTACGTCTAACAAGAGAATGATTTTGCAAACTAAAAAGGGTACATACTTTTAAAATGGGCGCGTGCGAAGCGCGCGAGGCGCTCGCGCCCATTTGCAACAACTATAGTACATATTAATTAAGCGTAGAAAAGTGGCATACTACTACAAGCACTTTATTTCAAAAGTACGTCTTCCTCTGTCTCTACAAATCGTATTCTGTCCAGCAAGCTACAACAAATCTTGCAGCGGCTGCTGGTAATATAATATTATATTTATCTTGCATTGAAGTTGACCTTGAAGTCTATTCTCAGATCAGATACCTTTGAAAAATATTAGTAATGGATTACAAAGGTAAGCATTTGATACACTTTTATTGGAAATGTTAATTTTGAACAATACCTTTCTTATTTGAAAGGCAAGAATGGAACACAATCTACGCAAGAGAACAACCAAACAAGATCCAACCAACGGACGCATCTTTTCTTGACGCCACGAACCGGTGGTGATCATAGCACCACGCCAAAATCTCTCCCATGCATCTTCTCATCATCGCATTGTTGGACCTCAAAATAAACCCGAACGCCGTTGACGGTATTTACAATTAAAACATCTCTAGCAACTGTATGGTACAATATTGTACGACGCCATACTCAAGACCACCATCAGGCAAAATCATAGGTAGAAGATCCATTCATCGAGAAGCAAAGACGAGTCCACGAAGTATCCACGGCTCACTTGAACGAGCCGTCCAGCAAACCAAACACCAAATCAACCAAACCATGCAACAAACCATGCAACAACGCCGTCCGCACTCCACGGCCAACGGCACCGAGAACGGCCACACCGCCACCACCAACGGGCACTCCAGCGGCCACTCCGACGACCCCTCCATCTCCCGCGACCAACGCCGCATCGAACGAAGAGAGGCCAAAAAGCTACGCGAGCAGAAAAAGACCACGCGACGAGTCAAACGCCGCCACAGCGGGTGGATCCACGATCCCAACCTCCAACTGGGCATCTTATCCTTCGTCCTCTTTGCCCTCATCGGCTTCACGGCCTTCAAACTAATGCACTCGAATAAAACAACAAGGCCGGACCCGATCCAACGTTTCGAACAAAAACTCCAATCCAAATCCAATCACGGACTCCTCGCCAAACTCCGCGGAGGATCCAAATACATCATTCCCGAATCCATGCGCAACATCGGCTGTCGTAAGGATTGGTACACGGAACTACGACGAGAGTACGACACACACATTTATCCCAAAGACGACGAACGTTCCCTAAAGTGGGTGGCGGAACACCGTCAACGACAGGGTATTTACACGCAATCTCCCCTCGCGTCCACCCCGTACGATATATTCCATTGTCCCACGTATCCACCGGAGGGATATCCCGTCCAATGGCCGGTATTGGATGTATTAAAGAATTGGTCCCCCGATGATCCCACCCCGCATTATCAATTGTATCAAGGCCTGTGTGTCTTTGATTATCGTACCGAATTGGATAAGGCCAATAATTACCGCGAGAGGGAGTTGCCCTTTTTAGTCCGGAATGATCCCGCCGCGGCACGGACGGCCGAACGATGGAACGATGCCGAATACATGAAAAAGTTACTCATGGGGAAGGAGGATACGAATCGTCGTACGGAATACAGTCCCAACAATCATTTCATGTATTGGGTGGATAAGCGGCCGAGGGATGTGAAGAAGGCGCAGTGGAAGGAGATGAATGAGAGGAGGAGACGGGGAGAGGAGGTGCATGATGGGTTTGGACGGGGGGATCAAGAGGAATTGGCCGAGGCGATGAAGGAGATGGAGGAGGTGAATGAAATCAAGGCTCAATTGGAGGCGGCGAAGCGGTTGGCCGAGGACAATCCGGAGGATGAGGCGGCGCAGGAGGAATTGCATAGGTTGCAACGTGAGATGAAACGGGCCAGAGATCGAGTGGCGCAGGAATCTGCGGAGAATTGGCATCCTCCCACGGAGAACCTTCGAATGACGTATCTGGAATGGTTGGAACATGCCAATGTCACCGATGATAAATTAGGCCCCGACAATCCACATTGGTACTTCCGACTCATTGGCTGTGGAAAAATGGGCGAACACACCGAAGACGGAAGCTGCGACAAGGGTTCCTCCGAATGGCTCTTTGACGAACTCACCTACTTCCAACCCCGAGAAGGAGACGAACGACCCTTTTACATGATCAACCCCAAAAAACAACAGGGCATTCACTGCCGCTTCGGAATGAAGGGCGTCATTGCCGAAAATCACTTCGACCTCTCCCGCAATGCCATTAACGTCCTCTACGGACAACGGCGGTACATCCTCGCCCATCCCAATCAATGTAGTAATATGAACCTGTTGCCGCGAGGACATCCCTCCGCGGCATTCGGCCGTGGATTGGAGCGATCCCGATTTGGAGGCATTTCCGGAATTTGAGAAGGCGCGTGTCAATGAAATTGTGTTGCAGCCCGGGGATGTTCTGTATTTGCCCACCAATTGGTTTCATTATATTATTAGTTTGGAGTTGAATTTTCAGTGTAATACCAGGAGTGGGGGGCAGAATTTGTATAGGAAGGAGGTTACCGATTGTGGATTTTGATGTGGGGGGTTGGAGTTTTTGGGTTTGTAGTTGCAGGGAGTGGATGGACACTGACGGCTTGCTTGGATGGAAGTATTTAGAGTTTTGTGGCCATATGAATTAATACAATGAGCCAGATGCTTTGTTTTGTTTTCATGATTATTGAGATTTTAAGAAAGCGTGTATTTTATTGGCAGGCAGTATACACGAGAGAGCAGAGAACTAATGATGAGATATATCACAGGACGTCATTATGGTAATCAACCCTTTTGGAAAACTGAGTTCCAATTATTTTTTGGTAGAGGCAACTATGATAAAGTTTGCTCCAGTCTCCATTTTGGCCATGATTGGAAAAGAAATAGTCACAACTGTTATAGAGAAAGTAAATAGCAGCAAGAAGTCAGCAGCAGAGTCCACAGATTCAACCTGGGGGCTGAGAATCAATCATGACTTGGTTGCGATGTATGCCATTAATTGGGGACACACATTATTAATGCCTCTGTTTGCTATAATTGTCAGCAGTGGAGTAGAAGCCACAGCATCTTTACAAATTACTCTGTAAGAGCAGTCCAAGTGCATAGGATATTCTCCCCCATAAAACAATGAGCTTACAAATTGTATCATTGGCTGGTCCATGCATTCAAAAAAGAGTTTCACTCATAATAAGGGCACAGGCAGTGAATGCATATGTCTTCCACACAGCTGCAGTGGGTGATGCACAGATTCCTATTGTTGTAGAGGCAGATGATATCATCAATCTGGGGTGTTACTATATCCAACATGGAGTTGTTAGTGTCCAATTCTTGTTAAACTTGAAAATAGGCACGGTTCAACAAAGTTGATTGATGATAAAACATTCTTTATGGCGATTGAGGTTTTGCAATACATTAATTTACCAAATAAAAGAAAAAGAGAGCAGTCCAAGTGCATAGGATATTCTCCCCCATAAGACAAAGAGATTACAAATGTATCATTGCTTGGTCCATGCAGTCAAAAAAGATGCACAGGCAGTGAATGCATATGTCTTCCTCACAGCTGCAGTGGCTGATGCATAGATTCCTATTGTTGTAGAGGCAGATGATTTCATCAGTCTGGGGGTTGGGGAGTTGTTAGTGTCCTATTCTTGTTAGACTAGAAAAGAGGCATGTCCTTGGTTATTGCAGATGGAGAGGGACAATGTGGTGGAACTTGGAAGGACCCGGTCTCAGATTTCAATGGGGGTAAAATACTGGTCAGGGATCATTTGCAGAAATTACACAGGAGTTCCTTCGGGCAATGTGATAGTATGTGGTACGCCAAAAACTTTGTGCCGCCAAGATCTTGATATGTGTGACATCTGTACCTGAGGATTTCACCAGAGCTACCATCCAAGAGGTTGGGAAGTTGGATCGTATCCTCGTGCTGGAGATCACATGTCCACATATTTCCAATACCCAAACTGTCAGAGTCAAAATATCAGAGGAAAGCACTTGGACACTGTAAAATCATTGGATGACACATGCTTTGAGAGCATTTGTATTTGAGCACAGCATGGTTCATTTTGAGCTAGAACCAAAGTCACAATTGATGGGCATCTCAGAGAAGTACAGTTTAGGACCAAATATGGCAATACCCTTGGCCTTACTCCTATGCCCCCTTGGCCCCCTTTGACTTGGTCAACACAACAGAATGCTTCAAGCAATAATGTTGGAAATAAGAGCAATGGAACCTGGACAATCGAGACATATGGTTCAGTTCAGAACTGCTGGTGCAATTATTTACCACTACTGTACTATGGAAGACCTCACCTGCTAGTGGTGTCAACATTGTACTTTCCACAACCAGCCTACGGGGTCTTACATCACGCCCTTTGTCTGAGTGAAAGACGGTGGTACTTTCTCTTCACAACAGGTATTTCTGTCAGGATGGGAGATAAAGTCTCACAAAATTGAGCATATATCAGTGAAGTGGTACATGCAGTCATCAAACTTTTCGAGGATCAGTTTCAATTTCAATCTGAGGGCTTTTGCATGCCTGTCCCAGATATGGAAAGCTGCATGGGCGGCTTTCATTTCTACTCTACGGAACAGATTGGACAGATTTTGGAGCCTATAATATGACCTACAGTACTGTGAGGACAGAGATGATTTCTCAGTAGTAGCTTGGCCAATGTCTGGACAATTCAAGAATGAACATGGGCTCTGTAAACATTATGTCATCCCCGTAGTTGGTATGACTGGTTCAGGTATGAAGGTAGTTTAGTGGACCCAATGACCTGTTAAGAGGCTGGAGAGGACTGGTAGAACTGAAGGATGAATGCTTGAAAGAACTCGGGCTGGCAACTATGACGTGGAGAATATTTACTCCAAGCTTGAGCAAATCCAAAAGAGACCTCGCTCATTGATGCTAGCTACAAGGTATGAGAAGAGTATAGAGTGCAAGGCTTTGGAAGAAGGATTTTTGACACCCACTGCCTTAACATGAAAGTTTCTCCAACTGACATCGAAGTTCCAATGTAGATGGCAGACTGATAGGACAAAGGAGGTAAGACTGTTAAAAGGTCCCATGCTAAACACCAACATTGAAGTCAGGAACATGAAACCCACCCTCCTTTGTACTTTCCAAGCTCTGTGAAGTATCTTGTAAGTTGACAATGGGTAGGTCCAACCTGGTTTGTGGTTTGTTCATAGCCAGGTATCTAGGGTTACAACTGGAACTGTGATGAACAAGAATAGGTGCAGGGTACTGCTGATCCGTCATTTGTGGTGTAGCATCGTAGACACACCTCTCCTAGGCTGTCTACTTCCAATATGCATTTGCCAGCAAAAGTAGGCTCAATCAAGTATCTCTTTAGTTAGTATGGCCAATGCTCAATCTATATTGTACAATGTTTGGTGCTTGGTATAAAGATGCAGGGTGTTTCCCCTGACACACGATCGTGTTACTACACTCTTACTATACAACGTAAGCTTACACCATACATTTGAGTGATTACTATTGCTTCCATCTTTCATATGCCAGTCGTCCTACCCCCGTTTTTCTACAATGAGAGAAAATATTTCATTTTATGCCATATAATATTTTATTAAGCCATTCCTTCGATGATAGGAGTGCTTTTGTTTTTAATAAATAATACATCTACTTATGTTCGTTCTCAATTGCTGGAAAGTTGCCGATGAATTACCTATTTTATATTACAGGTCTTGGTCTTGATTGAATCAATCTTATTATCTTCTCTTCAGATGTTGCGAGGTCGAATCTTGAAATGTCTGCTCTGATTCTTCATGGAAGTATGAGAAAACGTGATGTTTTACTCTTAATGCCAAAACTGGCAAAATGATCTGAAAATCATAAAGGTACAATGATGAAAATATTTGATAGGATTAGTAAGAACTATCATGTTACCTATAGAAAAATAGATTTATTTTGGTAGGTAGTCGTGGAACAGGGCTTAAGCAATGGTGTGTCCTCGTAGTCATGAATGATGTCAGAGCTCGTGCTTCAAGCTGAAAGAGCAGTCAAGAACAACTGAGGCCATATTATATATGACGTCACCAAGAAGAAGTTGACTTTCTGTGCCATGTGGTAGCATGCCGTTTACGTACTCTCGGCCGTTTTGTATAGATTCGGCATACTTTAACCAAATTGGCATTGAGTGATGTATTATGCCGTTTCAGTAAAAGTATGCTGATTCCTTGTGAAATAGATGAGAGTATGTAAATCGTAATGCTTCGTTGGGTTCCAGTACACGTTTTACGAATTCCTTTGTTGCATTGCTGTAAATGCTTCGAACGGCAGCATACGTCACTTGAAGCCGTTTAATGCCTTCTCTGCTGATTAGACCTAACACGGCATTGAATGCCTACAGCTTGGAGATGGCTGGTCCTGCACAGCGTAGAAATCACTACTAAATTGACGTCTCACTATTATTCGCATAATTTGGCTTATGTAAAACAGCTTATTTATTTTTTGCCGCATGAATAAAAACTATAAAAAACCGCCTCTCCCCTGCTCGTCGCGATCGCTCCCCACACAACTGTCCCCCCTCACTCCAATCGGACAGTTCCGTTCTCCAATTTTAGAGTGCAGGAGTGTGACCTAAAGGGTTGTATTGCATCTACAGGTGTTGTAGATGCGATGAAGCCCTCTAGGTCACAGTCCTGCACTCTAAAATTGGAGTCCACTGCATTTACATTTTGGGCGGCAAATCCCATTGTTGCCGTGTAATTTTTTATGGTCAGCAGCAAATATATTAAATGTTTTTAAAAAATAAAGGTAGTCACTAAGTATCATAGGAGGCAGGAAAAAGCATCTCCAAGCTGTACTTTCGCATGTTTGACAAAGTCGGCTGTTTCAAAAGAAGGCGGAGAGTAGTCATATAATCGACTTATTCATGCCTTTTCCATAGATCCGGCACTCTTTTGGCACTCTCGTATTGTACTGAAGAATAACTCCCTCCTGCTTCTTCTTCTCCGCGATCGCGAACTCAATATTACTAGCAGCCGCTGCAAGATTTTTTAGAAGTGGCGGGAGCCCGAACAAATGAAGAAGTTATAACAGTGGCAGTTAGCATGCGGGCTGCGCTCGCTTTGCTCACACAGTGCGCACGGACACGACTTTTGTAGTAAACGCTTTCTGATAAGCTAGAGCGCGGCGTGCACTGGCATGACTTTTGTAGTACTTACATGTGCTTTCCGATTTAATAAAGCTAGGGCGCACTGGCATGACTTCTGACGTCATTTTGGTCGATTATGAGAAGGTGGCAGCTGCCTCTACGTCTAGAGTTGCGCCAGGTTTCGAGATGGTCCATAGACTTGCTTTAGAATGAATAGAGTTTTAGGGTGATGTCAAGTACCTATCCCAACAGTTTTGCAAGAAAGAGAAATATTACCCAAGTTTCACTCTGAGGATGAGGAGGAGTTGCGTGAAATGAGTCTGTTTTGAATTCGCAACAGCCCTTATAACATGGGAGTTGATTGCTATGTATAAATTGACAAGACTGGTCGCAGAGCAGCCCCCAGAGCATGGTTGTTGAACAGCCTGTTGACGAATATGGCAAAGATCTGCCTGATAATAAATTTCTTTATATATTAAAACAATCGTGATTGGTTCTTTATGGGGAATGAATCGTTGTAGGGTGAGGTGAAGTACCTATCCCAACAGTTTTACTGCCCAAGTTTGATTCTAAGGGTGAGGAGGAGTCGCTATGTTGGGAATGTCGCGACACGACATGTCGGCTGGGGGGTACCAAAGACAGACATGTCGGCTGGGGGGTACCAAAGACATGTCATGTTGCGACATTCCGCGACACTGAAGACATGTCTCGGAATGTTGCTGAGACATGTCAGGAAGACATTACTTCGTGGGCTGTCTAGAAGACATGTGAATGTCGCGACATATGACATTTGTACTCTCTAGTAGACATGCAATGTAACATACTTAGTGTGAATAATGATGTGATGTCTAGTCAGTATTCATTCAGAGTCAAGAAAGATATTACAATTAGATCTAAGATATTCAGTATTGACCCAGAGACAACAAAGAGATTACAATTAAGTGTCGCTACTCTCCCTCGCAACCCTCTTCTTCTACGTCCTTTCGAACTATTTCAATACGTTTGTTGCGCTGACAGGACGCTACGATAGTCCGTAGTTGTTGGCCAAAGTTCATTTGAATTGGGAGGGGTATGGTGAAGAACGGTAGGATCAGTAGATTGAATTTTCAATTAAATAGTTGAAAAGAAAAAAGAAACACGGCGGAAATCACCAGTCAGGTGAGTAATGGAACTGATTCTTTTTTTGCCAGCAGGGCTCTTGATAGGAGAGGATGCGGCGATGGGCCAATGGGGTTGAGTTGAAGTGGGAGGGGTTTTGGAGAGGAAGGGCATGGTCAGCACTGACATTTTCAATTAAATAGTTGAAAAGAACAAATAAAAATGGCAGAACTCACCAGTCAGGTGAGTAATGGACCTGATTCTTTTTTGACAGCATGGCTGTTGCTCTGAGAGGACGTGGCAACGTCGCGATGTTGTTGATTTGATGTGGGAGGGGTGTGGAGAGGAAGGGCAGTGTCGGCACATTCAGTTTTCAATTAAATAGTGGGAAATAAGAAAACAAAATGGCAGAACTCACCAGTCAGGTGATTATTGGACCTGATTCTTTTTTGCCAGCAAGGCCGTTGATCGTAGAGGACACGGCGACGTTGCGATGTTGTTGATTTGATGTGGGAGGGGTGTGGAGAGGAAGGGCAGGGTCAGTTGTGTCAATTTTCAATTAAATAGTCGAAAATAAAAAAATGGAAGAACTCACCTCTCAGGTGAGCAATGAACCTGGTTCTTTTTTTGCCAGCACGGCTGTTTATTGCAGAGGACGCGGCGACGTTGCAATGTTGTTGATTTGATGTATGAGGGGTGTGGAGAGGAAGGGCAGGGTCAGTAAGGACTATTTTCAATTAAATTGTTTAGCACGTAACAAAACCAAAATCAGCATAACACAACAACCAACCTGTCTTTTGAGGGGGCGTTAAGGACGTCGTGTTGGAGCGATGGCTGGGAAGACGATGAGCCAACTCGCGGCTCAAAACTCCATGAACTCACAGAGATCGCAGGCGATGACTGTCTGTGTGAGCGGAAATCCCATTGTTTTGTTCTGTTATGGGGCAATGCCGCCTGGCCATCTTCTTGATGATTCACGCTTCTCTTTACAAGTAAGCATGTATTGAATTTTGGCCATGCTACAAATTGCTTTTAGATATAATTTTAGAGGTAATCGCATCTCAACAGTGATTGAATACCCATGCGTATAAACAAAAAAACTTAGACTTTTAAGGGTATTTTCAGCAGAGTATGTATGATTTCAACAATAAAGTGCAAAAGTGAAAAAAGCGTCTTAAAAAACTTAGGCTTTTACGGGTATTTTCAGCAGAGTATATATGATTTCAACCATAAAGTGCAAAAGTGAAAAAAACGTCTTATAGAGAAGGAGAAGAAAACGAAACGTGCTCAGTGATAAACTAAGATTTTAAAAAAAAATCTTGACATGAAAAGATACCATACTCTATGCCATTGCTCAAGAAGCATAGCAAGACGGTATTTTATATTTATGGTTGATTATGGTCACTTTCGGCAAATGGTCACCAAAAAAACGGCCTACATAATATATTTTATGAACGTTTGGAGAACACAAAGAAGATTTTAAACATTTCGAGTCTTAAAATGCACCAGTATTTTGTATTAATGTCCGTATACATTAAAACGGGTTATATAAATTGAAATTGCTATATCTACAGTATATCGAGTTTTAGGAAACTTACAATTTTTAAATGAATCGACGAAATTTGATAGTATTATTTTATCTTAATGGCTGTATATCAAAGTATGACATGTCAACATGTCTGCATATAAGCTAATGTTGGTCCGTTTCTTTTTTATTAATGTCTGTATATCATTTAATCAGACATTTCTTGACTGTTGCGTAACAACCAAACTGTAAGCGTTCAAATTCTTATATACATAATCATGGGGTATGATTATTCATATAAGTAGATGAATACTAAAAATATCATACTATACGGGTCTACACATATCAGGGAATGAAGGTTTAGATAAACAAAAATGCCCGTTTTCGTGACGCACATTTTAAATATCCGTTGGTTGCTAACTAATTTGTGCCACATCGCTAATTTTTGTATGGTAAGGTACCACCTTAATACGATCCAATACCACACCCACGCTGCTTGCAGGCTGCTCCAGAACTGCTTTCCAACACCATGCAAATATCAGCCCGAGAATGACCGACAATGAAGACAATGAGCAAAATGATTGTTGTATCATCGGATAATGATGATATGCAATACCACCATGATCGCATCTTGAAGGGACGCCTTTTTGGTAGAGTAGATCGTGAAATTTGCTTGCCGAGACTGTTTGTTTCACGCGCAGCAGCATAAATGTCTTTACATGTCAGCAGTGGTCGCACCGAACGAATCGAACGACGCTGATCAAGATGGGCCTGAATGACTCCCAATATGGAGTTGTCACATTGGGGAAGTCGTTTTTTACGCAATCGTGCGAAACTTTATTACGCAACTGCACTGTCACGCTACTTTGTTTGTGCAAAATTGATTTGTTATATATATGACTCGGTTATGTATATGAATTGTTTATGTATGAAACGCGCATTATTTTACTAACATAACTGCATCACTCCTTCGTTTGCGAAAAATCGATATGTACATCAATATGTTATGTACATAACCATGATTGATTGAATGAAAAGGTATGTATTTGACATTGTTATGTATATAACAGCACATGTTCATGACATTATTATGTATTTACCAACAAATCGCTTTTTCTGCCAATCTGTTTGGTGGGCCACATGTGAAATGATCCCATACAGGTACGTTTATGTCTTTCTTATGTGAAAGCAAGAACAGGTGAGCACCCAAACCCAAGGAAGATGGATTCAATATTTTGGGATCGCGCCAGATGCTCAACATTGGTATGGCACCAGATGTTTGTTTTTGGATTGCAGGCAGTATGATGTCAATATTCTTTGATTTGCAAAGGAAGTACTTTGCCGATATTTTTGATTGCACAGAACGTATGGTGTCAATATTTTTGATGTCACTTGGTGTCGCTTTTTTGGATGGCACAGGAAGTATGGTGTCGATGTTTTTTGACTGCGCAGGAAGTTTGGTGTCCATGTTTTTGGATTTGCATGAAGTATTGTATTGATAGTTTGGGATCACGCATGGGAATTTCTTGTCATGTTTTTGGACAGCGCAGGCCCATGATATAAAATTGTTATCTGCATAATTTGGGTGTCGGGCATGATGTGTGCAGCCTACAGAGGTAAGAGAAAACAGAGGAAAGTTGCACTATTTTTATCGTTATTTTTATTATTTGTTTACCAATTGTTTCTAATCATAAGAATCCTTACTTCTAGTTTTGGGATTGCTCCAGATGTTCGATTTTCGGATTGCAGGCAGTATGATGTCAATTTTTTGATTTGCAAAGAAATTATTGTGTCAAAGTTTTGGATTGCACGGGAAAAATGGTGTCAATATTTTTGAAGTCACTGCATCGTGGTGTCGCTATTTTTGGATTGCACAAGAAGTATGGTGTCGATGTTTTTGACGGCACAGGAAGTATGGTGTCGATATTTTTGGATTTGCATAAAGTATTGTGAGCGAGGTGGCTTGGCCCGAAATACCCTGCGATTATGATGAATGGGCTCCTCCAAAGAAGAGAAGGACTCAGGGAAAATGATAACACCCAGAGTTTTCAGAGTATTATATTTTTTGGAAGGAGAGGTAAGTTTATACATTTGTTATATATATAACTTTGTGTCGTCTTGGTGAGGAATGGATAAGAGAGTGTCTCTTTTGGCCGACCAATCAGGTTATGTTTGTGACGATGTTATATACATAACCGCATGATCGTGTGTATTTCTCAGACATTGAAGACATCTTAACAAGCAAAGGTAAGTAATTGAAGAATTGATTTATTGAGTTCTTGTGCAGGCAATAAAGAATCAGGCCCATGAATCACCTGATTGGTGAGTACTGCCATTTCTTAATTGCAACTATTTAATTGGAAATTTACGCAACTGACCCTGCCCTTCATCATACATAATTTTGCCATGGTGTTCTATGGATAACTCTTTTGTTGGCAGGGCAAACAGGTTATGTACTCGACGTTGTTATATATATCACCGCTTGATTCAGGTTAGTGATGGTAAGATAAGGTGCAAGTGTGATGTTTTTTTGAGGAAATTATCTTGTGGAGCTAACCGGCCATTTCATCTGGATGTGTCATGTTCTCGACGTTGTTATGTTTGGATCTATGTTATATACATAACGCGCAGATTGAGATGACTATATGGTTATGTACGCGAGGTTGGTATATATATAACCACCGTGATCAAAGTTATGGTAGGATAAGGTGCAAGTGTGATGTTTTTTTGAGGACATTATCTTGTGGAGCTAACTGGCCATTTCATCTGGATGTGTTATGTTCTCGACGGTGTTATGTTTGGATCAATGTTATGTACATAACGCGCAGATGGTGATGTCTATATGGTTATGTACCGCGACGTTGTTATATATATAACCACCGTGATCAAAGTGATGGTAAGATAAGACGCAAGTGTGATGTTTTTGAGGACATTATCTTGTGGAGCTAACTGGCCATTTCATCTGGATGTGTTATGTTCTCGACGGTGTTATGTTTGGATCAATGTTATGTACATAACGCGCAGATGGTGATGACTATATGCAAACTGCTGTGGTTTTTTGGACTCTCTGGGGATAGCGGTAGAATAATGAAATTTATTGTAACGGGAAAGTATTTTGGTGGCAATTTGTAACTTAAAAACTGGTAAATCCGGTGACCATTTGCAGAAAGTGACCATAAGTGACCACAAATATCTCAAACCAGCAAGACTACTTTTCATCATTCTCGCACCTTCCCTGTTATTAATTATTGCACAGACATGATTTTTTAAAACGATACACGATTGCTTGACTTTTAAAAAAATGGCTCCGTCTGCCTTGTTTAGCATCAACTAGTCTTGTTCCCGCAACTTCCATGCATGAAGGTAGATATATCAAGAGTTCCAACTAGGAATTTTTTTGACACCTAGCCGGTGAACCATCACTTTCCCGCATCTCTCGTATCCGCCCGTGCTTGATGATGAAGAAAAAAGGGAGTGTAAAAGGAATCTTCAAAACTTTTTTTCCCCCTTGGCGTTATGATGCAATGCCAATGACACAGCAATGCCACACTTATTAAATCGTTCTCAGATATTATTTGCCATACGCCTCACATGAACCTCCCTCATGCCTTTCGCTTCCTCCCTCAACAACGGTTTTCTCCGCTCGCGTTGTCCCCTAGACTCCCCTAATTTCCACCATCGTCTCCCCTGTAGTCTATCCCCTACCGCCACGACCCATCAGCCTCAATCAACACCACACCACACCACGAACTATGATCTCACCAACACCAGCAACAACCAACGACCATACTGGGCCTCCTCGTCCGCCTTCCATCGCCCTAATCGGCTGCGGTCCCGCCGGAATGTTCTTCCTTCACGCCCTCTCCACACGGCGTCGCCAACTGCTCCAACGCCACCAACACGACAACGATTCCCTCCAACGAGCGCTCGCCGGCCTCCCCGTCGTAACGTGCTTTGAATCCTCCACTTCTCCCGGAGGAGTTTGGAAAAGCGACCGATCGGGTGGCGTCAATATGTACGAGGCACTGTGGACCAACGGATCTCATTGCGTCATGGAGTTCTTCGATCACACGTACGAGGAGCACTTTCGGCAGGCTCTGCCCGTCTATCTCCCCCGCAGGATGGTGCTGCAGTATCTGTTGAAGCGGGTGACCAAAGCGGACCCGGGGTTGTTTGACTGTGTCGAGTTCGGGACAACAGTGGTATCTGTCAAGTATCACGGTGACGAGTGCCACTTTCTTGTTCGTACCCAGCGCGGAGGGGATGCAAATGTCATCGAACGACGATTTGACAAGTGCATCTGGGCAGCTGGGGAGAATGGAAGGCCCTACGTGCCGCAGTCTCTCTCGGATCATCTTGCCTCGTTCAAGGGGAAGACTATGCACTCTTCGCAAACCGATGACGAGTTTGATCGGGATGTTCGCGACAAATCTGTCCTCGTTGTAGGGGACAATTACTCCGCGGAGGATTTGACTCTACAGGCAATTCGGTTGGGAGCCGAGAGAGTGACTATTCTTTCGAGATCGGGCATGGGGATGGCGTACGAGACAGCTGCTTGGCCGGGGGATAAAGTTGATGTGGAGGAAGGATATACTCCCACCGGGGTTACGGAGGATGGTCGGGGAATCATCCTGACCCAGTCCGAGTATGACTTTGATCGTGAGGACTTTGTCCTCCAAGGAGAAACCAAGGTTTTACAAGAGGTGGACACAATCATTTATTGCACGGGGTACAACCGGAATTACGTCATGTTGGATGAACCTCTCCGCCCGGACGGGAAGGGTGTCAGCTTTTTGATAGATGACCTTCCAGCGGACTGGACGATGCCCGAGAATGCCCTTTCCAACGAATTCGGTCCCGTTCCGGTTGGAGCCATCAAAGAGTATAAGCTCTCCAACAAGAAATTGTATCGTGGATTATTGATATCTAATCCCAACATGATGTTTCTCCAAGAACGGACCGACGTTCCGCTATTGGACTTGGATGTACAGACATGGCTCCTACTCGCACACATCACTGGAGATTTAGCCCTTCCCTCGGTCGAACAGATGCAGAAATTCAACAGAGAGCAGTTTTCACAACAAATGAATGATGTCCTGACACGAAGTCTGTTAGATATGAATTATAAGCGGCGATTGTGGTCTGTAGACGAAGAGGAGCATTGGATTTCTGACATGTCAGACGAACGAAATACAGTGTTACACAAGCATTACTGCGAACTTCAGTA
Source organism: Cyclotella cryptica (assembly GCA_013187285.1). Taxonomy (NCBI): domain Eukaryota; phylum Bacillariophyta; class Thalassiosirophyceae; order Thalassiosirales; family Thalassiosiraceae; genus Cyclotella; species Cyclotella cryptica. The sequence goes on from JABMIG010000040.1 coordinate 503,104, forward strand.
CCGCATCCTCGCCCGAGATATGATGGACTCCAGGTATCCCGTCAACATTGGTACGTATGACGCACTCAACGAGAAAGGCCATGCTCTTGTTCAATTCGACGTAGCTTGCAGTTACAATAGATACAACCTAGGCAAAGAATCAGCCGATGGCAAATGGAAGACATTCCGTGACTGTGATCCAAGCTGCTTTTATTCCATATTTACTGGAATGAAAGCTGTTTCTCTTAAAGCCCCCTGGTTGGAGCTAAGTGAGGATGAGTATGAAGAAAAGAAGGTAGAAGATGATGTTTAGGGGAGCTCTACCTCGTTTTCTTTGTTACGAAGTGATGACTTTAAAGCTCCAACAGGTAGGTATTTGTGTGGATAGGAGATCATCTAGATGATAAAAGTAAATAGTATGAAAAATCATTTTATCTGGAACAATCAAACATTCATCTCGCTTTGCCTTTGACAATGGAACATCTCAGTTCAGGAACCCTGTTTTGTTCGCGATTCTACAAATCCCACGTCACTGTCATGACAGCTGAACAGTGACCCCATGGTTCCTGCTGGTCCCAAATAAATAATGTTGACCTACACGTGTCCCATCAAGCATCACCTGATAGTAACCATCAATCCTGCTTTGACGAGACACTGCTTCCTGCTTCAACTACGATTCAATGGTCGCCAACCATTTCATCCCTGGAGTCCGCTTCAACCAATTGTACAGAATTTAGAACACTATGCTTCAACACCTCCTCCCCTCTCTTCATGAACAACGTACAACAAATTGTTCAGAATTCCCTCTCCTCCCTTGATATTGTGCAATGAGCATTCTCTTGTACTTGTGCACTGTTATTGATGTCGTCCCTGAACTGGACTTTATGCTGTTTATGAATTCCAATTCAAATCAGTAGATTCTTTGGCCAATGAATCAATAGTTGATATACCATTGCATCCATGACTGTCGCATGTCACTAATCCAAAATGAATTTTGAGATAGGTTTCACCCTAACACTCAATGCTTATGCTGGTCTTAAAAATTATTAACACCAATTGGCAGGCATATCCATATCCTTGACCGGAGTGGAGGAAGAAGAGTGATACAATGATGCAAGATTCAATGTTGAGGATCAGAACATTCAAAAGAAAAAGTACTGCTTTACCATCAATGAAAGCAATAGCAAGGGCTTGTCATCTACTGTGTGGGTAAGGTCTTCAGAATGTGTTTATCTGACTCAAAAACATCAAAACATCCCATGTAGACTGCAATTCATGATACACCTAGGTATGATCAACCACGTTTGCTGTGTCTTTTGGGTTTTGAATGACAAATTAGCAGCATCCCACACATTTAGAGACTAGTAAGCACCAATGTTAGACCAGAATCCAATGTATTCCTAACAGGGCCAAAAATTGACAACTTCGTCAAAAATTGAAGTCAGAACTTTACCACAAGATTTTATCTATGAGAAGCTGTAGAGAGCTACGGTCACTACCTAGTAGCTCAATGATGCACCCAGCACCCAGGCTTCCTTGAGGTGCACCACAATCACTCCGTCACAAGACAAACAATATGTGTAATTATTTGACAAAGGAAGCATCAAAAACAATTTGTTGCAAAATCCACAAAGTCATATGGTCAAGTGTGTCCTAGTATTAGGTTTAGTGTTAGACTTAGGGCTAGGACCCTAATCCTAACATCCTGTCTCCAACACTTCAACTATTGCCTACATCTACTGATCCAGAATTTTCAATTTATGGCATCATCAACAGTTCAACATTGAATTTTGTGACTTCAACAAGCAGTACACATTCAGAATGTCCTCTGCTTCTGTGACTCTTACTGCAATTTCTGCTTTGGTCATGAGCAAAGTCCGAAATTTCAGTGCAAAACTACAAATTGCACTCAGGGTTACATTGATGAATACCATCAGAGGTTTCTGCTGTCATCAAGGTTTGTTGCCATTTTATGAGTCTGACTGCCTGTGTATCATGAACTTGTACCTGTGATTCAACCTTGCATTTGTGGTGATAGTACTCACCCTCTATGCCTCTATTCTCAGTGGACAGACAATACCTATATAAATTATCATCATAAGTTCTTGGGCAGTATTACTAGAAGCAGTAATATGCCAAGCTAGTCCATTTACTGCATTGAATACATCTAGGTGAGATCATTGTACTGTAAATATGCAAGTCACAGTAGAAAATGGTACATTATAGCTTGAGCATCTGCTACCACCAAGTCACCATTGCCTTTCACAAGTTTGTGACTGGTTGCTGCTTGTGTTTTTGATCCAGTCGTGTGCAGGCGTGTACTCCTCTACAATTTTGCTTACCAGCACTGGTTGCATGAATTTGACTCTTCCCAAACCTTCACTATCACAAGTAGTTGTGAGCTTGCTGCCCATGTACTTGGTGAGCTCCACTTCATGCTCTCAAGTGCATGCTTTTTTCACATTGTTGAACTTGGTCAACCAACAATGGTGGACAAAATACCATGCCATCATAACTCAAGCTAATAACAAAACCAATGCATCAATTATCCAAGCTGGGTGGGGAACAACCTTTGCTTGTGTGTACATCATATTCTTGACATTCTGTGAATAGTCTCAAAGGTAAAAGGTATGCCACCTTTTTGGTCCAGTGCGGTTGGCTGTCTGTTCTGAGGATAACGTCACCTTGATACCTATTGGAGAATGTCACCATGATGTCATCAACATGTCACGGTGTCATGACAGTGTCACTGATTTGTTGAAACACGTCACGTGTCTTTGTGACATCTGATGTGGGTGAAGACATAGCACAATTTGAAGACATGCGGCAATAATGTTGTGACATGCCATGATGTCTTGACATATTGTCTATGCGAACCTTGCTCAAGTAATTTCTTAATGACTTGTCATGGTGACATCTGGTGACATGTGGGGCGTGTCGCAGGACATGTCAGGAAGAAATGTCTTTGGTACCACCTTGAAGACATATCTGACCTGCAGTAATATTTGTTTCAAGGTTGGCAAAAATGTAACATCTGTTGTCAGCTTACTCCTCAAGTGGGCCAATACAGGTCTCAAAGGAGTCCCATTTTTCAATTCAAAGGTCAGGCCAATCAGTAAGCAAGCATCAATCAAATGCAAAGCTGACACAGATAAGAATCGCATCAGAGCTGCTCTTATTCGACGTGACCTATGCTCACTCATTTCTTGATTGTATACAGACTGTGACAATCATCAAGGCATAATGAACAAGATTAAATTGTTGGAGAAAAAATGCAGAAGTGCTGAAACCACCTCTTCCAATGTAGTTCCAGATGAGTCATCTGAAAAGCTAGCAAAGGAATTGGAATATTGCTCTGCACTCACCAAGAATAATGCCCGTGGATTTGTTGCAAAAGTAATGACTGCAGAGTTTCAGGCGGATGCTGTTATGATGGGCAGAGCTGTCACCATGTCAACTGTGATGGTAATGACATCAGATGCAGACATTCCGGTTCTTTCTGGTGATAATTACATTGCCATCAAAGATTTCACCAAAGAAAGAAACATTCAAATAGTTAGTACATCCGGAGAGACATTAAGAAATGCTGTGAGATTTCTCTCAAAGGACTCACACAGCTCCTCAGACTTCTCTAATCTCCCTTCTAGAAAAGATCCTTCAGCATCAATCATGGCCTATGTCCATGTGTTAATGCAGCACAGCATGAACACAATTTGCACTGCAATAGGATTGGTCACAAGGGGCAACTTTACAATTTTACTGAAAACAAATCAAATTTGCTCCAAATGTTACGTACACATTTTAGGTCGGTGCCCTGACATATCAAATCATGCCTCAATAATAAGCCTCAGCATAGCTACTGTTTTCAATATACTGTATAGCTTAGTGACTTCATCAAGTTGTACCTTGCTTCCCAACAATTTTTGAACACATTTATTGCAACTTCTAAATAGGTATGCTTCTGCCTTTTTTCAGTCAACAATGGCCGATCACATATGTCTTGCTGTATATACCATACCCTTGGGTGGCTAAAATGTCCAATCTGGCTAGGCAATAGACTCATTTGAAAATTTTAAAGTAGACCCAACTGTTTTGGACATGATTGTGATATTTGCTGTTAATTCTTAAGGAGTATTGTCCAGCTTGATTCTGGCAAATTTGGGTCAATCATGGGCTTGAGGAGGCAGAAGTTGCTGATGTCAAATGTGTAGATCTTGATGTTGTCATGGGATAGGATGCTGTTAACTGTGAGCATTAGACATTTCATAGGGGCTGTTTTGGTTCCAACAAATTTTGGGTGCCAAGGTTGCAGGCTTTTTGTGGCAGTCAATGGAAATGACAACATAGTGAATGATGTACAAAAGTGTTGTTGCCTTTGACTTGGGATGGTCCCTTTGCCTGGATAAAGATGGCAGAGTTTGTTGGAGTGGGACATACTCCAGATTGGGGCAAACTTTGGTGGTTGGTCCAAGTAGCTGTGACATGAGCCAAGGATGTACCCCTGACCCAACCAGACCCCACTTTCAGGCCATAGGCATAAATACTATTCCGACCGAGAGGGGAAGTACACAACTGTCCATCTCATTACCTTCTCAAAAAGAATATATTTGAGGTACATACCTGACAGGTAAACACCACAGAAACAATTTGTTAAGTAAAGCAGTTGACAAGGCTCAACTGCTCAACTGAAGAGCCAGAAAGTGTGATACTTTCTCAACTGACAAATTTGCAGTGTGAGAGCTTCTCTGTAAATATTGGACACACTAGCCTCCAATATATTACTTGTTAATTACATGATTGACATGGTAAAATTGAGAGGATCGCCATTGGGCAATCCTCATGTGTTGATCATTTCAATAGCTCATAAAAATATTCTCCAATCAGCTGGAACACCTTTTTCTACTTCTCTACCTACAATTACTTTTCAACTACTTTTCAACTACTTTTCAACTACGTCCGGCTTAGGTCAAGCTGTGACTAAACCCCTCTTGACAGGAATAACAAGACCAGAAAAGGGTAGGTACCACGAACAGATTGATATATTAACCACAATGGGAAAAGGACGATAGAAAAGCAATGGAAACACAACATGTTAGGAATCCAACAAATTTCAGCAATGGGAACCATTGAAAAATTGCACGTGCTCAACGGATCCCAAGTGACTTTTTGTAGGCAATTTGTAACATAAGAGCATGTACATGAAATCAAATTTTCAGTTCATACCATGGCTCTATATATACTTGTGCAATTTTCTTGCCAACACAATCAATTGAATTTACATTCTAAGTCACAATTTGGTATCTATATTGAGCACAGAATGGTCAAGCTAGAATGTTGATTATTTGATTTTGTTGGCAATACAAATAACGCAGAAAGGGCCATTTCACATGCATATATACTAGGTCAATCACTCATAAATGACTAGTTTTGGTCATTTCCAAAATATTTTGGAAAATCTTGTATCGTAGACTGAGTTTTTCTGATGGATCTTGTCAAGAGAGACGTGCAAAATCAGGTAACAATTACTAGTAGTTTGGAGATTAACAATGAACTTAGTAAAGTTATGAAGAGTGCTAAGCTTTCTATTTTTGTTGTGAGTAGATAGTCCTACTATGTGTCTCATGCCGTAGTTGGACATAGGTGAGTGAATGACATGGGATTGATGTCATTCCCATGTGTCCTGATAAAAATTAGAGATTCAGAGAAAAGAATCTCACATTCAAGAATGTGTCTCATCTCAAACTACTCTGATCCAAGATACAAGATGAGATTTTGTAAGTATGGTATGTGTGTGTACGTATAACATAACTAAAACGTAAGATATAAGTATGAAGTAATATAAGATCAAAGTATCTTAGGTATCTTTGCACATCAACCCAAATTTGTGGTCCGATGGAATTTTGAGGGGGATCTTGAAACAATACAGCTGCAATTGTTATCAAGATTTCTTGAATGAGATCTCGATTTGAGGTCAAATCTTGAACATTCCTCAATCTCAAAAATTACTCACAACAAGACTGAGACATAGGCCTAATATAAAAGAAAAGTTAATACTTCCTCCTTATGTTGACATCTTAGGCAACACGAGATGACATTATCAATTATGTAGTTGATACTATCAATATTTTTCAATCCCATCCCGAAACGGTAGATAACATACAGGCTTTGTCAATAGTTGACCTATGTTAGGCCCAGTTGCCTGCAAGACTGCATTCGCCAATTTTTTTGAGGTTGGTTGATATTGGTTGATACTTTTTTGGTTGATAGAGGTTATAGCAACTATCAGAGTCAATATGCTGCCCTTCAATCTATTTTTTGTTGACATCAGGCAATATTATCAACTGTTGCTTTTTGTGCTTCTTCACATGTTGAACACAAAATTGAAGTGTAGACAAATGTTATACAGGTAGATATTTGGTGGATTTCATACCACAACCTTCCGCAGTTTCATCGAGACTTGGTCGATATCAGGGTCTATAATATTGTCTCTGGCGGTGGTCAATATTGATTAAGAAAGAGGATACTCAGCCCTTTCTCTACAAACGCTTTCATTCACAGGCGTTGATTGTCTTGAAGTGTAGTTGATATAATTGACATTTTTCAATCCTGTGGATAAATGGTTGATAGTGCTCATAGATAGTGTTCATACTTGGTCAACGGTTGACCAATCTTTGGTGAATTTGCCTGTCTTGTTGTCTTGCAGATAAAGGAGATCACTGAAATCTACCATTGCCATTACAACTACAAGCAGCAGGTGCAAGTTTTTTTCTAACAAGCTAGATAGAAGAAAATTTGTTGAAACAGAGGAAGTAGTAGGTTTTAAATATATTGTGGCCTGTCAAGGATTGGTTAATGGGTGCCTGCTCCTCGCACACAAACACACCCATTTTAGAAATTAGATTCAAATTTTAAGGTAGGCAAACATGGGCAAACATCAAAACATTATGAATGTGATGACTACCCATGTGCATCAAACATAAAAATATATAATTTACAGGAGATTTACAGGTAGCAATCCCAATCAAGATGGTTGCAGTTGTTATGGCAAAAAGTGAAAACTGTCTTTCTGGAGAAGAAGTAGGAGGAGAAGAAGGAGAAGAAGGAGAAGAAGGAGAAGAAGGAGAAGAAGGAGAAGAAGGAGAAGAAGGAGAAGAAGGAGAAGAAGGAGAAAAGGGGTTCATTTTCCAATAGATCCTCAATTTTGAAAAATCTTGGTTGAGATGTGGTGGAAGAGGTCCAATAATATTATTATTATCATTAGTCGTAATAATAGGAAAGTCGATGATCCTTACCACATCATCATGACGTATTTGCTTCTACCAATCAGCAATAAATACTGCACAGGTGTACCATTCCATCGGTTCCCCGGTAAATCAAATTTGTTCCAAGCACTGCTGATAAGGTAGGCCGTGCCAAGGTACATAAGTATCCACTACCTACCTTAACACGTGTTCCACGTGGAACCAACCGCATGCCAGCAGCAGCAGCTTAGTGGGAGATACATCAGCCCTCTCTCCATGTCCAATGACACTTAGGACACTGCGACTTAGGTCAAATGAGCCTAACGACTCACACAATAATACTACACACTTAGTGCTCATAAATTTACTAAGTTCGTTGTTAACCTCCAAAACTTTAGTAATTATTCACTAGCTAAGTGAAACTATCATTGACAGTACTTAGTAAAAAAGCTTCACATCCGTAACCATCCTACATTACCCTTTGCACCTCAACTGAGTTACCCGTCACCATCGCGCTGACACAAAACCATGACCTCATCCATTTACAAAGCATCCGATGTTGCTTCCCTCGTTGACGTCATCGAAACTGAAGGCATTGACTCCCTCGACAGCCGCCCCAACTGCCACAAACTCGTAAAACTTGTCAACCAACTGGCAAATGGCTGTCGCAACATTGATTGCAACTACTCCAACTACGGCATGTCCTGGTTAGTTTTTCCCCAGGTCTTGTATGCTTCTCTCACGGGCAAAAACATCATCGCCCCAATCCAGCCCCCACTCATTCCACCCTACAATGCAAATGGAACACAACAAGAAAATGTTGTCATTTCAATTCAATGGCAAAAGAACAAGAACTATTTGACCAAATGGTCAACACAGACAAGGCACTCATTGCTATCACCAAATCAAAACTTGACGTGAAATTCCGCGCACAACTCTCAAACATGTTTGTCGGAACACCCGACCACACGTTCCAGGCCTTCTACAACTGGTTGAATACCAAATTCGGCCACTCATCTCCTCACGACATCACTCAAAATGATGAACGAATGCGCGGCGCGTGGGATGCCAAGTATGACATCTCCTAACACTTCGACGAGACCAACAGCCACAATGTCGCCACATTCAGCATGCTCTCTGCAACCAACGCGCAAATGGCAAACAGCATTCAGGCCCAAATCACCAAATTAACCCGCAAGATGGAAGGACTCACCAACACCGTGCAAGATCCCACGCCCGCACAAACCGCCCAACCATACGCACCATATCAACCTCCCACCTCCCAACACCGGCCAATACAAGAACGCCTGTCAATACAATGCGTACAACCCCATGCCAGGACATGGGTACGTTCCTCAACCTCCTCCACAACATCCTTACAGAGCTCGCAGCTACGGACGCCCTGGTGGTGGACGCGGTCGCGGCAAGGGCAACCGACAGCGCAACAATGGCCAATACCGACCCCAGACCACACAGCTCAACCAATGGACTCCACCAACGTACCCATCTCAACTGGCCAATCAACCACCTCATGGCTTCTACAACAAGCCCACTCACACGAACCCGGTCAAATATCACAAGAATTGGAACTATTGCTGGAGCTGCGGATTCGACGTAGCGGATGACCACACGAGTGGAACCTGCCCGTACCCAAAACCCGGCCATGTCTACCACGCCACACACAACAATCCGTGCAACGGATGCCAAAAGGGCAAGCACAAACACAGATGTGACAGGGAGGGGTGGGAGTTAGGCAAATAGTGAATAACATTAACCAACTGAGTTACACGACACTTACCTATCGTCCGATCCCCACACATTCTCCCGGTCACACTGTCACCCAACAGTACGCCGCATCACTCTCAGGCCCAAAGAGCAACAGGGCCACCAACACCAACAATTACGCCATCGTTGATTCCGGAGCCTCCTACAATTACTTAACACCAACCGCAACTGATAAAACAAAAACAACCCTGCACCAGCCCATCCAAGTCACTCTTCCCGACCAATCCACCTTGCGATCATCACATGCGTGCGAACTTGACATCCCATTACCCAAAACAGCAAAACAAGGATACGTCCTCCCGGGCATGAAAAACCACTCCCTCATATCAGTTACAAAAATGTGTGATGCCGGCTGCAAAGTCATATTCTCTAAAGACGAATGCAACATTGTCCACAACGGCACCATAATCATGCAAGGACACAAGAACAAACGAAATGGGTTATGGTACATTCCCATCAAACAGTCCATCACAAACACACCGTTTGTCATTTACAATGACAACACTAACCCCAGCAAACACACAAGCAACAGTGTGTACCACACAACAACACTCGCTGAAACCATCCATTACATACACCAATGTCTCTTTTCACCGACAGTTGACACCTTCTGCAAAGCAATCGACAATGTCCAACTCATCGCTTCCCCACCCATCACGGCAGCACAAGTACACAAGTACTTACCAGAATCTACCGCAACAGCGAAAGGGCATTTGTGACGAGTCCGCAAGCACACAAGATCCACAACGAGAATGCAGTAAACTGAATCACAATCAATTGAACACGATTTCCGTCCGCCCATCAATGCAGACGTTGAATTCGAACTCTTCATCGGCGCAACCATCGCCAACCAAAACGATGGTACAATATACAACAACCAAACCGGGGCCTTCCCCGTGACATCGTACCACAGCAACAAATATCAATTTGTTACCTACGAATACCGCAACAACGCAATTTTAGTCCGGGCATTAACAGATCAAACCGACAAATCACTCATTGCAGTGTTCCGAGATGTATACGAATACCTCACTGACTGCGGTTTTCAACCAAAGCTCAATGTCATGGATAACCAATGCTCAACAAAAGCAGCAATTCAACTAGTCAACCCAGACAACCACAGAGTAAATGCGGCAGAACGAGCAATTCAAACATGGAAAGAGCACTGGTTGTCCAGCATGGGCACGCTTGACCCCACTTGCCCTATCCAACTGTGGTGTCAATTCATCGAACAAGGCAAAGGCACATTGAACTTACTTCGCGTCTCCCATGTGAATCCAAAACTCTCTGCGTATGCCGTCCTCGAAGGGCAATTCAGCTTCGACAAAACACCACCGGCCCCAGTCGGTACACGAGCTCTCATCCTCTTAGATCCCAGTGCCCGAAAGACGTGGCAGAATCATGCCCTCGATGCTTGGTACGTTGACCCGGCAAAAAACCACTATCGAAACTACCGTTTCTTCATCCCATCGACAAAAGGATATCGCATTTCAGGATCGGCAAAGTTCTTCCCAAAACATACAAAAATGCCAGCAATCAAACCAGGTGACACAAAACGCCTGGCCGCACAAGACCTCATCGCCGCAATACGAACAGTGTCAAATGCACCAATCACTCTCACTTCACAACACACTGCAGCACTGCAACAATTAGCAGACATTTTTGCAACCTGCACACAGGTTGACAACGACACGGTCGCACAGCACCCCCCACCACTTCCGAGGGTGCGCAATCCGCCACCAGCTACGAGGGTGACCCGAATGAACAACAAACCGTCCACGTCCACAAACCCCGTGGACCCAGAACGATTACAAACGCAATGACGCGCGCACCAACAACACACATGTAACAACACACCTGTAAAGGAAACAATCACTGCAGAACGTGCCAGCCACAACAAAACCCCTACACCTGACAAGCCAACTCCAAAGAGGCACTACATCACTCAAGATGATGACGATGCCATGAATTCCCTGCAATCCACAAAACTCTTCACACACTCACCAATGACGCCATGCAACATCACGCATCAAGCCCTATACCACGTTGTAGGCACACACCTACAATCCACATGCCATGACATGTTCACACCAACAAAATTCAGTGACCAACACGCCCTCTTCACAGTGGACACACAACTCGAACTTGTATGCAACAGCGTTGTACATCCGATCACAAAGAAACCATCACAAAATACAAAAAACTTGCCAACGATCCCATACTCCAAACAGTATGGACAAAAGCGATGTGCAAGGAATTGGGACGACTCGCGCTAGGGTGTGACAGAAGCAAAGGAACAGACACCATTTTCTTCATGTCGCACGACGAAATCAAACAAATCCCTCGCAACAGAACAATCACCTATGCCCGCATTGTAGTCGACTACAGACCCCAAAAAGACGACCCAAACCGTGTCCGCATCACCGTAGGCCGCAACCTCAAAAACTACCCAGGAGAACTCACCACTCGCACTGCGGACCTCATCACTGCTAAAATCCTGTGGAATTCCACCATTAGCACACCCGGCGCCCGATTTGCTTGTGCCAATATTGAAAACATGTACTTACAAACACCAATGGACAGGTATGAATACATGAGAATCAAAGCCGACCTCATCCCGGATACTTTCAAAGATGCATACAACCTCTGGGACAAAATATACAATGATTACGTATACATGGAAATCCGTCGCGGATGCTACGGTCTACCACAAGTAGGAGTCTTAGCAAACAAGCTCCTCAAACAGCGGCTTGCAACCGACGGGTATTTTGAACTTCCCCACACCCCCGGACTTTTCAAACACATCAGCCGACCAGTGCAATTCTCCGTAGTCGTCGACAACTTTGGCATAAAATACATAGGACAACAACACCTCAAGCATCTCATTGCTTCCATCAAATGACATTACGATGTCACAGTTGACCACACAGGCAACTTGTACTGCGGAATCACACTGGACTGGTAATACAACAAAGGGTATCTCGACATCTCCATGCCCGGATATGTCCACAAACAACTCACAAAATACAATCACCCCCGGCCCAAAAACCCCGTCCACACACCATGGGAGCCTTATCCCATCAAATACGGCAGTCCTATCCAACAAACACTTCCACAAGATGATTCCCCCCCTTGAACAATCATCAAATCAAACACATCCAACAAATAGTTGGATCCTTCCTGTATTATTCAAGAGCTACCGATCCCACCATATCCCATGCCCTCAGCGAATTGGCAACACAACAAGCTCACGCAATGGAAAACACTCTCAAATGCTGCACTCATTTCCTTGATTACATGGCAACACATCTCAACGCACAAATTCGCTACTACGCGTCGGACATGGTCCTCAACGTACACTCCGATGCAAGCTATCTCTTCGTGAGGGACGCAAAAAGCAGAGCAGCCGGGATTTTCTTCCTCGGCTCCATCCCCAAAATCAATGAACCAATCAGACTGCTGTCCTCTGCACGATATTAAAATTCGTTGCCGCCTCCGCCGCGGAGGCGGAACTCGGTGCCCTCTTCCTCAATGCAAAGGAAGCAAAAATCATGCGACTCACCTTGCAAGAACTTGGGCACCCCCAACCCCCCACACCCGTCCATTGCAACAATTCCACCACTGTTGGGATTGTTACCAACACAGTCAAACATCAAAAATCCCGAAGTATGGAAATGAGATATTTTTGGCTCTTAGAGAACCACATCAATAAACTTTTTGATTTTCAGTACCATCCAGGATTAGAAAATCTTGCAGACTATCCTAGCAAGGCACATCCAGGGGGCCATCACTTGACACTTCGTCCTCTCCATGTCAACATGCCCACTTCTCCACGATTCTTATCTCACGCTGCTAAGCCAAGTGTTCGGCGAGGGTGTGCTGATAAAGTAGGCCGTACCAAGGTACATAAGTATCCACTACCTACCTTAACATGTGTTCCACGTGGAACCAACCGCATGCCAGCAGCAGCAGCTTAGTGGGAGATACATCAGCCCTCTCTCCATGTCCAATGAAACTTAGGACACTGCTACTTAGGTCAAATGAGCCTAACAACTCACACAATAATACTAAACACTAAGTGCTCATAAATTTACTAAGTTTGTCGTTTACCTCCGAAACTTTAGTAATTATTCACTAGCTAAGTGAAACTATCATTGACAAGCACTTCTCTTTTAAAATTTCACGATCAAACGTTTGATCGTGAGATTCCTACAGAAAGATGATGAACGCTGATGAGGACGGATTTAAAATAAAATAGATAACTTAACTTGCATTCAGAGAGAATTTGGTTCTCTAAAACATCCAAATATCATTTAAAACATTGATTTTGGATCAAGGGCTCAAAGAAATTGATTGGGATTCAGGGAACACCAGGAAAATAGATTATTTTCTAAATCATATCGATGTTCCCTCGTTCATGAAAGCAAGAAGTAAAGGTTAGTAATGATATTGTACCATACTGTAAGTATGGGAAGGTACAGCGTACATAGCATTCCAGTTAACAAAATACATAATACACGTTACTATATATCATCCACGACTTATTGGTGATACACTTATGAGAATGGATACCATCTACATCCAATGTAGAAAACTAAATAAAAGTCCAAATTAGAATATTAGAATCTAAACAGATTCCATCAAAATCTAAAATAGATTTTCAAAATCTGTTAGATCTAGACTCGACAATGTCGAAAAACGAAATGGCTAGTGAAGAAATAAAGATCTACCTTTGAAAATCTACTTCATACTTACAAAATCTACTTTCTTAGATTATTCCTAAAGTATGTTTGAGGTCCTAGAACATGGTTCGTTTAGATCTATTCTCAGAAAAGAATCGATCTAATCTTGAGAAATGCTTCTCAAGAAAGTCTCCAGCTCGCCCAAAGGCTTCAATAATGTTAGTACCTATAGACGTCGGCAAATTAATTGGGGATTGGTTTTCTTTTAGGGAATTGGTTTTCTTTTGGCTTTTACAATTTCTTGTACTATTCCTCTGTGAAAATGATAAGGTATCCGGTTTTCTTTTGGGTGATTAGTTTTCTTTTCGGAGATTAGCTCTTCCGTTCAATGTCAAAGGTTACTTAAAAACCAGTCCTGTGCATGGATTGCCAATGTCCTGTAAAGGAATTGGTATATGAGAATGAGAACAATGTGAGTGTAATGTTGTGCAAATCTATGGTACTGTAGGTACCATACTGTAACTACAGTTCTATGGAACGCACGAAGGAGTGCTTTCACACAATATATTGTGCGTACATATCATACGTGTAGAGCTGTATCATAAATATAAGATTTAAATTGGTGAAATTAATTACTCTCGTTTCTGTTCCAGTGTCCTTTCTCAACACCATTGCATGTGCGTGAGGGATACAATAGTATGGTACCACCATGCAAAAAAAGTTATGAGGTAGCTAGGTTTGTATTTTTTGTGCACTGCTTCGCCCCGCAAGATATATTATGCCCTCGTGAGTTCATCAATTAATACATACTAGGCTTCTTGTTTTCTAGATGCGTACTTGTACATGGAAATTCTGTTTGTAAGCCCCTCTAGTTATTAAGGTATTGTCCTTTTGGATAGCACCTACTCCATTCTTGATAATACTAATCATTGAAATAATAATTGTAGTTCCCTTAACCCCATTAGCATATTTTTTTGACTTTTAGTAATTAAAACATTTATTATTCAACTTCCATTTCAATTTTTACTCTATTGAGGATGATTGCCAACTAAACAATCTATATGTCCAAAATGTGCATTGAAGTGGCCTGTAGAACCCAAGAATTAACTTTCACCAAGACACAGACACCCAATTGCAAAAATTACACACTATATTACATTGTTGGTACTTTCTCAAAACATACATAAGCATGTAAGCATGTAGATTTTCAGCATAGCAAGAAGTGTTTTACACATTCTGTCACACTAGGCTTGGATGATTACTTCACTTGTTTGCAGGGATATTTCCATTAGATATTCTTAACAAAAAGAATCTCACATTGTACCATGCACCCATAATCTACAAGTCAAGTCTTTTAACAATTCAGAATTCTAATGTTATAATTATCAGTAATCTCACATCATTTCTTAGCTTCAACTGATAACGTTAACTTTTCAAAAAAGAGGCTTTAAAGTGTTTAGTTGTGTATGTGAACAATCTAACAAGCCAATCCCAAGAATTTACTATCTCTGACCCCTGATAAAATTTTTGAGTTGCTGAATGTAAAAGACTCTATATAGAATTGTCGTGAGTGAGGCAGCAATCCTGTGGAAGTGTCAACCCATGTTGAGTATAGTGCCCAATGTCTGATGATTCGTTTGGTCTGGACAATGAAACAATCATGTAAAAGAATGGGTAAGGACCACTATTGTGAATCTGCCTTATTTCTCTATCTTGTAAATTAGATAGAGTTCTATGCTTTGGTGTCCCTTAGAGAGGATGGTGACAGTGGAGCACCATCCAAGTTTCAAAATTTGCATCTTTCCATTTTTGTCAGCATGGCATTATACGTGTAGCTCCATTGAATTTGCGCCAAAAGATTCCAGATGGCAGTTGTCAATGCACAAATTGCCCACTATATGCCATAACAAAGACATCACTATTTTGCTTCTTGTGTTACACATTTCCTACATTTAATTCCTCCGGCATATGGTATATGTATAAAATCTGCAAGATTAGCATGTAACATTATATAAAGTTTGCAGATCACTCAGTAACATTAACATAAACATTCTCAACAAGAATCCCCATCTCTGTCATCTCTTGCTCCTCCCTCTGGTTCTTCTCTTTCATAACATTCTCATTTTTCTCATAATTGTTTAAAACAATATTTGATGCAACACTTCTTGCATCTCATAGTTGAACTTTTTGACAAACACAAGCAGAAGACCAATCAACACAATGCAATTGCTCTTCTTTAGCAACCAAAAAATCACAGCACTGGCTCTTCTTCTGACTATCATAGGCTTTGAAGGGACTCTTCTCCCACCTTTCATCTTTTCCAATTTATCATTCTGTGAATTGGCCAATGTGCCATTAGTTGGATCCAACTCCCCCATGTCCAATTTGAAGTTTTCTATATCAAAGTTCTTTAATGGGAGGCGGGCACAGGTCATTGCTCCATACTTGCTACAGTCAAATGAATCCAACACTTTAACAATTTGACGTTCTTCTTTATTGAACTGAAGCCGAGAGAAACATGGTGATGCATGGATCAGAAAACAATGGTCTTTGGAGAAAAACTCAAAACTGGAAGCAGTGTGATTGATGTCATAGTTGACAAGAAATCCTCCAATACTCAAACTATGACATTTCAAAAATGTTCAGCTAATGCACTCAGAGTGCGCTTTGGTTCAGCTATTGTAAAGTATCACACATGATATGGATCCATAACACCCCCCAGCATTATTGTTTGTACGATACAATGCCCCTTAAAAGTCACGACACTACCGTAATTACTGGTGTATGAGGCCGTGTGCGTAGGCAGAAAAAAATCATACCCTACCCATAAAATCGTACCCCGCAATAGGTTATGAGGTGTGATTTTGGGGGTATGATTTTTTTCGATTGCACAGGTTCGACTCCAACTGTGCAATAGAAAAATGTTCATACCCCCAAAATCATACCCCCCTCCCGCGAAATCTTTACGCGTCTTCTCTCACGGTGTCCAGATCATCATTTCCACAATCACTCGTGAGGGGTATGATACGACGGGTATGATGCTTCTTTTCTGCCTACGCAAAAGGGTACACACCCCTGTGACGGCCAGATGCTTTTGGGGTATGATTTTTCTGGGGTATGGTATGATTTCTTTCTGCCTACGCACACGGCTTAAGAACCACCGGTGTATAAGAACCACCACTGCAAAATGATCCATTTCGACGGACATTTTCCATTTCGGTCAATTAACACACTCTATTGCCTCTAAACATAGGTCATTTAGATTCTCCTCATCGCGAACAGTACACCCATATGTTTTGGTCCACACGGGTCCCATTATTCACTGAGTTACACTACTATGACCGAAAACTCACCACACATCACGCTCACAACAAACACACACATCACACTGACGAGCAATGGTTGAAAGGGTACATAGTGGCCAACTCCAAGTAAATAGGGTAATTTTTTCAGATACATTTATTTTTTCATCGCGTTGGGGAGACTAACTTCATTCGTAGTATAAGAACCACCTATTGTATCTTTTGAAAATGACCGGACATTTTGTGGTTAGAGCGTTACTTAATAGCTTTGACGTCCCGAAAGGCCACGTCCCCCTGGGATCCCGGGCCTTTTTTTTGTGCCCCCCTCCTATTGAGTTTCGCCCTAAAATGCAGATCCCGCCTCCCCTCCCGCCTGGAAGATACGGAATATCAGCACTCACAATCGTAGTTAGCTTATTATAATATTTCATACCGTATAAGTGGTAATACAATTTGAAATTTTGTTGATCTTCAAACGTATCCTTTTTGGTTGTGTTTTCTCTCGGATTATTTACGAGATACTTATTTCCCTTAGGTGCATGCCAAGTTCTTTAAAGTGTTTATGTTGGGCAGAACCTGGGATCCCGCGACATGGACCAGTCGGAGTCATTTCTTGGTCCATGTACCGGGATCCCACGTTCGATTTTTGAGGAATGGCTTATGTAAATTGAAATTGGGACGCCAGGGGGATGTGGAGTTCTGGGACGTCAGAGCTGTTTAGTAACCCTCTTACCAGTAATTACCGTCGGGTAGACGCCCCCCCCCCCCCACCAATTCTTCGCCGTATGGAACTCCGTGGACATTGAAATCGCTCTAGTCGTAAATTGGAAAACCTCTTGAACACGGCAGATAAACTACAACATGATGACGTAATTGCTTCTACAAACCGGCAATAAATAATGCTCGGGTATACCATTCCATCCGTGTGCCGGTAATGTCAAATGTTCCAAGCACTTCTCTCTGTATTAAACGATCCAAGTTTGATCGTGAGATTCCTAAAGAACGATGACGAGCGCTGATGAGGACGGATTTTTGCCTGACCGGTTGGTGGTGCGACTTTTGTATGTAGTATTTGTGTTGGGCCTTTTTCGTTGCGATGACAATGATGTCCTGTAAAAAAATACTTACACGAAAGTCCCGACAAGACGTATAATGCTTGCAACAAAACCACGATAGGTGTCCTTTCTTCTATGGTTTGCCGTGCACAAGTCCACGTCTCTACACTCTAAAATCCATAATAAACTATACTAAAAACTGGTGCGGTCCAACAAGGACACGCGGTACGATAACACCTCGTTAACACATCAATCATGTTTTTTTATTATATTCCTGTCTCCCTCGAGTTTGATGCTCACAGCACCTACCTACGAAATGAATAAAAAATATGATATGGCACCCCAGGGCCATGGTCATCAATGACCTCCACAAGTCAAGAGAACAAAACTACTCCATCCGAAACGCGCATCAGACACCGTAAGATAAAACAGTGTACGATACTCCTTGTCAACTCGTAATGAAATGATGAACCCAAGAATGAATCGTAAAAGCAATCTACTACTCTAACTATACACATGTTCGTTACAACATCAACATCCCATCACTAAACGACTGATCGAAAAATAGTACTATAGTAATTGTCCGCAACGATGAAATCCCCCGAAGACGCACCACGCTCCGGTGCGTCGTCATCCTCGCCCACCACGAGGCCCATTCTCCGCGGCGCCACTTGTCCTCCTCCGGCAGTGTCACCCTCTCCAATGGAACGCCAGCAACCGAAGGAGCAGCATCAGCAACAACAACAGCAACAAGAACAACAAGACGATGTTGTCCCCACCTCCTCCACGGTGGCCTACACCTACCGCGCACTCTACGACGACGATGATGATGACTCGTACGAAGAAGACAATCTCTCCTTCCCTCCCCACAACAGCCACGACTGGCCCCTCCGAACTCACGATTGGAAAATCCCCACATCCGCCGCCGCAGCAGCAGCATCGGCTTCATTGAACCGATGTCCCTCCACGGGCAGTCTCGTTAGCATCGAGGTATTACGTGAAATGATGTTGGATCGATCGGGACGATCGTGGCATTCCGGACGGAGTGGCAGTCGAAGTCATACCGGCAGCGGTGGCGGGGAGGGGTCCCTCCGCGCCGAATGGAATTCGAGTCATGGTTCGTTGGGAGGAACGAACGCCGATGCCAATGCCGATGCCGGACGAGTAACGGCGTCGGCAACAACACCAACGGCAACAACAACAGGAGGAACATGGCGTCTCTTTCCCAACGTGGAATCCCTCAAACAATTGCCGCTGTTTCTTCATCAACGTCGTCGTGGCGTTGATGCTCGTCTTGATTCGGCAGTATGGAATCCATTTTCGACTGTGGTTGTTCGAAAACGGTCCGAGGGGAACCTTGGGGGGAATTGGATGGAAAAAGAAGAAGAAGAAAAGGTGGGGAGAAGAAGTAGTACAAGTGGAAGACAAAGGAGAAGGAGGACGAGCGCTGCCTCGGCACCGATACGTATGGGGACGGATGTGACTTTGCATTCTTGTTCTTCTTCTTCTTCTTCTTCTTCTTCGTCCGATTCGGATTCTAGGGCGAGCCGTTCGTTTCCGAGACGAAGAAGATCGGCTTCGTCCAACAGTAGTAGTTGTGACAGCGGCACTTCCTCTTCAACCGGTTCCGTCAATGTGACCAACGGATGGACCGAACCATCAAAGGACGATCGAACGAGGGAACGGAGGAGGAGAGAACGACGACGGCGAACACACTCTTCTCGTCCACGGACAACGGATGCTGCATCCATATTAACCAATTCACCACACAATCATTCTTCACTGTCAAATACCAACAACAACAACAACGACCCCGCCACCATCAATAATTCGACCAACCAACAAGATCCACTTCCCAAGGAAGTTTCCTCCTCCTCCCTCAAAGAAAATGACACACATTTATTCTTTCCAAAGGTCAAATCACTTATTCAGTCTCGCAGCGCTGGTGAAATTGCCAAACCATACATCGATACGATTCAAGAAACGACCACTTGTCCTCCTGCTCCTCGACGTGCCTCGGATCCCACCTCGCCCACATTGTCGATTCGTACGACGATTAGTACTCTGAGTCATTGTTGTCCTTTGCATTTGGGGGATGAGGAGACCAAGTTGGATTCTTGTGTGGCACCGGCAGCTGTAGCAGAAGCAGAAGCAGAAGGAACGACAACAACCATAACAACGACTGCAGCAGCGGCAGCCGCAGTATTGAAAGAAGAGATGGAAAAATTAAAAATTGGTGTGAATCACAATGATGTTCCGAAGGATGATGCCCGTGGCGAAGAAAACTTGACGAGGGACGCCTCAAGGGAAGAAACACAAGAAGTGAACATACCACAAACAACGAATGCCATGGATGTCACGTTGGTGCGGAAGCGAAGCGACGGGGAAACCACCGTGCCAAATCATTTACCGTTTCCGCTCGCCGATGTTCTCGACTTGAATGCCTACGACGTAATATTTGATGACGATGACAAACTCAAAGTAGATCCATTGCACGATGATTGTCAATTGTCTCAATCTGTAGAATCAGTTAGACTGAGTTTACGGAATGATTTTGATAAGGCCTCCAGACGAGGATCGTTTCAACGTAGCATGAGTGTTTCATCTGGCTTTCGTACGAGCATCTCGTCGAAAAGTGGTGACTTTGGCCATTTGCCTGCCGCCTTGGATGAATCCTCCCAAATTGAATCTCAGCTTTCAACGCACCAACACTACGTCGATTTCTACGAACTTGACGTCGTAGACTCAGCAACTATTCCGAAGGAACAACATCCTCCACCCCCTACCACGAGTGAGTCACCACCCAGTCAATACCAGAGGACTGTCACTCCAATTCGACGAAGGCCCAGCGAAGAATCCCAAACAACCGTCCCCGTATCCACGATATCCTCCCTAGATTCCCTCGCCTCCCCCATTGATCGCGCCCGGGCAGTGCATGCACAACTCGTCCGCAGTCAATTGACTCACATGGCTGTGGCCCCCCTCCAACGAGCTCGCTCGTTGGAATCCATGTCTTCCTTGGGGACGGAATCGGTCGCTCGTGGTATGGGGAGAATGTATAAACTTTCACTTGACAATAGTGCTCATCGCGTGGATGTGGAGCACACAAATCGAAATTTAGGGGGGAAGTGCAGTGAACGTGCGGAAATGCCATCAGTGGACAATGAAGCGAGTAGGCCACCGCAAAGTCATGGTCAAAAGGAAACTACGATGAATATGGATGTTTCAGTGGACTATGACGATCTCTCACCCTATCGACAGTATCATGATTTCAGAGAACATTCTTCCATAACAATGGGGACCTTGTTCAGCGAATTGCAAAACTCCAACATTTCCGAAGCCGACAGTTCGGAAGATAGCTACTCGATTCGACCGGACAGAGATACGTGCGATTTAGACTCTGCCATGGCCGCGTTTGCTATCGCCACGAAGCTCGGTCACTTTGGCTTCGTCCACGAGCAAGTGATTTTGAATGTTAATACCGGAGACGACAGCGATGAAATTCTGGCGGCAAAAGCATTCATGGGCCTCGGTTTTGCCGGACAGCAGAAAGGAGAACATGAAAGCGCACTGGAATCCTACATGAAGTCTCTTCAGTTGTGGGAGTCGGAGATTGGATCCGACCACCCCTCTTTGGCTTGTCTCCATTACACCATTGGAACGGTGCTGAGTCAAATGAGGAATGATCTTGAGGCATCTGTTCATTTTAACAATGCTCTTAGTTTGTTGAAGGCGACCAAAAATAATGACGAACGGATAAGAGCAAGTATTCTCTCTACAGAAGGGATGATATTTAGTGTGCTCGGAGAGGCTGGACACGGGATTGATTGTTTCAGAAAAGCGTTGTTAATATATCAAAAGTTTGACAGCCCATTCGACCTAAGCTACAGCAACATCATGTATGAAATGGGGACTCTCCTCGCTCAACAAGGCGACATTGAAGATTCAATCAGTTGTTACAAATACGCTCTCGATATCAGAGAAACGACCTTGGGCAATTCCTTTCTCGTCATGCAAACGCATTACAGCCTTGGAGTGACTCTGGCACACGATGACTCTCCTAGCTCGCAGGATTATGCCTTGATACATCTGGAAAAGGCACTCGCATTATGTGGCGGTGATAACATTCAAGCTCCGACAATTATACACGCGATTGGGGTTTTGAAGGAGAAAAGGGGCGATTTTCATGCGGCGGCGAACTGGTTTTACAAGGAGTTGGATATGATGAAGTCCTTGTTTGGAGACGGTGAGTTGGATTGAGGAAGACACGTACACATCATCTTTGTTTGCGTAGAAGTTCAATTTATGCTTTTCCCGTTTGTCCTCATAGATGATGAGAGAGTAGGAATGTGTAGCTCAGATGTCGGCTCGTGTTTCTTCCAAATTGGAAAGTATGATCTTGCAACATTTTTGTTTGAACAGGCTCTGCGTATCTTGTTACAAGTAACAGAAAATGAGCAGAGTCTTGAAGTTGCGGATCTTTTGTATAAAATTGCTAGCTGTCACGAAAGTCTTTGTGAATATGATGAAGGTGAGATATTGTGGTAGTACGGTCTTGCGTGTTGTCTGGGAAAACAAAGTCACTCAGATTATATATCTCTACGTAACCTGAAGCGTTGGGAATATTTGAGGAGGTCAAACAAATAAGACAAACTCTGACGGGTATCGAAAGCAGCCCTGTCATAAAGGCAATGCTTCGAATCGGTAATGTCCAGCTATCCCGAGGAGAAGCACAGTTGGCTCTCGACTGCTTCAACGAGATTGTAGGAATCGGCTATGCTAGTGATTCTATAAACGGTATTGAAGTAGCTAATGCACTCTATGGGAGAGGCTGCGCTCAGTATTGTCTCTTTCAATTGTCTGATGCTATGAAGTCATTGAATGAATCTTTGAACTGGAAGCTAGCTGCATTAGGTGAAGACAATCCAGGACTTGCGTGCATTTTTTACCAAAGTGAGAAGTTGTCAACATCACCATGTGAATTCATTGCCAATTCTATTTTATGTTACTAAGATTTACTTTTTCCACGCATGCAAAATTACTGCAGTGGCCCACGTTTATCTTGAACAATCAGAGAAAGAAGACGCCATACTGTGCTTCGAGGAGTATGTGCGATTGCTAAAAATAGACCAACACAGAAACCTTCAAGACAACGCCGAAATTTGTCAAACTGCTGGAATAGTTAGCAAACTGAAGGGGGAGTATGACAAAGCACTTGCCTTCTACGATCAAGCTTTGACCATGTTTGAGACACTGTTTGGCAACAAACCATGCCACGAGAAGTTGGCCACTATCCACTTTGATATCGGATGCATTCATACGTTACAGGGAAACAATAGAGAAGCACTAAAACAGCTTCAATTTTGTTTAGCTATGAGAAAGAAGCTGTTTGGTGCACATGTAGAGGTTGCAAATGTCTTGTATGAAATGGCTGTCATTTTGCAACAAGAAGATATGACTAAGCCAGCTATCATGTGTTTAGAAGAATCAGATTCTATCTGGAAAACAAAGTTGGGATGCAGCGAGAAGCTGATTTCTGTATGCCATGTGAGTGGGAAACTTTGGAAATCCTTACTTCGATATGAGGAGGCTGGAGGGAACTTTGAAAAGGCATTAGAATTAGCAATAACACTCCACGGTCGTTGTCATGATACTGTCGCAACCATTTTGCTAGACCTTGGAGAACTGCTTCATGAAATTGGCCAGTACGAGCAAGCTCTCTTTTGCTACGACGAATCTCTGGACGTACGCACACAAATTTTTGGACCTGACGATCTTACTGTCGCTGCCGTTCTCTATTGCAAAGGAGTAGCTTTGCTCTTCCAAGGCAACTTCGATGCTGCCTATGAATGTCTCAATCGTTCATTGATAATTCGCCAGGAAAAACTGGGAGATGTAAACAATGATGTCGGCGACACGCTGAACACCATTGGCTTCCTCCAACTTCGTAAAGGAAACATAGCTGAAGACTCAGCACTGACTCCGCTCACGAAAGCGCTGGAAGTTAGACGAGCCCTTGGTAATATGTCCAAAGTTGTTTCGACTCTTCAAAACTTGGCAAGCCTTTACAAGAAACGGAAGGAGTTTGACTTGTGCATGGAGATTCATTCAGAAATACTGGCTGTTCGTCAGGAAGAATTTGGTAAGACTGACTTTTTCTGCGTCATCTTTCAATGGTCTTCATTGATTATCTTTTTCTAACCTAGCTTGCTTGCTCTTAACAGGTACAAACGACGAAAAAGTTGCCGAGGCATGGATCAATCTAGGCAATATTCAAACAACTGCCGGACGACTGGTCGAAGCAACCATGTCCTACGAAGAGGCGCTACGCATCCGAACCCTCTCCAGCGGCTACAATCACAAACCATTGGCACACGTCCTCTTCAAACTAGGATTGCTCAACTTACGTCAAAACAATTTCGACAATGCCAAACAAATTTTTGAGGAATACATTCGTCTTCGTGCGGAGGAAGAAGACGACCCAGACCAGGAGATGGCACAGGCCTTGACTCTCATCGGAGACATACAACTGGATACCGGTGAGAAATCCAAGGCTCAAATCAATTGGATGTCGGCAATGGAAATTTATTCGAATTTAGGATACCCCGAAGATCATCCCAAGGTTGTTAAGTTAAAATTGAGGCAGAAGACCGTTCCGACATTCGGGTTGTTTGCCCACAGGCGAATGAGCGATGTCAGCCGTGTGGCGAGTGATTTGTCAAGTGTTGTGGATGCACCTCTCTCTTTGTTGAGCAGATTGGCGGGAATTCCGTCGGACATTCCAGATTCAACCGAAAACAATGTTTGCGTCAATCATTGATTTCCCTCATGGAGTCGATAGTCTAGCAATGCTTTCTCATTTGTAAATCTTAGATACTCATATTTCACTGCTAACTACAGAATTCACGTCGTAGTTGCCATGGGAAGTAGGTTCAAATGAAATGGATGGGTTGATAATTGGCAGAACCCTACACATATTTACGCACCGTTGCGAGCTGTTGCGAGGCACACTGCCTCGGTACGTTTGCTGCGGTGGAATCCAATGCTTCGCCGGGACCCACACAAAAAATCTTTCTATCCTCTTACGTATAGTAGCGTATAGTATGGTTTGGTATGTGAAGACAGACATGTCTACACTGTCTAAAAGCACTTCCAATCACATCATTCATCGCATTCAGAGTCTTCGTCATGTCAGATGATCTTCCATCGCCACCAGAGTGGGACGCCATCCTCTCAGCAAGTCAAAAGAATAATGTGAGCCTCATCTGAATCCAAGTGAAAGCAAGACACGCGGTTTGTTTATTCACTCGTTTTTTCTCACGGACCATTCTCCTCCTGGGCTATTATGGCAATAACGTCCGACTACAGGCGAAGGAAGTACGACGTCTCATAGAACAGGAAGGAGTTCCAGCCACTCATGCCAACATCGTTGGTCAGACGGCTTTGCATATCGCCTCGCTGTGGGGCAGCGGTGCGTGAGAAAGTTTGATGGAGACTTTGCCAGCCATACGTTCTTGATTAGTCTCTGACGCAGCATGTCGTAAAATTTCCAACGGGCCATCTAACATCATTCTCACTTTTCAACATCATCTCCCAAAGTGGAGGCACTCCAAGTCCTATTAGAACACGGGGCCAATCCCAATGCAGCCAACCGCATAGCCGGTATGACGCCCCTCCACTGCGCCGTTCGGGGAACCTTTCAATCGTTTCAAGAGACGTTCTCCAAACGATTGAAATGCCTGCAGCTCTTGTTGGAGGCGGGGGCCGATCCCACTGTGGAGGATTTGAAGGGAAAAGATGCATTGATGTGTGTTGATGATGTTAGGAAGGAGGCTCAGATGCGTGGGTTGGGAAATATTGAATCAGAGGCGACAGAGATGAGAGCTGTTTTGGAAGAGGGTGTGACTAAATCGATACTGTTGCAATGTGTGGATGAGAGAGATGTAGATGGAGTGAGGGGTTCTTTGTCGGAAGTGAGTCGAGGAGAGCTGAGTAAGGGATTGGTCGGTGCAGTGAATGCAATAAAGGCTTTGATTGAGGAAAATGGTGATGAGCAGTCTTTTGCGTCGTCGGTTGAAATCATGTGAGTATACACTACTGTAGTGCCTACTATGCACCTTAGTGAGGAAACTCATTGGCAGACGTTGCTTCTGGCATAGCCATCTTTTACTTGAGGCCGAGTCACGTGTAGACAGTACTCCTGCACCAACATCGCATGAGGATACACAATCAATTAAGAACCAATGTCTCGAAAGCATTATTTCCATCGCCTCATCTGCATCATCACAGGCATTGAATGACGCATTACCATTTCTATCGACAATCACTCAAGATTTACTCTCTCACAACGCACAAATGAACAATGAGACTCAAATGCTTCTACCTTCCTATGCTCACAGAGGAAAAATCGAAATGATTCAGTTCCTCATACAAGTGGTGGGTATCGACCCGAACGTTCGAGGCAGACAGGGTATGACTGCAATGCACTTTGCCGCGCGGGGTGGCAAGACGGAGATCGTGAAGTGGATGATGGATTGTTGTCCGACATTGGATGTGAATGTTTTGGACGATTCAGGACGGAGTGCCGTGGATTATGCTAGGGCTAACGGAAAAGAGAATATAGTGGAGTTGTTGTCCGCCTTTCAGACTCGGCAAGATTAGTGCTGGCATGGGCAATGTGGGCATTTCGTTCAATTATTCAATCATGTAAAGTACTTTATTCACTTTCAAAGTTCTATATTATTAAGTACGATGTAAATGCTTAATTCTTTTCATCTTTCGTAGCAAGATTCATCCATGCTTCTGGCCATAGTCCATCCGGCAAATCCATCTCGTGTCGGAACGCTTTCTTCAAAAATATGTCACTTGTGTAAGGTTTGTTGAAGAAACGAATGGCTTTCCAGGGGATGTGAGTGATGACATGCCTTTCGTGTATAATGACATCTTCGAATGTTTTGCGAACATTCAACTCGGCATCATACTCATATTCATGATAAAATTCATCCTCACTGCGAGGATCACCGTAAATGTCTCTTAAATTGTATCGCCATGTAATATTGCAGGGATGAAATGTAAGATCTCCCTGTGCGTCATTGTCATATTCTTCCATCCACCGTCTCTTGATGAGAGGGATGGTCAGTGGCGCGAAGAGGTAGGAAGCGTCGTGACCAATGCTTACAAGACATTGTATGTCGACACTATGAGGGTAGGGTTCCTGTTTTTGTTCCTCCACTGTCCGTATTGGTGATGTCAAATCCTCATTAAACACTTCAGCTCTGACGTATCCGGCCTTTCCGCGATTTGCAGATGTTTCGTCTGTCCACAGAGTCAAGTTGTTATGGTCTTTTTCCGGCGGAATTGGTTCCCATTGCTTCATGTGTTCATCCCAAGCCTCTTGCCACCGTTTGCCATAGTTAATAAGCACCTCTTCTCCTGGCTGAATATCTCTCAACGCCACAAACTCCAACATTAAACCAGATGTCCATTGATCCTCAAAGAATTCCACAGATTTGTTCAGCCATTCCTCATGATGAAAGAAGTCAAAGTCCTTTGTCCATTGCAATATCGTATTGTATTCCGTGGCATGATGATTGATGTAAGCCACATTGGAGCTGTATGGAAACAACAGCATGGATGAATTTTCATGCCCAAACATGTAATTTAGAATAAGCTGCTTCCCGATAACTTGAGTTTCATTTCTCACTACATTCCCATTCGGCCCAATCATCTCTCCATACATATTAACAGCCAATTTATCGGCAATATGAACCACTGGAGCAGGCGCGACCAATCCACCCTTGGGTATAAATCGAGTCGCAAATGCCCCCCGTCCCGCGTGTGGGATGGTGGAATTCCCCGGAACAATATTGTCCACGCACTTCCCATGCTCTTTCAGATATTCCACGGACCGAACCGAGTTCTCCACCTCCACGGTCTGGATATCGCCATGAATGGCACGAAGTGCATCCTTATGAGAATACGGCAATGCCTGTCGTTCTCGCGTCGGATATGGAAACGTTTTGATAATCTCCCATAAATCGCGTTGTGCTTCGTCAGACAATGACATTTTCTCTGGAACCAAGTCGTCTGGGTTATACGTTCCCACGAGCAAACGTCCGTACTCTCGTAGAAAGGCCTGTGCTCTTTCATAGTTTTCTGCGAGAGGCACTAGACTGAATATACCCGGTCGTGTCAAGAACCAATTGGGTCCCTGTGTTGGTTGTGGACACAAGAATAATGAATCCGTACAGAATTTTTCAAGACAACCAATACAACTACATCAATACCAATATCGTCATTCTCAAAAGAAACTCACATAATCCACAAACAACTCCGACCCCGCCTCAATATCCCACGCCGCCGTAGTCGTCCGATTAAACCACGGAGTACTCGCCCCCGCCCCAGGAGACTCATACCTATCCAACCCCGCCCCATCATACACCGCCCCATGCTCCTCGGCATTCAACAACCGAAAATGACAATTCGGCGCGGCCCCAAACCCCGTCACCGTCACACTCACATCCTCCGCCTCATTCTCCATCCCAATATCACGGGGATGCCAATCGTAATTGGTGAGGGGCCAGTGGTAATCGCCCTCGTTTTTGCTGTGGTAGCCCGTGGGGGGGGAGTTGTGCCAGTCTTGGTCGACGGTGGGGAAGGCGGCGTCGCCGATGCGTCCGATGAGTTGGCCGGTGGGGAAGGGGGCGCCGGCGAACATTCCTAGGCCGGCGTGGGGGATGGTGGATTGGGCGAGGTAGAGGAGGCAGGGGTTGGAGTCTTGGTCGGGGGGTGGAGTGGCGGTGGTGATGGTGAGTAGGAGGAGGAGGAGCAGGATGGACGGCATGGATGGGGCTGTGGACGGGGCCGGGCGGTGTCGGCGGTGAGGTGCTTTAGTGGTGGATTGGAGGGGCGTCATCAGGTTCATGGTAGGATCATAGCTGGAAGTCTGCTGGAAGTATATCATGTGATTTTAGAGTTCCCCTTACACATCAGGTGAGAGACAGTTATAGTCATGCCGTACTTCCGTGTTGCCATACGTTTGCATGTATCGCCTACAAGGCTTTTACATGTACTCTATCAGTCACAGGTGAAAAAAAGACGTATTCACAAAATCCTTGTGAATACTGAGTCCTACACAGAAAATTTAAAATGGTCTCATAATGCGGAAAAAAGATGTACCTTCTAAAAACAAATTCCACCCTAAAAATAACACATGATTACTTTGAGTTATAGGTAATCAAAAGGTGGAGTCAACAAGAAACGAGAAATCGATTGTCTGACCTAGATTTATCGGGACGGCCAACACACCAACTACCGGTATCGACGATGAAGCGGTGCCAAAAAGTCCCGCCCGTCTCCTGGCAGGATGATCTATGCCATGGCATGCACAGGTGTGTCGCCATCCTAGAGAGAGTGGAAGAACGCAAACATTTGCGGCCACTGCACACAACAACAACAACAAGTAGAAGTGAACATTCAAAATATATAAAAACCATCGATTCATCCCATCACAAGAAACATGATAATGGACTGCGACTTTACAAACTTTTGCATGTCCTTCTGCGTCCAAGTCGACTCCGTCACACCGCGCACCGCCACCGCGTGCTCACCGTGGCATCGACCGCTCGATCCGTCGCCTTCCAAAGGTGGACAGGATGAAAATGATATAACTACGCATGCGAGTGAAAAACGAAGAATGAGGAGGCGGTTGAAGAGGGGGATATTGAGGTCGAGGGATAGTAATTGTCAATTTTCTTGTGTTCCGGCTTGTAGTTCGATGGGAAGTGCAAACTGAAGGGATTTTTTTGGTGGGGGGAAAGGGGGGAAAAGTTTGTGATTGGGTGTGTCGGGTTAGAGGTTTTGGGAGAAAGAAAAGGGACCGAGACAATTATGTGCTAATTGGTATTGCTAACGGTGGTTTGGAATGCGTCGGTTGATTGCGGTTGCTCAAGAAAAGTCTCCGTTGTGACAAGTGGATCAAAGAAACCGATCATGCATCATGGATTTGTTCATCTTAATTTTACAAGCAAAAACACTAGCTTACGTAGTACAAGTTGCAGGAAATCCGAACCATAACATTCCCCAACGGGAGGAACACAGTATATCATGTTATCACCAATCTTTCAAGATCATTGACCCCTCCTCTGTCATCGTCCACATCTCTTTCGATGGATGTAATCTTCAACTGAATCGAGACTTCTCCATCGTCGCTGCTTTTTCTCTTTACCAGACCCTGAGGTGTCACGATTTTCTGATACAGCCTAGACAACCTTTTCCTCGTAGCAAATCCACAAAGCAACACGAACAAAACAACTAAGGTCTTACCATGGAAATGACTCATCACTCCTTCAGCCGTAGAAACAACTGCAGGTTTTGATTCGGCCTTCAGAAATACCTTCTCCATCCAATCCCGCGCAAGGTCCACACCAGGAAATTGTGCTCCCCAAATATGCCCTTCATTCGTCCAAATGCACAATTCTGTGGAGGCCAAGCACTCATTTCCTTCCCAACAAGTATACGGTGCTTCGATTAAGCCCCTATCTCCTCCCTGTGTAGAGATTTCTCCCACATTCATGGACATCGACTTACACCCGTTAATTTGAGACCATTTCTCAAAAGCAGTCTGTATCGATGTACATGTTTGCTGATTTATTCCAATGTCCAACGGACAATTGCTCTCAATGTTGGTAGATTCCATGGCAGGAGAGGCACAACAACCATCGGGTTTGACTACCCCATCCTTCCCTCCGTGATGTGCCATCATGGGAAGCGGCAGAGGATTCGACGATGATGGTTGCGACGATTCCTGAGATGATGCGGCTGTATCATCGAAATTACCATAAAGCTTCAAAGCGTATTGGTATCCTCCCGTGGGGACAATCCCAACGAGCCACCACGGCCTTTGTCGCTGTAGACCCAACAACGAAGAGAGGAACCCTCCGTTTGAAAACCCAGTGGCAATGACGTGAACTTGATCGGTCCCTACTCCATCATGATTGTCAGACTGCACAGAAAACAATGTTTCTACAAATACATTAATAATTCCATTCAAAAATCCCACATCATCCACCTTATTGACAACAGGATCACCACAACAATCAATGGCATTCCAACCCATTCGATTATTAGATGCCGTCACTGTCCCCTGTGGAGCGACAATGATAGCATGCAAATCTATCGCTACGTCATGCCACTTTTTGATTTCTTGGGAGGGCATTCCGCCGTATCCATGAATGGCGAGAAGAATCCTCCACGAGCGAGATTCGTCGCCGTTGGTAGTATTATTGGTCGTGATGAGATCACGACACAACGATGGTGGGATGTACACTAAAAAGGAGCGTGTTGAGGCATCGTTGGAAATCTTCCAGGGAAGGAGACGGCTTAGGTCGTCGTTGGATGGGCAGGATAATTTTTTGATGAATTCGGTAAGGTCGGACTTTTGAGTGTATTCATATTGTGGCGTCCAGTTGGTGTGCGTTGGTTGATTGTCTACCATTCCCATGGCATTTGGCATTTGTTCGTAAGCATACGGAAATGCATGTGTATGCGGCCGCTGTCAACAGACAAAGTGGCTTGGCTCAAAGAAGATTCCTGGAGCTACGTTTGTTGTTTGAAAATGCATTACATACACACGTTATTTAATTGATTTGGTTTGGGAGACTGGTCACCTTTGGTTACCTCGGATAACACTTAGTCTTGCTACTGCAAGGCTCCCAATTTGTTGCCATGTGGCTACCAATTGCACACCACAAATCATGAACTTCTAACCAATCTGCAACCGTGGTGACAAGGGTGCCTCAATCCCACTTTTGCTGGCCAAGGAATCCTGTGGCAGATCAATCGTCAACTGACCAATAAGACAATTGTCAAATGGTTAAGGTATGGTTAATAAATGGTGACTGCAAAGTAACTGAGTAGTTATGGATGGTTAATATATGATTAACCAAGTGGCAGACTTGGAGCCAAGTGGCCTGGCTCAAAGAAGATTCCTGGAGCTACGTTTGTTGTTTGAAAATGTATGTTTGCACATTTACACACGTTATTTAATTGATTTGGTTCGGGAGACTGGTCACCTTTGGTTACCTCGGATACAACTTAGTGTTGTTACTGCAAGGCTCCCAATTTGTTGCCATGTGGCTACCAATTGCACCCACAAATCAAAGTATACCTATGGCAACAATTTGCCATAGGCAGAAAGAACTTCTAACCAATCGGCAACCGTGGTGAGAAGGGTGCCTCAATCCCACTTTTGCGGGCCAAGAAATCCTGTGGCAGATCAATCGTCAACTGGCCAATAAGACAATGGTCAAATGGTTAAGGTATGGTTAATAAATGGTGACTGCAAAGTAACTGAGTAGTTATGGATGGTTAATATATGATTAATGTATGGATACCCAGTACCAATAAATACACGAACATCATATGTAAAATATCTTGTTCATATATTGTTGTCTGACAAAGGCAAAGCAACTTGGTTGGTTGTGGCTGTGATGTGCAATGAGCATGCTGTGTAATATCTATCAAGAGCCTCAAAAATTGCAACACACACCAAATTTAATGGGTGACTATCTCTTTCATTAGGTGGGAAATGAGATTGTTCAAAAAATCTTCCAACTTATGTTTTAATGTTAGGAACCTTTAGGTGTATGTGTTAGGCAGAAAGTCAGGGAAAAAACGATTCCCAGGGAATCGTAAAAAACAAGAAAATTAAAAGTACCAATGCCAGGGAACAGTCATAGATATGGATTTCGTATTTTTGGCCAAAAATGCCCTAATGCAATTCCTAGGGAATAGCCTAATTTTTAGGGAATCTGATGAAATATATTGTTTCTTCATTAGTTTCCTGATATTGGGAATGGATCCTTGAGCTTTCTGGCACATTTCAATTTCTGATTGGCATTAATTTGCTCTAGTCCAAAGGGAACGAGAACACAACCTCCACCACTGCCTTCAATTACAATTCTCGGTGAATCGTAGTGGAAGGCATATCACGTAATCGAATTACAATTCCTTGAGAATTGAGAACGCATTATCTGGCAATGTCTTCAATTACAATTCTCACGGAATGTCAATTGAAGGCGTAGGATGTCATCCGATTACAATTCTTTGAGAATCGAAACGATGACATTAAAATAAGCTCACGAGTACGATTCCCATAGAATTGTCGGCTATTCCAATACTTCATACAAAGATACAAATCCCTGGGAATCGGAAGTTTATCTGCCTTTTCAGTTCTTAATTCACGATTCATAGGGAATTCCGCTTGTTATCATCAACCCTGCTGTTTGCAATCCAATGGCAGCGTTCCATCACAATTCTCTGCAAAGTGCAAACAGTTTCATCTATTGTGTCTACTACTAATCCTAGAGAATTTGATTGTGTGAAAATCAATTTAATGTATTATTGTCATTCTAAATTCACCTATTTCTGTTTTCAGAAGAGCACATTACCTATAGTCACTTTTACACACGAACACAATAATTGCAGCCTAAGTACAAGGTTCACAATAGGTATTTGTCAGTGGAGGCATCAGTGAGCATTTCTTCGCTCCCTTTGAACCTCTTCCTCCATGACATTTCGTTGTGCAATACACTCCCTTAATCTTGCAACTGCATCTGCTTCCAGGTGCACCATAATCAGTTTTACACTTACACTTTCCTGAAACACCCACAACACTATACAGTGATACAGCAATTTGCTCATACAATTCTTCTTCACGAAACACTTCCTTATTCGACTAGTCAATTAGTAACTCCTTATTCAGCAAGGGCATGTAATGCAGTTGATGACATTGGTACTTCTTTGCAAGATAGCCATGCTTAGAAGCTACTCTGTAGAGAGTGTATCCTCTGGTTGTTTTTGAGATCTCCATAATTGTAACTGGAAGGTATTTACCACCTGCGGCACCACGGATATTACCTTCCATCTCAACATTTCATATGTCGCCGACATCAAGTGATTGTTTGTCATTTTTGCACGCCTTTGTTAACTTGCTTTGCTTGGGCAACACTAGACTCAAAAACAGCTACTCTAATGGACCCTCGCCCTGGTGTGTCCCCATACTCCCCAATGCCATCCTCAGATTCTGCTTATTACTTACAGGAGTCCCTCCAAATGTCAGGGATCGTGAACATCAAGCAAAGATGATTGTGCCATTGCCCCAATCTTGTCATCTACGAAACGAGGTAACATACGTTTGCTAAGATGAATCGTGCTCTGACGAAGACCGATGATCGCACAGGGGATTACAGAGGTGGGCGATGAATGTATGTGATTTGAGCAGCAGAACCCAACAATCAATCTAAGGGATCAAATACTTCACACAATTATACATTGTGTTAGTGACAGTATGGTACATCAAAAGTGGTAGGGGCTGCTTCGAGATGAGGCTGTTCCACACATCAAAATTTGCATCTCAGCAGCCTCCGGAGTCAATTAATCCTTCAACTGTGGAATTGATAATAAAATATTCAACGGCAATACAGGAAGAAATGCACCCAATGTCAGAGCATTCTCGCAATTTTAAAACGTTCCCTAGGAATAGTAAAAGTGCATTCTTGCCTTTTTTGCCAAAAATACGAAATCCAGATTTATGACTGTTCCCTGGCATTCGTACTTTTAATTTTCTTGTTTTTTACGATTCCCTGGGAATCGTTTTTTCCCTGACTTTCGGCCTAACATATACTCTCTCACATGGAATATAAACTTCATGAAAAATCCAGAGGGAAGGTCATTGTTTTTGAGATACATGTTTATTCTATGAAATTTTATTAGTGAATAGACTAGTGACTGATTAAAAATACATTGTTGTGCGTGTCACAGGAAAGAATTTTGTTGTAACACATATCATAGTAATAATTGATGTGTATATCTAGCTATGTCAATAATTCTAGGACATTGTGTGTTGTTTTCTGCTATTTTCGGGGCGTTATTGAGGTTTCTAAGTGATTTTTTGCCATAGAAAGTAAAATGACCCCCAAATACATACTGGACAATATATACCCTTCCAGACAACAAAAACACATGCTGGTGGATCATTTTTGATGTCTCACAGTGCGTGAACTTGCTACCTTGTTACAGGACAGTTTGTGGGCAGATATTAAGGCTGTGATGTTGTTGGCCGATTTGCAAATGTCATATCTATGTCATGTCGATTTCTAGCGAATTTATTTATTCGTGTAAATTTACCTATCAGTACAATTTTGTTGTTCGAGTGGATTGCAAATCAACGAACCTCCGAATCGCACACCACTTTCTCGTGTCCATCACTTACACGGCCCCATAGTCTCACCGCAACCATGAGATTCGTCGCAATTGAACTCTTCGTAGAAACTGCTTTCCCGTCTCCCCTTTTCCTATCGTAGCAGAGAATCATCATAAGCCAAAAAATTCTGTCTTCACATTTGCAGTGTAGTCTTAAACTGAGAAATCATTGACATTCATGGTGATGTTATTATTTGTCCGCATGATTTCATGATGGGTTTTTGTGTGGTAGGCAGGAAGATGGAGTAGAAAAGCATAATTTATTCCACGTGGAGGCTTGTGAACGATTTGAAAATAGATTTGCAAATGGAGAGATTTGCTTACAGACTTGCAGACCTACCCCCCAATTCGTAGATTCGAATCGTTGCAAATCAATTTGCGAATCGTTTTTGCGATTTTTTATTTGCAAATGAATGATTTGCAAGAACAAAATCAACATTCTTCAAGCGAATAATCCGTTAATTTTTTTAGCGATCGTCCTAATGATTTGACATCTGCAAATCAGCCAACGAAATCACAGCCTAAGGTTTCATTTGCTTTTCTGCAAATTCAAACCCTGTTGGTTGCTGTGTTGATTTTTGGTATTTAAAAGGTTTTAACACAGGGTTGGGATATTTGCAAACCCAATTTGAAGTCCATCATTCTGAAGAATGACAAGTTGAGCAGTTGGATAATGTAGGTGTATGTTCACTCCAATATCCAAAGAAATTGCTCCATCTAAAAATTATGAGTACTTGGCTATTATAGGCACCTGTTTTCTCCTCTCCAAATTGCAAAGAAGTCACTCATTTTAAATTGTGACAGTTCAGTCTGAACAACATATTAGTGAATCCATGTGACCAAATTTATTCAAAAATATGTTTTGCTTTTCTCTCATACTTCTTCTACATGTGATGTTTCACATTTGCTGTAAAATAACAAGAACTAATATACAACAATTAATTTTGGGTGAATGGTGATAATAAAAAGTTTGGTGTGATAGTGTAAGCCCCATTACATTTGATTTGACATGCGGTGGTTGACAGACAATGTAAATAGACTTTCTGGCAGATAAAGGCTTGCTGTTGTTTTTCTGTCTTACTAATGCATGTGCTGTTCCAATAATTTGAACCTTTATGATGAAATTTTGATGTGGACAACAACAAAACAATATTGCTGTTGTAATATGTCAGTTACCTTGTCAATAATATTTTTGTGTGTTTTATTGATAGATTATGATTTTGATTGCTTTTTGATTCACATGTATGCTGAAACGCATTGAGTGTCGAGATAATAGGGCACATCCTCTGGCATTGTGTTGAGCTGAGGTATTCTGACTTTGCAATGGCCAAGGAAGAGTGGGGATGCAATGTTAATATCTGGGTGAAGTGAACATGGGATGTCATCATTTTCTCACAAATTTAAAAGGTTGTCAAAAATGGTGGAAATAATTGCCACGAAAAAATTGTTTGAGCTTTACCATGTTGAAGACTTTGTAAAGTTGGTTATATCACTTCTCTTTGTTGATTATGAAGTGGCTTCCTTGTGTATTGACAACTAATGGTAAATGTGAGCAATTTGATAATCTCCTCCTCATCACACATTGTGTCATATCTATTGATATTGATGCATTTTGAATTGCCTTCTCATTCATCCTCCTACCATAGAAATGACTTTTTCTTTGTTCTAATTGTTCTATCTCATTTTTCCAACACACTTTCCTGCCTCTAGTCTGCCTTGTCATGACCTCACTTGAGTTCCAGGCATCCCATAGGCTCTGCTATGGCCTATTTGTCCCCAGTGATGCTTCTCTCTCATTCTTTTTTCATCCCACTTGAAATATGTATCCTTCTCCGTGGCATATTTCCAGAGGTTGATTGTTATTCTGGGCAAATAAAGAAGATCGTGTGGAAGAAACAAATTGAGTTAACAACAAATAGAAAATATTAATTCAGAACATGCAGCAATCATCTTTTGTTTAACCTGCTTAGCATTTTTGAGCATCCTGTTATTTTGTGCGACATGCTTGTGAGTCAAGTATACAATGAATGTCTCATGATGGCTAAATTGCAGACTATTGTCTAGGATAACAATGTTCAATAAAAACAGACAGTACAATGAGGTTTTGTTGCACTGCCACATTCACATTGTTCAGAGATGTAGTGTAGCAAAATCCCGCTGTTTAACAAGAGAGTAAGGGACAAATAAGTGATGAATCTATTGCTATGGTGGTGTTCACATATATTTCTTTCAACCAGACATCCAATTACAATTACCCTGGAAAGTGTTTGATGGTGCATTCAATCTTTACTTCATATAAAGCATATATTTAACATGTTCCTACACAGGCCAGCGCAACTTGAACTGTAGCCTGTGAATGAGGCACAGGAATACATTTGGAAATAGATGAGTTGCAAACGTTCACCCATCTTTTTCACCAAATCACCTTAATAATAGATTGAAAAAGGTTAGATGATTGCATAAACATCATGCATACAAGGCACAACAAGTGCTATTAATTTCTGAAACGAATCAACTATTTTACAAAGGGACGTCATCATGCAAGTAAGAACCCTCAGTCAGTTGACTAAATTCTTTTGTAACACAATCTTGCACTGAGTGGAATGCCCTGAGCAATTGCTCTACGTAGTTCTGCGCATCTTGACCCTCCTGAAGCGTTAGTCCACCCCGGCCATCCGCACCAGGCCCGTATCTCACCGACGGGTAATGAAATTCTCCAAACGCAAAATCAACAGTTTGGCACAAAACTCCCGAATACATGAGATCCGGTACAACTGCATGCTCCTGTGTCTCAATATCCATCTTCATCACAACCTTGGGGGCATTCTTAGGAGTAATATCGGAATAATTCCCATAAATCTTTGAGGGTAGTTCCCTCTCATAAATTTCATTCATGATCCAATCCGCCAACCGTATCACCGGTACCACCTCCTCCACCGCTTTGTCTCCCGCTACCTTATGATCGCTGAATCCCTGTTCCTCATCATTGGCATCATCATTGTGAAAAAAGGTCATATTCCCATCAAAGTCAGAAACTGCCACCGGCACATGTCGATAATGAAGGCCCGACTCCTCAAAATGCTTCTTCAACTTCTCATGACGTGCACGATGAATCGGATTGGGTTCGAACGCAAACACACAAAAATCACGATTGTCCCTCGCCGTTGTTCCGAACTCCGTCTCAAAGATGGATTTTGCCGTTTCCGCCTCGGGGTACGAGTGGGGTTCGTAGAGAAATCGAGCATGTAGACCAATGTTGGCGCCGACGTCGAGGAAGATGTGATAGCATCCATCGCCAAGTTTACGTCGTCTTATTTCAATTTTATTACTCTCGACATTGGGAGTGCTCGTTTGGGGACTGTCGAGGAAGGAGGTTTCGAAGGAGGGGGGAGTTTCGAAGGAAAGGTACCATGCAGCCGCGATCAGCGACACTATGGCCATGATCAGCGATGACCAGCGGGCATATTGAAAAGGATCATTACCATATGAGGCAGTGCTCATTGTTGAATATGAATAATGGCGGATGAGGGCTTGTTGAAAATTAGGGCACCTATAATAATAGTGGCACGGTGGTGTGGTACGGTACCATATCTGTCTTGTTCTGTACAAGACGAAGGTCGATTATTCTAGTACTTCATGATAGAGGTATTGTACAGCACTTATCAGGCAATCAGATCTATTATAGATCTATCTACCTATCTTTAAGAAGATACTTAATTCAGGATCCCGCAGGCCACCGCAGGCCCATGCTGGCCCTCGTCCCATCTCTTGTTCGTGTTCGATTATGGTTCGAGTCATTTCGAACACAAGAAATAAATTCGAACGCGGTCGTCGAGAAATCACCATCTCGAATCAACATCATCTCATCCACCACCACCAACACCCCTCGACACCAGCACACCTCAGCACACCCCGCCCCCGTCCCTCCAATGCCCTCCCTCCTAGCCCCCCTCAAATCGGCCCGCGAATACCTCTCACCCACCCTCAAAACCTCCGCCTTCCTCACACGCGGCGTCCTCACCCCCGCCGAATTCGTCGCGGCCGGCGACGAACTCGTCTACAAATGCCCCACGTGGTCCTGGGAGGGAGGCGACCCCTCCAAACGCAAAAAGCATTTGCCCCCCGAGAAGCAGTTTTTGGTCACGCGGGGTGTGCCCTGTCGGGTGCGTGCGAGTAATTTGGAGAATGTTGTGGGGGAGGTGGAGAATGAGGGGTGTGCTTCGGCGTTGTTGATGGGGGAAGGAGGGGGGGAGGATGATGGGGAATGGATCGTGAGTCGAATATTGAGTGAGGAGGAGGTCAAGAGGAGGGAGGAGGAGAAGTTGGTGGAGGACTTTGATTTGTTGGATGGAGAGATGATGGAAAAGTTGGAGTTGAGTGAGAAAAACGGGGGTGATGAACGGCCGGCGGTTGCAGCTGCGGTGGAGGAAGACGAATATGCAGATATGGCGGATTTTGAAGATGATAACGTCATGACAGATGAAGCGGCTGCCATTTCTTCGCCAACAACAGCCACAAACAATAACTCCAGTGATGAAAATTCCAACATTCTCAAAGTACGAACCTACGACCTCTCCATAACCTACGACAAATACTACCAAACACCCCGAGTCTACCTCATGGGATACTCCGACACGGGAAGTCCACTCACGGGAGAAGAAATGATGCAAGATGTCATTCCGGATTATGCAAATAAAACAGTGACCATGGAGTATCATCCTCATGTTGCCGGGGTGCATGCCAGTATTCACCCCTGTCAGCATGGGGCAGTGATGAAGACCATTGTTAAGAATTTGACAAAAGAGAGTGAAGGCGGTGGCCGCGATGAGAAAGCCGGACCGAGTGTGGAGATGTATTTGTTCATTTTTTTGAAGTTTGTGAGCAGTATGATTCCAACCATTAACTATGATTTTACAATGGATGTTTCTGCTTCAACCAAAAGGTGATGAGGAAAATATCTATGTTTGATGGGTGCAGTTAGACACGTTGATTTTTGACAAAGACAAAATACTGAACAACCATATGTGACTTTTGGGTGACTGCCAAAAATGTTTATTGCGTCCCAAATCTAGTTTAGGATTATTCTAAAAGAATTCCAGATTCATTGGGTGTCTGCTGTAATTGTTCTATCTCTTCAAATAACGAAATTTTTGGATCTTCCAAATTGCTTCCAAACCCCTTGGCAATGATGATGATGAACTCGATAACGATGAAGATGAAGGTGGTGTTGCCAAAAGCAGTGAATGGGACACATTGCAGCTGTGGTAGAGAGTACAGCTGGCACAGCTGAGGCGTAGATGATGTTACCTTCTCTGCACCCCCTTTACCACCCCTTGCTCCACACACTTTCCAAAACATTTGACCACCCAGCAGTGAGAGGACATTTGTCCCAACTGAAGGCAACTTTATTGAGGAGACTAATGCAAAAAAAGAAGAATTCTGAAAACAAAAAATTTCTCCGACAAAAATCGTCAAAAAGCCTCAATCACAAAATTTGTTCGTCAACTTTGTGAGTCCATTCGTAATGAAAGGTTGTCAGGTGATACGCTGATTTGAATTACACATCAACAATGTCAAATGATTCACAGCAACAGCAATCTTTCCATATGAATTAGCTACATATGCAGATGAATATGGAGAAAATATTGAAAAAAAGTGTTGAATCAATCAAAGATGTATTGTAAGATGACAGAGAAGAGAAAGAAGGCAATGAAGGCAACGAGGAAAGAAGACAAGCAGAAAAAAGTCTAGCAGGTTCAACAGGGCAGCAACAGTTCTGACAGTAGCGACAGCAGTGATAGCAATTAAACAGTTAGCAGTGGACTGAATTTGTTGTACTCGTAAATTATTGTGCATAATTTAATCATCTTAATTGTCACGAAGGTCCTGGTTGAAAATAATGTTCTCTATTGTGATGGTAACCAGGCAGTACCTGATTCATGCTTAGGATCAAATGAAGTATTTATTTGAAAAGAGCCAACAATTTGTGGGCAAAAAGTATGAACTAGAACATTAACTTTGAGGACTGACTTGTATTTCCCTGATTCAGTTGGCAAACCTTTCTTACACCATGGTAATGTTTCATCCAGTCCATACATATCTTGCTTGCCTGACCAATCATAAATATTGCTGATTTTTACTATATAGTTGCAGAGCTGCCTATCTAGCCTTTGTGCCGTTTGTTTTGAATATTCCATAAGCAATACTTCTTCTTGGAAATCCCTCATCATCAATGATTTTGTCATTCTGAAACACATGAAATGAGCCTTGCAATCACAATGTCATCACTCCAACTTCCAAGAAAGCTCAACACACAAAAGAATGCATAACCCTCAAATCTGTATGCAAAATATTATTCATGATGGTATCAGAGTCATATCCACAAGCCATCACATTCTGGACTCTATTCTCTGGGCATTCTATTTGGAACAAAACACAATCAATGAAGCCTGTAACATCATTGACAAACGACTCACAAGATTGTATCATTGCTACAAATTGCTGTCTCTTCTCCTCATTAGGGAATGAAGCGTTTGAGATGAGGGGATGTTGATACAGTTTCTATGAGACTAATATGAGCATTTCTTTTATAGTTTGAGAGCAACAAGTGAAAGATATATCAACAAGCAAAAGATAAGCTTCAATAACATTGAACTCCCTATATGACGCAACAGAACACAAAGTCTTATTGAAACTTTTTCAACACTGGTGGGCAACCGCATGAGCAAGTATGACTGACACTGACAGAAGGGAACAGAAGTGGATGGAGATGTCAAAATGCTTTTTTGTGACACCCATCACACGAAGAAAGCAAGAAGAATGCCATCATATTTCAAGAGCTTTTGTCAAGGTACAAGATGTAGCAAGGACTGGTAGTGGAGATACCTGCAATCATAGATTGAGGTGTGATGTGCCAACAATTGGATTGGTAACAACAGAACTAGGACATGGAACCACTTTTCAAGAGGTTCCAGAGACATTCTTGTTCATTTCTTTAAGAAATAATATATGGGGATGAGCAAATAGGACACAGAAGTCATTAAAATGATGTATCATGACAAATTACACATGTCAAAAAGGTGATTTCCAATGCAGCTTCCTTCAACTTTCATGTCTCCCCCAACTGCAAAGGAAGTTAAGAGAATAATGAACATATTCTCCCCACTAAAGAACAAAATACTCCTTCTTACTGAAAATCCATGTCAAGAATTTTGGAGCATTTTTTATGTTCATGGATTCCAGATCCATTCTAGTTTCATTCTAGGTCCATTCTAGATCATATTAGAACCTGGATCTAGAACTAAAAAACATTTTGATTGTATCATTGATGTAAATTGTTGTTTCTTCTTCTCATTAGGGAGTGTAGCTTTGGATATGGGATTTGACACAGTTTCTGTGAGACTAATGTGAGCATTTCCTGTATAGTATGAGCACATCAAGAGGAAGTTCTTCCAAAAAGAATGATTTGAAGATAAAACCTACTATGTGGTTTGTGGTGATTTATAGCTCCCAACTGAAGCAATGATCCTAGAAACCAGAATAACTATCAGAAAATTGCCAGGAAATTAGATGCAAAGTTCATTCATTAGAAGTATATCTAAAGTGATCTATCTTTCAGAGATATGGCTCAACATGTGTTCCCGGAGGGAGGGGGGGGCTTCAAATGGCAGAAATGCCCATAGAAACCACAGTAACAGTCGAAAAACAGTCCAAAAACTGCAAGAAAATGACACAAAGTTCATTCATTAAATACATCACAGAAGGGTAGGTATGGCAGTGTGTGTTTGGGCCATTTTCTGCTTCAAATATTAGTTAAGCTCACAGGAGTAGCAATAGCTACCCCAAAAAGGCTACGTCACAGGGCAGGGCATGAGAAAAACAGTAATGACAGTATATTCCTGTATAGTGTTACTATGGGATGTGTGGCACCTACAAAATTATATCATAACATCACTAATCCTTTGTTTAACAGTCCCGAGTCCAGTCACTAGGCAAATAAATGAAAATTCATGATATCTCAAAAATGATAACCTTTCAAGTTTTTTATAGAAAAATTTATTTGACACGAGAGAAAACACCTAAAGCTTCGTAACATCAAAGTAACATAACAAAGAGATTTCATTTGTTAATATCATTTCCCCTATCTGTAATAAGTAATAATATACTAGAGTGGCATGACATTCACTTCAACAAGTTGAGTAGCCTTATTCACCATGTCATGTCATCTTCTAAGTCAAATGTGTGACATTAACAACTAGCAAATCTCATTTCACCCTCTAGGGAACCTTACATATGTGAGGGATATTCAAAGTTTTGCCACTGATCATGACACTTCACCTTCTATTTTGCCAATGCTCACTACATCTTTGATTTAGAGTCTTGATTATACTTAAAAGCAAACCAATCAGATCTCAGCCAAAACAGACTGAAAACACGACTATACGTGATTGAATCAAATTACTTGACCCCCTCCATTAAGTTATCTGAATGAACTTTTGGCAGTTCTGTTCCAAGTAACCTTACACATCTCAGGAACATCTAGCAAAGATGGAATTAAACAAAAAATGAAAACAAATGAAGTTATGACGGAAAAGGTTGGAAGATGATGCAAACACAAAGATATCATGCTCAGTGAAGTTTTTCTCAATTATCATGGCCGCTTCATGTTTGGTTTGTACCACTGGGACAAAATAATTT
The DNA here is from genome assembly GCA_013187285.1 of Cyclotella cryptica. NCBI lineage: Eukaryota > Bacillariophyta > Thalassiosirophyceae > Thalassiosirales > Thalassiosiraceae > Cyclotella > Cyclotella cryptica. The sequence goes on from JABMIG010000040.1 coordinate 547,107, forward strand.
TAATGTACCCTTTTATATACCCACAAAATATTTTGCATAAACCAAAAGTCATGTAAAAATCTTCATCATGACAACATGAAGTCATATACAGTGCTTGGTAATTGGTACTGCATGCCATAAATTTGATGGGGTACACTTTCCAAAGCCATCATGGTCAGCAACAAAACTTTGGCTACCCCTGTTGTACTTGCCACATACATACACAAGAGAAGTGTCATAGTGAGCTGTACAGTATGGTAAAATGTAGAGTATATATTGTATGGCTTTGTACAGTATGCAACCATGCACTACATACAAGAGACTACTTGTAGAGAAAGTAGACATGAACACAACTAGTTAGCGTGGCTGGCCAAAAATGAAACAATGTATTAATTCCTAGCAAAAATCATTGAGTGCAGGTTGGGCATAACCTGTTTTTTGGCTAACAAATGATTTTGAGTTCTGTTCTGATGGAAGTGAATTGGCACATGGTCCTGGCCTAATGAGAATGAAAAATTCCCAACAAAATGCACTATTAGTGGAGTCCACATCTTAAACGACACTGTAAGCAATAAAAAATATAATTGCATTTGTCATATTGTTGTTTGTTCAGCTATAATATGGACAATCAGTATACAGATGACCAGTTTCATCTCACTATATGCATCAATGACTCCTTGGTCAAAAGAGAACTGTCATTATCTAGTAAGTAAGATGCCCATCAAGTGGAAAATTTAAAATAATTGAAGAAATAATGAAATCTTGAATGTTTTAGGGATAGATAAAAATCTGCCCGGTGTGCAGGAACTTTGCCAACCCTAGGGCAGAGATTCAATCATGGGTGGATTACTGTTGTCACTTTTTATTTCTTTCTCTTTGCATGGTTACTAAAATGTACATAATTGGCACATTTTGGGGGGGTCCAACCAACAGTGTTGTGGTATGAAATAGGTAAATGAGGTCTAGGTTGCAAATTCCGATTTTGGTTACTGTCCAAAAAACACAGTAACCAGTAACCTATCAGAGTTACTGCAGTAATTACTGTAGATTCCGGACATATAACTGTAAATTTTGTCAAAACGAGTCTTATTTTGTGATGTCACAGCGTCACAGTCCTTAAGTATTGAGCAAAGTACTTAAGTAAGTCTTTCTCAGTAATCTCGCAATCACAGTAATCACATTACTGTCAAAATTAGAAAATACTCCGGAGTAACGCGTAATTCCGCCGGAATTCCTCCGGAGTTTGCAACCTAGAAGGTGGTGGTCACATAAATATAGCCTTCAATCATTGAGTGATTCACATCACATCTGCTCACACAATTGTTCTGTACTCACTGATTGTCATCTTAATACTACTGCATCAATTAGACAACTCATTGCAAATATGTCTTTATGAGTGTGTAACCTCCCTTGAAGAAGTCCTGAAGGATACGGCAGCAAGGGTTTGTAGTTATAAACCTATTAGTTAGTTGGGAAACAGGTGGTACTTCTCAAATGTCATGAATTACCAATTTAAATATATCACTGAATGAAGCTAACCCAAAAACTTTCTTGCTGCTAATGTAAAAATCAAAGGACTTATGTTTCCAATCTTGTCAGTATACAATTACCATAAATACTGCATTATACAAATCACAAAATGCGAAATCATTTTAAGAAGATACATTATGAGGCTCTTATAATCCAAGTATAGCAAGTCTCCCACCTGCAATGGAAAAATACGTGTATCATGGTTTTTCTCCCTATTTACCTTGTAGGTATGGTATGGTACTCATTCCCACCAAATCAGTCACCCATCACCCTACCACCACCACCTACCACCATCTCCATCCACTCCTGCCAACATTGCCCCAGCCAGCATCCTTCTTGCTCCATCCCTTCTACTTTTTTGTCCTTCCTATCTCAAATTGCAGCAATGAGAAGGAGTAAAGTTGACAATCCTACAACTTACTCGTTTCCTTTTCCTTCCTCCTATTTGAAGCAGTGTTTCAACCTCAGCCAATTTTTAATGTACAACAAGCACATCAATTGAATTGTTGAATGCATTTTGAAATTCTATCTAACAATTCAATGTACAATCATGCTTTGTAGAATTTGATCCATTAATCTGACAGTTATTTGTTAACGCATTCTCATCACAATTTGTACAATTGTCTCCTCTATGACTCTTCCCATTGAAAGCATTCCCAGGTCAAGAAGTCATTTTCAACTAAGTACAACAGGCAAGCCATCAATGCCACCAACCACCTCATTCTTAGCTTGTTGAACGTACAACTAGCTAACAGTTGTGATAAAAGCGTTGTTAGCAATTTATGAGCTAACTAGTGTGCTAATATTGCTGCACATACGCAGAGCAGGGCAGCTGTTATTGGTTGGATGTGCTCCAGTCCCATATGCTGTCTGTTAAGTGGGACTCGGCCTAATCTGGTAAGTGGGATTCTTGGCAAAGGAGATGTCCTCATGTACCCGTTGGGTAGAGTTCCAACACACCCTTTCAGAGAGCTAGGGGCTGCTGCCCTAGGCAGGAATTGAGGGGAGTCCTTGGTATGGAGGTACCATGGAGGGACTTATATGTGATGCCGTGCTTCAAAGTGTTTAGTGAAGAAATCGGAAAGATTTTCTTGGCCAGGGTGCCAGCAAACTTGGAAATGGCGTCTGTTGACCTGGTCGGTGACCCAGAAGAATCGCATTTCCATGGAGCGTGACCGTTGATTCTTGACGGTGTTATTGGCGATACCCGTGGCGGTCTCGTTGTCACAATGTGTAGGTGTTGGTGGTTGATTATGCCCGAGTTCCTGGAGTACGAGGCGTAAACTTTTTCCTTCTTTGCAGTTGAGAAAGAGGGCCCCCAATTCGGCTTCTGCAGCGGAAGCTACAACAAATTTCAAGATGCCACAGAAACCGTATATCGCGCCATTAAGTTCGATTGGTGTTTTGTCAATGGGGACACTGCTGAGGAAAAAATGGCCCGCAATCCGACTGCGGGCATTGGATTCAGAAAGGTAGGATGCATCGGAGTGAATGTTGAGCACCATGTTGGATGCTTTGAAGCGGAAGCGGACGACGGCGTTTGGATGTGATGCACAGTAGTCAAGAAGCTGTTGACAACGTTGTTGGGTGAGTTGTGTTGGATGCGCTTGTTCGCTGGCAATGGCACTCAGGCTGAGTAGAATGGTGTTGTCGACAGCGCGCGCATAGCAAAGGAGCGCCCCCACAATTTCTTGGATGCGTTTTTGGCCATTGCCATCAAGGGGTGGGTGTGGAAGCGTCCGTTGGTATGGGGTCTTGGGCTGCTGCCCCATATTTCTTGGGATATGGTTTGTAGGGACCGTTTTGTGGTGAGGAAGGGATGGGATGTTGGAAACGCTGCAGTACTTTGTCGATATATCCAGGCATCGAGATGTCTAGTGTGCGAAGATCGTAATCCCAGTCGAGTTGGATGCCACAGTAGAGTCCTCCTTCCCAGTCGATGGACATCGTGTAGTTCTCTTGTAACACGTGGATGAGGTGTTCTGTGTGCTCTCGGCCCACATACTTTACACCAAAGTTGTCCACCACAAGGGTGAATGATATAGGTCGGGTAACATTGCGCCACAGGCCTGGCGTGTGTGCCACTTCATAGTATCCGTGTGGTGCGAGGCGTTTTCGGAGGAGTTTGTTGGCCAGTGCGCCCGCTTGTGGTAATCCATAGATAGCTCCACGTAACTCTAAATATACGAACCCGTTCACGGCATGTTTGTCGAGGTTGTATTGGGTCCGGATATGGTCCGGAAACAATGCAAGAGGCATCTTCATGTATTCGGGACGGTCCAGCATTGCGGTGAGGTGGAAACTTTTCAGGTCCAGGCCCATGAACTTTGCACCTTTTGTGCTGAGGACACTGTTCCACAAGATTTTGGATGTCGTGAGATCCGCCGTACGTGTCGTCAGTTCACCGGGATAATCCTTGATTAGATTGCCGCCAGCGGTGATACGCACCCAATTGGGGTCATCTTTTTGAGGGCGGTAGTTGACGACGACACGCCCGTAGGTGACGGCACGGTCTCGTGGTATGTCCCGTACTTGCGAATGTGTCATGACAAACATTGTGTTCGTCCCTTTCTCACCTGTTTTCCTGTCACCTTGTGCCAGATTTCTGAATTCTTTGCCAAATGCGGTGGTCCAGACATCTCGTAGGAGTGGGCATGCAATGAGTTTCTTGTAGGAAGTAATTGTCTCTCCAGTAGTAGGATGTACTACTCCTGCGCACATGTGGTGGATGTCTGCATCCGCCCTGCCGGCTAAGTCGGAGGGACTAGAGGTGAGGAAGGCGCGAGGATGCCATGCCGTATTGCTGTCTTTGTATACGCTGTTGGTGACATGGTCAACTGCTTGGAAGGCGATGATGTTTGGTGAGTGCATGGGAGGGCGCGCTGATGACGGAACAGTGTGCACAGGTAGAATGGGTGCATCGTCTGATGCTAGTTGCATTGAGCGGCGTGGTGTATCTTCATTGACAGGGTTAATGATGGGAGGGAGGCTGTTTGGGACGTTATGGCGCATTGTGCGTTGGTGCATTCTTGGTTTCACTCAGAGCTCTCTTGGGTCCGTGGGGTTGGTACTTGTGGTGACGGTTGGTTGTTCACCCACCCTCTGAATTGGCAGCTCATTTGCTGGGTGCGTAGTCATGTCACCCCTGAAGCCACCCTCTGTTCTGGCATAGAGTTCAAGATACCTAACGCTCTTGCTATCTTTTTCAAGAATTTTTGCTTGGTAGGTTTGTCCAGAGTTTGTAGGGACTCAAACAGTTCTCGGTGGACTTCTTGAGTGTGTTGTGCTGGTGTGAAGGTTGGAAGGATACAATGTTGAGGGAATAGATCATACGATCCAGAAACACGGAAAGCTTTTGTGCTGGGCACATAAAATTTCATGTTGCGATAGTGGTCAAAGGCTGGACCACAGTACCATGCATCCAAGCCACGGGTGCCCCAGGATGTTCTTGTGGTAGGCAAATCGTAGATAACTGCCTTTGTGCCTGGTGGGGCTAATGGGTACGCGTTCCAGTTATACCGATGGCCGTGTAGCTGATGGTAGGCGGATTTGGAGGGATTGATGCGGGAGGTATGCAGAAGATTCAGTGTTATGATGGCCTGTTCTGTCATGGTGTCCCATAATTTGAGCGGCCAGTTGCTGTTGGTGGAACTTAAGCCACTGATGAAGTGGTTCTTGAAGGTTTGGATGGCACGTTCTGCTGCGTTGACGCGGTGGTTGTTTGGCGCGACGAATTGCCACTTGCAGTCTTCAGTGCCCAGGTATGCCTTGATGGGAGTTGTTGCTTGATTGTCGGTAACGTTGAATGTTGGTTTGTACCCCTTGGCCTTTAGATCTTGGAAGACGTGGTCGAATGCAGTCATAATTGATTCGTCTCGTAGATTGCGTAGGGGTGTGGCGTAGATGTAGTTCGGGTCGTAGGCGTATGCCACGAGGTAGTACTGATTGCCTTCTAGCATGACGGCTGGTAGGGCGCCGGTTGCGTTGGTGTACATGGTGCCGTGGTGTTTATCTGCAAGGGCAGCAAAGCAAAAAACATTGCAGATGGTGTCAGTGATGTCAGGTGGAATAACATGTGGAGTCGTCATGGGTTCGATCGGAGGTGCGTTAGTGGGGACATTGGATGGAGGTGCCACTGGTGTGGTAGTGGGACCAGTCAATGTTGGTCTGGTGCTTCGGATGCCGGTACGGGGCCTCTTCATATGGCCTTTAGAAGTTGCGGGGCTTGGGGCTAGGTATTTTTGCACGAGGTCTGCCTTCGTGAGTGGGAACCCCTGTAGTTGGTTGTTGTTGATGGCCTTGAGTAGTGTCGCTATCAGTGGGCTGAAGAAGGCCTGGTGCATGTACTTGAGTTGTTGCTGTTTGGATGGCAGTGTGCAGTGTGTACATGTTCATGGCAGTGTGAGGGGCAGTGATGAGTGGTGGGTCATGCGGTGAATTCAGCTTGGAGTGTTGGCCAGGGTGAGACGGTCGGTGTGGGTGGATAGGGACTTTCCACAGTCCAGTTGTCTCATCTCTTGTACCAGTGAGTACCAGGGCTCCTTGGTAGTAAATCTTGCATGAATGCTGGTCAAGTGTGACCTGGCATCCGGCGTGGCAGAATTTCCTAGTGGAGATTAGAGACGAATGGGATAACCCCGGTACAATGTGTGCCTCAGTAATGGAGTGGGGTAACCATGGAAGATCAAGGTTGCATGTGTGGGTGGAGACGATGTGTTTTCCATTTGGAAGGCGAATGGTGAGAGGCTTGAGTGCTGGGTGCTTGTTGACGACATGGGCCTTATTGACTAGGAAATGTGCCATGGCCCCTGAGTCAAAGATGGCATAATGCTGGTGCCGTGTGGTGGTAGGCAGTGTGGCTGTGAGTGGTAGAGCTTGGAGACATGTGTTGGTAGGTGCCACTGGGGGATCACAAGTGGATGAAGCTGTTGAGGTGGCAGTGGGCTGGTCACTCTTGTGATGGCTTGAGACATTGGAGGTAACTACTGTTGCCTCGTCATCATCCCCTGTGTCTTCGCATAGAGTAGTTAGGAGGGCAGCATAGTAATTAGTGTAATGTTTGGTGGGGGTCGATGAAATAAAATCACAGTTATTTGTTATTCTTTTTGGGTAGTGATCACTCTTCATCGCCCCTCCCCGTCAAGCTTGATGCGGGCCTGGATTCACATGCAATGTTGTTTTGTGGGCACCCTGCCACGTTACCTTATGGCCTGCGTCTTTGTATGCCTGGGCATTCGCTCAAGTGCAACCGTCTTGGTGTCCCTGCTTTTTGTTGCGGCATGTGGCGCTGGTGTGCCAGCCTTCCACATCAAACCCACAGGAGAAACACATGTTCCAGTTGTTATAATATTTTACTGGGTTGGAAGGTGTGCTGGGAGGTTGAAAGGCAGGAGGAGGGACGCCAAGGGTTGTCGCTGGAATGTTGAACGTGGTGGCAGGGGTTGTTGGGGTAAAGTATTGTGGTTGTTGTCCCCGGCGGTTGCGGTTGTTACGTCCCTTCCCACTTCGACTCCGGTTACCTCGCCCGCCCTGCTGGTATTGTTGGTATGGCATCGTTGGAGTTGGGACAAATTGTTGCTGTCTTGGGGGAGGGGCAGGTACGAATTGTGGGATGGGAGGTACGTATGCTGTAGGTGTCGCCCTGGCGAAGTTTGCGAAGGATTGTTGGGTGGATTGGAGTTCCGCTCGTAGGGAGGCGGTTTCAGCTCGCGCCGCCTGCAGGATGTCCTGCATGCTTTGGTAGTTGGCGTTGTTTGTCATATGGAAGTTTACGATGGATTCTTGGATGGATGTGATGGAGTCGTCGTCGTTGGCTGTGGCGGAGTTAACGTAGCCATGGGTGCCTGCGGTGCCTTGGCCCGAGGCAAGTCGGAGCTCGTAGGCCTCCTCGAAGTGGAGTTTCAGTTGTTGCCACGTCTTGTTGGCCTCGGTGAAGCCACTCCATTCAAGGAGGGCCGTTTCTTAGAGTCCCGTGAGTTGGATGGCGACGATGGCTTTATCAATGATCTGCTCCATCGTAAACTCTGGTTTACAGATGAGCGCGAAGATGAAGCAGTCTTCGATGCGGTCGAAGAGGGCTTCGATGGGGTCGTTGGGATCCCATGGAGCGTCGAGGAGTACGTTGTTTCTTTGTTTTTTGGCCGGAGTGCTTGTGCCGTACTTCGTGCAAAGATTCGAGAGGATGTCGCGAGGGTTATCGCGGACGGTGTACACCTTCTGGCCCATCTGGTTGCTGATGGGCTTACGGAAGGCATTTGGGATGGCCTCATTGAGGGCATCCTTGATGGCGCGGCGGATGTTTTCCTGGGAGTCAAAGACACGCGGTTTGCATCGTGGATGGTCTTGATGTTGCGTTGCTCGACGGACGTGTTGGCGGCGGCGGGATGGTTTCCGGGGTCGGGCCATTCGACCCATGGTATCGCACAGCCCAGAGCGTAAATTTGCTCTGGCATGACCATGCCGACGAATCCGTGTTCCGGTGCTTGTGTGCATGGTATTTTTTCGAGGCGTTGTTCCAGGAGTGTGGAGAGTGCTTGAGTGTTGACGGCATTGGGTCGGGGTGCGAGGCTAGGCAACGTGCCGACGGCTTTTTGGGCCTCTTCGTAGGTGATGAGGGCATGTGCCATGGCGATGCGTTGGTGCGTGGTAGTGGTAGGTATTGCTAACAACTGTTGAACATACAACTAGCTAACAGTTGTGATAAAAGTGTTGTTAGCAATTTATGAGCTAACTAGTGTGCTAATATTGCTGCACGTACGCAGAGCAGGGCAGCTGTTATTGGTTGGATGTGCTCCAGTCCCATATGCTGTCAGTTAAGTGGGACTCGGCCTAATCTGGTAAGTGGGATTCTTGGTAAAGGAGATGTCCTCATGTACCCGTTGAGTAGAGTTCCAACATAGCTATTGCAAGGTAGGTGCTGCATCCAAGGAATTCGATATTCTTTATTGGTCTTACAAGTGGTGGAGAAAGTCTGTTGCTAAGGTCAACGGTCAACCAATGGGCATCCTATGATGCTGTTATTCCCTTCAACATTACTAGTAACAGCTGCAAGATTCGCCCTGGTAGTTGTAGTCAATTTGAGCCCTCAGATCCAAGTTAGTTTGTTCCATCTTTGAAATGAGGGAGCATGGTCTCCCAGTCACTCTGTACCCTGAGGGGGAAAGCTGCAAGACTGCTGGAAGTTTTCAAGAACAAGGCTACCCATGCTTTCAAGAACAAGACTGTCCATGCAAAAATATCAAATGTGAATTGTTGCTTGAACAAAATAATCCTCTCTCACTGTGTTTCTATGCACTTCACACAGCAGGATCACAGAGAGACAGAGGAAGAGTTATCTCATTTCATGTCATTGTTCATTGATGAGATAAAAGGTTTTCAGAATGGATCCTGATGCCATTATCAACATGGATCTGGAAAAGAACCAAGCAAAGACAATTATTGTGTAAATATTAACAACTGATACAAAGCATGTGATGCTAGCAGCAACTGCAACAGCAAACAGTAAGTTGTTGACACCTTTTCTTATTTTTTAAATGAAAGACAAATGGTGAAATCAAAATAAGTGAACTCCAAACTTACCCAAATGAGTGCATCTATGTATGCCAAGACAAAGCGTATGGATGGACAAATCCATGATGCCCAAATAGATCACCTTGGTGTTTTTCCCTTGGAGGAATTCAAGGGATCTGGCAGTAGTGCTGCTGCGTGTTCTTGGTGCATACAGTGTTCGTGTGGTGGGTTCTACTGTGAACCAAACAGAAGCTATAGGGATCAAAGTACAGTACATCCTGGAATGATGCACATATTTATGTCAGCCCATGGATGTTAGAAATAATTGTTTAATCAAAAAAAGAGATGGGTGGACAATGGTAGGAATGGATAATAAAAGGAGGTGGTGTAAAAGGTGGAGTTCCAAAAAATCCATCAAGAAGGCAAGTGACAGAATGGATTGTTGGAATTTACAATGCAAATCAAAGAGCAGATAGCCATCAATGCATGGGAAAAGAGGGGCTACCACTGGTTTTTTGGTTTGGATTAATTATAACAATGTTTACATTTGTCACATTTGTTTTTCATTGCATTAAATGAACCACTTTATTAAAACTTAATGGTTGTTCAGCACAGGAATGGACACAATTTGTCAACAGTGTAGCAGCAATTTTGATGGTAGAGTCATCTTGCCATCCTGTTTGGATTGTCAGTTTGAAAACATTAAAAATCAGCACAGTCACCCCATTTAATCTTACCCTTTGTTGCTGGTTGCATATTCCTTTGTCACAAATGCAATGCAGCATCCATCAGCACTATCCAATCAAATGGTGTAACAAGTCAGCTTTTCCATGACCTTCATCCTTAACTGGAGTTCCATTCCGACGTTGTGGTTGGCTCCGTCCAACACTAGAGAATTCCTGCATCCATCTGGATTAAAATTATATCTGCGTCCATTGTTGGCTCAACAAAATCCACAATAATGATGCAAAGATGTGACTGTGGGGAGATGATGGAAACCATGGAGGCGATTTGGAAATGAACAAGGCCGCAAATTTTTTTGTCAAGTGTCATGTGTCTGTTTGATGTGTATGTCATGTGTGGTAAGTTTTATGTCATAGAAGCTTAACTCACTGAATAATGGGACCCATGGCAACATACACATATAGGGGTCTTGTTCCTTATGAGGAGAATCAAATTTAGAGCAAACAGAGTGTGCTTATTGGCCGAAAAAGTAAATGTCACACAAAATGGGTCATTTTACCTCTGTGGTTCTTGTAACCTAGTGGTTTTTATAATCCAGTATTTACAGTAGCCGTTGAGCTCAAGAAATAATACAAGGTCATCAAACTTACATGTCAAGATTTCAAATATGATTGTTGAATGTGTATGAGGTACTGACCGATTAATAACAGTATGACAGTTTAACAACTGCTGACCTTTAAGATGACAAGTAATTATTTAATCATTCACAATGCTCTGCAGCGAAAATAATTACAGAGCTGTGAAAAGTTCCGACAGATTAAGTACGGTTGGACAGCTTACCAACTGTCAACCTTTAAAATGACAAAGTTATGTTCTTTAACAGATGTACGCATTGGCATGACTCATTAAGAGTTATAATAAGCAACCATTAGGATTTTCTTGCAAAATTTGTGACATTCAAAATTGAATTATATAAGCTATTGGAATTTTAGTCATAAAGCTTCAATAAATGATGTTTTCAATTTAGTATCCTTCCCCATTTTCATTTAACAGGCATCCTTTCTTTTTCTGTCAAATCTCACAGCTCCTATTATAGTGGGGTATTATTTCTATTTATCTAATTATGTTTTTTGTCGTGCATGCCTTTCTGTAGCAAAGGGCGTCAGGCATCTCAGGTGCCCTGTTCATGCAGATTGGAGTTTTTACAAATGCAAGCTGTTGGCTTCAGGGAACCCTGCAATTAATGTATCTGACAAACACTTACAGATTGTAGGATTCACCCTGTCTTTCACTCCAAAATTCAATGTTCCTCGATGTAATACAATTTGCATGTGTCTAAGACGAACGCCAAAAATAATACTCCTGCCTTTGGTGAAACGTCTTAAAGCACGAAACTTTCTTCTGCATCAATCATGACCAACACAACGAAAAAATTGCAGGGATACAATCTGTAAAGACAAGGAGAAAAGATAAATGTCATGCCCATCTCCTTTTTCGATGATCTATTGCAGCAAAACCATCAAAAGTTGTAGAAGCACCAGAGTTGTCAATATTGCTAGACAAGTAACAAGAATCGCCACCCAGGCTATTTTTGAATTTATTGTGCATGAATGCAAGAAGTCTGTCTGCTTTTGCAAGGGCGCCCCATTCATGATACTTTTCCTGTGCAAGTCTGAAATGGTCCAAGGAGGATGCCACATTGCCAGTGCCCAAGTAGAACTTTGCTGCAAGCTCACAAGCCAATGCTTCATCTTTAATAAACTTATGTGACTTTGCCGATGCTATTGCATTCGTGTATGACACTTGTGCATTCTCAAAACTTCCCTTGGAGTAGAGCTCTTCAGCCTCCAACAACGAAAGTTTGTGGTGGAAGTTCCATGATGCTCCCTGCTTGGCCCAGAGCTTCATGTCTGCTATACTTGTTTCGCCTCTCTCCAACCAAACAGATTCGCGTGTCTCTCGATAAGATTGAAATGCTACGAGACCTACAATAAATGTTTGGACAGCATCACCAAAGTACAAGAACCACGAACGTCTATGCAACTGGAAGAATTTCACGGCATATTCATCTATCACATTGCTATCTAACAGAAACGATCTGTACATTTCATGAAAAGAGCTGTGGTATTTGGAATGAGAGAAAGTTAGTTCAGTGCATGATCATAGTTAAATGAGTAGTTCATACTCACAACATCATGAGATGACGCGGATTCTTGTTCTCCTGAATGGTTCTCAACAATTCGTTGTCAGCGAGAGCTTCCGTTTCGCCAATCAGTGTTAAGATCATTTTCTGAACTGGCAATAAGAATAATAAACTTGTTCTATGGTGCTGCTCCCTCATAAATTGAGAAGCTTCAGCAAACATCTCACTAACAACAGCAAGATTGGAACAAGTCCAGAACATCATACAGCAATATTGTAATCTGTTAATACAAGCCCAGTGAATGTCACCTGCTCTCATTGCTGCAGGTTCGCCTTGAACTGCGAAGAAATTGCTTGCTGCTTGTACAGGTTCAAGAAAACACTGTACTTCAGTTGCCACACATATAACTTCCCCGGCGACATCTCTTGCCTCCAGCTTTTCCAGCAAAGCCTTTGCCAGCAAAGTAAATTGATGCCCCGCCATGATATTACCACGTTTCGCAAGAAGCGATCCAAAGTAAACAAACCCGATTGGCGAAGCTGGAGACAAACCTTTTGATGCAAACAATGATTGACAACAGAACACACCGACTTAGTTAGGGGGAGCTCTGATTGGACACCGGCTTTAACTGTCACTTACCATGTAATATGGTAAGCCTAACCATTTTTAGAGTCACGAAAGGGTGAAGAGTTGGTTTCACCATTAGAGTTATAATTTCAAGTTGGGCTAGGAACTTCATCGCATCAAGTTTGTTGGTGTCTGTCATGTGACTGTAGTTCAAAATGTCATTTTCTGTTATGCCTCTTATCAAGGATTGGGTCTTCCGGATATGTTGATCTAAATCCTCATTCGATGGGTTACTTGGGATGTGTTCTCCAAGTCGTGATAAAATGTCATAGCCTTTCTCCAATGCTTCTGAGATCTTTGATGCGTAAGCCAATGATGATATGAGAGTAAAATAGGTGTTCAGTTTGTCTTCAAAACTGCGGGCGTTTTGCATCACGCCATCCGAAAGAACCCGAAGACTATGAATATTTCCAGTGGCGAGCGCGGACTTGCATGCCAAATCGAACAGTTCAAGGGTAAGCTCGTAGTGATATTCCCAATGTCCATTAGGAAGGAAATCTATCCCAAATGAAAAGAAGGAGTGCGCAGACAAAAAATTCGACATCTCCAGTGCTTTTTTCCCAGCAATCAAATTATATTTGGACATGTTGGCGCATTCTTGTGCATTTGAAACAACGGCAGGTCCGCCAAAATTGATTTGGTTGACAGCCGTGAACAGCAATTCGGTGTCACTGGTGTCAAATGAAACCTTAACTAAGCAGAGTCCAAACGTTAAGTGATCACGATAGCGATCTTGCGCTTCAGTCATAGCATAGGACGCTTCTTGTAACCGATCATGACAAAAGTGGAATGATCCCCTCAGATTACTCACTAAACCTTCGGCGAGAGCAATTTTCAATGGTTCTATAAGCTTCAATCGTAATTGTGATTCAAGTGCCTCGATATACTTGCATCTAATAGAAGCACCAAACATTGACAAGGTTCTAAGCGCCGACTGCACCTCTATCGGGAGCTTGCTGATGCCATGCGCGAAGCACACCGCAATGTCATCTGGTAGTTTCATAGAGAGGATTTCCTCATTGTCCCAAACCCATCGTTGGCGTCTGAGACTGAGGCGCAATAACCCATCTCGATTCAACGACCGCATCATCTGACAAAAGAATAAGGGGTTGCCTTTCGTTTTGACGTAAAGGACGTCAGACAGAGATCTAACTACCCGTGGCGAAAGGCACAACAATTCGGACACAATGGCGTTAAGCGCGTCCTTCTCCAAACACTTCAGCTTGACTACTGTGGTTTTGATGCCGAAGCCTTTGATACTCTTGATCATGTCCCAAAATGGATGATCGTCTTCCATTTCTGAACCCCGACAGCACCCAAGAAAGAAGAAATGTTTGTTTCTTTTCAACAAAAGCTGGTTCAACACTGATATAGATGCAGAGTCTGCCCACTGAACATCGTCCAAAAAAAGTGTCATGGACACGGTGGAATTAGAAGATATCACATCGACGAACTGATAGAGCAAATAATGCAGTCTTTGAAGCGCATTAGCACATTGCTGATCACACGAAGAGTCAACAACACTTGCATTGCATGATAGAATCTGATTCAGCTTGGGTATCACCTTGCTCAGATGGCTGGCGTCTTTTCCCAGCGCACTAATTAATTTATTAACAACCCGTTTGGCCCAGTCTGATTCGTTCTCCTTTATCAAAAGATCACAATACTGATCAAATGCTGAAGCCAGTGCAGAAAACGGCAAGACCCGCTTCATCTGATCGAATTTCCCATTTAAGAATACACCCCCATGTGCGGTAACAAATGCCCCCACGCGATTTGCCAACCAAGATTTACCAGTCCCCGAATCACCGGTAATGATGGCAAGCTCGTAAGATTCCGAAACGCAACGATGATAACAAGACTTGATGGATTCAAGCTCGTCTTCTCTTGATAAGAACGACTCATTCAATTCCAACCCTGACAAGGTCAATTTCTCCAAATCTAGATCCCGAAGGAACTTGGCAGGTTTCTCTATCATCAGTTGCAAATCGGAAGTGAAATCTGACATTTTTGTGGAACTCTCATCTCCACTAAAGTCGCCGTATATGCAGTCAAGCATATTAAAGATCAAATTGCAGAGCGGTCCCGGAAGACCCATCAATCTCAAATACTCGGATGATAATTGACCCAATCTAAGCCCTTCCCTTGATCCAAACGGATCTGGGCAGCGCTTAAAGTCCGTCTTGAAAGTCTGGTCATCCTTGCTCTTCCGTGTGATTGTAAGCGTTGGTAGAGAGATGAAATCTCTGTAGGAGGAAACGAGAGAAAACAGTTCAGGAGGCGGCAATTCTCCTCCCGAGAACAATTCATAGAATACTAGTCCAAGACAGTAAATTCGTCGTAGTCTGCCCTCGGACTTCCCAAGATCACTGTTAAGAAAATTGCTTGGGTCACTTTCGGGTGATCGAAGACATGCCGAATGTACATCTAGGTAGTTGATATTTTCGAACGCGGAGGACTTCTTCGCACAATGTGGCTGAGGCGATTCTGGTGAGAGAATTTGGACTTCGGCGGTTGGTTCTGTTGCCTCAAATTCATCGTCACCGAACGATTCAAGGATTGCTTTCAGTTCTTCGTCAAGAGCTTGCTCGTTCTCGTCCTCCCATCCAAAAGATGTCACTGTCACACTGTCACTGGTGAAAGTTTCGCACGGCAATGGCCGATTGACCAATGCATCGTCATTCCAGCTTCGTTCGCGATGATAGTCGTCACTCTTTCCATGAATGTTGTATTGAGTGTCATTACAATGACTTTTCTTTAAACGAATCCAAACAAACTCCGCCCAATCCTGAATGGCGCTTGCCGGCAGCAAGTCGATCTCCCTAGAAACGCCAAGATCTTCTAATTTCTCCGCGTTGCCAATTTGTTCTGTTAGGGATATAGCGATTTTCAGGCACGCAGTCAGGTACGATGAAGTTGATGCTTCAGATATGACGCTGTTGTTGCTGCTGCCAGAGGAGTCCAAGGCGCCTTTGATCCATTGCCTCAAGGGGATCAAATCCGAAGTCTTTGTCGTCATATGATGAAAACTTCTCTTCTGGCTGCTCGATGCTCTCCAGGCGCTCTCCAGGCCTTCTCCGGGCTGTCACTTCAGCTCATCTCACTGAGGACACGGAATGCATGGATCGTTGCAGTCTAGTACCGTCTAGTATTGTATTGTACGAAAACTACTATACGCTCGTACATATGTCAGGCCGAAAGTCAGGGAAACAAGGATTGCCTGCAAGACAGGCAACTCGCTAAAAATATCTTCTTTTTAGCGAAAAATCCCTTCGAGAGTCGACACTTCTGTCACAACGAAGGTATTCGTGTCGTCAGTTGTCGTCAGATGGGTCGTCCGAGTCGTCAGAGTTACTTCTTTAACGGAGGACATACGGTCGTCTGATGGTCGTAACTGACGACTTTGGATGTCGTAACATAGTCGTAGCTGACGACTTTGGTTGTCATAACATGGTCGTCAGTTACGACTTTGGGTGTCGTAACATGTTCGTCAGTTATGACTTTGGTTGTCGTAGCATGGTCGTAACTTACGACATTTTGACGACTCAGTGGTCGTCAGTCGTCACTTTCGTTCTCCGAGTCGTCACAATGTCGTAAGTTTAAGTCGCGCAAGTCGCTAAAGTCGTCACTTCACCGAACTTTTATCGCCAAAATGTCCTATTTTTTGGCGAGTTGCCTGTCTTGCGGGGAATCGTAAAAAAACAAGTAAATTAAAAGTACGAATGCCAGGGCACAGTCATAGATCTGGATTTCGTTATTCTGCTAGTCTAACTCGTCTAGCAGAATAACCCAGTGGAGCCTTGTCCACACTGATGGGTTCCTGTGAGGGGAAAGGGGTACACTAGTTAGTAGGGTGAGTTAGTCATGTTCTAGAAGTAACATGTAACAAAGTCCCTAACTAGCTGGGTTACGATTTCTAAAGCTAGGTTTGAAGTGTGACTCTAGGCCCCTGCAGACAACAGCTCGTCGCTACTGGCAGCGAGGGGCGGTCGGTGGGAGAAACTTTCGAACGAAGTATCGTCGGAAGGCTAGTCGATTTCGTGAGGATCGACAGAAAAAAGAATAATGAGCAGAGCTAAACTATTGCTCTGGAGGTTATTCTCCCGCAAACGGCAAAGAGGTCGATCGATGACATTGCCTCATCAGAACGTTTCTTTGCCAGAACAATATTTTGTTCTGGCACACGCGTGGCTCTGATTTCTAAGCAGTCTGTCCATCGTAGCTAGGCTAGGATAGGGCGATACGCTGAGACACAGCAAGCCTGCAGCTTGTCTACGTCTATCTAGGATATTCTGCTAGTCTAACTCGTCTAGCAGAATAACCCAGTGGAGCCTTGTCCACACTGATGGGTTCCTGTGAGGGGAAAGGGGTACACTAGCTAGTAGGGTGAGTTAGTCATGTTCTAGAAGTAACATGTAACGAAGTCCCTAACTAGCTGGGTTACGATTTCTAAAGCTAGGTTTGAAGTGTGACCCTAGGCCCCTGCAGACAACAGCTCGTCGCTACTGCCCAAGTGACTGCTCTGTGAATGTATGGAGACAGTGCACTGGGAAGCAGTGTATGGTTCAGTACAGGGACGGCAAGATGATGTTCTGGAGGAATGTCTCAGAGGAATGTCCATCAGTGTGCTGCAGAGCAGGAAAGAAGAAAACCTGCTGGAGCGTGAATCGCAAAGCGAACTGTGTGGGTGGCACGAGGTATTTGGGTCATAGCTGGTCCTGTGTTGGTGAGTGCACCTGAACCATTTTCCATTTGTGAATGATAGTTGGTGCTCGTTAGAGCTAACCGAGTAATTGTTCGTGCGGTTCAAGGGGTCGGTGAGAAGCAGCGGACGGTGGGTAGATTTCAAGGTCTAAGGCCCCCGTGTGTGTGGTTGCTGTGTAGAATGTGTTGCGAAGGTAAATGAAGAAGGTGCCTGATTTCCAATGCAGTCTGTTTTTGATGTACATGTCCGAAAAGCCAGAGCGGTGTAATAAATTTGCTGCTGTGATGCGAATTGAATGTGTGCTCCACTTTTGCAAGTCAGGCGAGGGGCGTCTAGCTCAAATACCCTGCTTGCGACACGTCGGAGGAATGTGTTGGTGTCAGTCTGTGTATGAGCCTGATTGCTCCTGTCTTGGTTTTGTAGACCGCCGCCGGGTGTATGTCAGGAAGGTGGAATCAAAGGCTTGGGCAGTAGATATTAAAAGCGGCTTTTACGGGGCACATTGTCGTGTTATTGGTGCTTCTGGCATATTTTAGTGTTTGGTAGTTTTCGTTGTTTTTCTGTTTGCGAATTCGGAGTTTGACATAGGCAACTTCTGGTGGCAGTGTTGAGTGGTGAATACTACTTTGTTGTGGTGCGATTCTGAGGAGCGAACCGTTTGTGTCGAAAAATGTGATGTCTTGTTGGATAAGGGCGGTGGCGTTGGGGCGATCACCCCATTCGGGGTCATCGGTGCGTTCCTAGTCGGTGGGGCTGGTGTGACACCATTCACTGCTGCGGAAGTCCACATACCAACCAAGGAACATTCACTCGCAGAGGACAACGATGAGGCTATCAGGTGCGTGTGCGGAGTGTTTGTGGCACAGGGCAATCATGTGTCTGAACATAGTGTCGTGAATCATTTCGCTTGATTGGGGATGAGTTTGTATTTCTTGACCACGTCTGTGACAATTTTAATGTAGTCGATCTTGGCAGAGCGGGGCGATGGTAAGCTGCGGTCGGTAAGGCATGCGATTGCCTGTGAGATGTATCCCTTTAGCGTTGTGTTTCTGATTTTCTTGGATAAAGTGTTTCGCCTTAGACTAAGGAAATAGCGTAGCAGGCAATGATAAATTGCGTGCCTGTATGTCTCGTTCGTTTGTACCACCCGCTTCGATATTCATGGAACTGCACCATCGGAGGTCATGATCTTTCCTGGCATGGCTTGTATTAGCATGCTTGCTGCAATTGGATTTGTGCATTCTGCTTGCAAGACTGCTGCTGTAATGGCGGAGATTAACTCGGAGCTGGGGATGAAGCGTCAACATCCAGCCAGAACTGGATGCGCCTGTTTGATGCAAGGGTAGTGAAGGGAAACGTGAGTCTTGGATGGAATTCGCAATAAATTGTCAGCGATAGTGTTATCCCCAGTCGAGATGTGAGCCGTTTTTGAGTGCGACTGGGTTGTTTATCATGAGAGCACACTGGAGTCGACCCAGTGTGCGCCCTGCAGGTGAGTGTTTGCTGCCTTCGGTTGCCCAGGACTCACTGGCAGTGTTGTCTCCTAGACAGAGTATTACTGGACTGGTAGGGAGGAGGTCGGGCATGTGTTGGCGCACACAGTGGCAACTTGCAGCGTAGAAGATGACAATGCCTGTGTATTCTAAGGTGTTGATATCGATGAGGTTGCCGTAGGATTTCAGCACTCCACTCCAGGTACCACCAGAATTTTAGGTCTGGGTAGTACCATCCCACTCCTCAGAGGCTGGCATCATTATAAACTGTGGCGCAGGGTACCCGTGGGATGAGGTGAGCGATGGGGCTGCTGGTGAATACCGATGGGTCTGACAATGCTTGTCGTATGAAGTCAAGCTCCTGGTGTAGTGTCTTGTGATACTGTGTGGTTTTTTGCATTGGTGAACTTGTTGTGCCCCTTGTGTTTGATAGAATGCTCGTGTGTTGTGGTTTTCCGTGGTTGTGACCTGTTTTAAGCAGTGGCGGAATGCTTTGCTTGTGTGAACGAGGTGGGCTTTGTTCATCTTAAGTGCTGTTGCGAGAGAGACGTAGACATGTGTAATTAGGTGTTTGAGCCACAATGCGGTTTGTGCTATGTGTTGTAGCTTGCCCGCAAGTTCGGCGGCTTGGGAGGTAAAGAATCTTTTGCGATACATGCCCCATGTTGTGTTATGGGATAAGAGGACTTCAGCGATGAATTCGCGAGGTGTGCTTGTGGTGAGGTCACGTGTATTGATTTCCTCTCCCAGTATTTTGTTTCGAAAATTCACTAACAGTTCTGTCATCTTATTGAAGGAGACCGGGTCCTGTCGGCAGCGGAGGTGGGAGTCCCCCAGTAGAAGAAAAATAGCTTCAATGCTGGCTGCAATAGCACGGTGGATTCTTCTTTCATCATAGATGTCGACGTATATGCCGTCGTCTACGTAATAGGCATGGGGAGTATTTGGTGGTTGTCCATCTACGATGGAAATGCCTGGGTTGAGGTCGTCTGCTACCGCTGGGGCAAAGGTATGTGTTTTTTTTTTCAGAGCTCGATCAAACTGCAATTTTCTAATGTGTTCCGCGTGTTTTTTGCACAAGGACTCATCATCAAAGAGGGCTTTGGCAACTGCCTCCAATAGCCTCCGAAGGACTTCCCAATTTGCTGGGCTAAAGTCCGTGCCAAATGGAAGACTGCAGGAGAGGAATAAGCGCTGCAAGGTTATGAAGAAGAAGGCGCTGACAATATCAGGATGCAGTTTTATCTGGCGGAAGGCAGATTTTACGTCGTTGGCATGGATCACTAGGTCGTGTGTTGGGTATGCAATGCGCATGTTGTATATTTGTTTGTAGACGGTCTCCCGCACGTTACCAAAAGCGCATTCCTCTTCGGTTCCGAGTTGTGTAGATGTCATCATATTAATGGGTATGGAATCTGGGGTATGACGTTTGGATGCGTCGAAGATTTGTCAGTCTTTGCGCCCTGGCTTCTCCAGGACGTGCTGTGGCATGAAGAAAAGGTTTGGTGCGCAGCCTGCAAGCCACACAGATAAGGGTATGACAAATGAGTTTTTATCTTCTTTGTTCATTGTGTGTTCGACCTGGGGTAATTTCTTTGCTATCGTTTGTCCGTTCCCTTTTCTTCAATACAGAAGGGCGTTAGTCCGTGATGTTTCTGCATTGAAATGGTTTGGGCATCCGGTAGCCATCACGCGGATGTACTTTTGTATTAGAGATTCGACAATGTTGAGCTGACGCAGCTTCGCTGCTACTTGTTGTACCTCTCTGTACTCTACCGTGTAGTTGTTCCCAAGGTATCGTACCAACAAGGATACGTCAAGGTTGAAGTGAAGGAGTCCTGAGGTGAAAGGAAGCTGTCTGTTAGGGTCTATGTGTGTTTGTTTATCCCAATTTGTGTTATAATCTCGTATCCATGAGAAGTCGTACATGGACAAGGTGGCCATAGCTGTGGTAAGGTGTTGGATTAATGGGTGCACCTTGCAGATGACAATTAGTCCAGCATGGTCGAGAAACCCGGAGGGCAGTATTAAAACGAGGGTGGTTTCGAAGCAGCTCTCTTGGGTGAACGAGTGGTTCTTGTCCGGGCGACCAAAGGATGATCGTAGGAGTTCGCGGCGGGTTGGTATGGCTCTCATCCAGTCTTGCTTGGTGTGGTAAGCGGAAGTGTGTGAAATGTTCAAGTTTGTGTTGAGTGACTCACCCAGTTTTGCTGCTACGTCGTCGTACTCGGCAATACCGAGGTATTTTTTGTTTAACTCATGCAGGTGTTGCAGTGTCATGGTGAATTGGATCGCCGATTCTGAGCATGCTATTGTCAAAGATTGGTTATGTGTGGTGGTTGTTAGGTCGTTTGGTACCTGGTGGGTGCTAGCTGCAGCAGTTGATGGGAGTGATGTTGGCTTGGGTGGTTGACGTGGCTTTGTCAATGCTCTTCTGTTATGGTTGGGAGTGTAATGGGTGACCCGATGTGTTTTAGTTTGTGGATGGGTTGGTGCTGGGAGTATTGTGTCTATGTTGCCATGGAAGGCTGCTTTGGGTGGTGCCGGTTTCGAGGGAAGAGGAACGGTTTCAGCTGTGGGCTTTTTTCTGTATTGTAAGCAGTTAAAATTAGTTTGTTGGTTGAAGAGTGCAAATTTTGTTGTTATGGACTATTTTGGTAGTTTGTAGTGGCACTTATGCCTCGTTACTCCGTGTTTTGAGTTGGTCTGTATCCACGGTGGGGTGCCACTCGAGGTAAGGTGTCTCCTCTACCAATTCGACCCACGTCTTTACTGTTGCCGGGTGCCAAATCGCGGGGTTGTTGTTATGGATCATGTGACAACGTGCACCCCGTTTGCAGAAGACACCCTCTCGGGCATGACTGGCGCAGATGCGTTTCTTGGTATCCGATTGGTCAATGGTGGGCATGATTCCTTTTGCCTTGAATACAAGGCACCCTGACTTGTCCGGTGCCGCTTTTTCGGTCGAGGTGGTAGGGGCTGTGATGCTGGTTGTCCCTCCCAGTGTTGTACTTCCCAAACGTGCACGCTTATTATGATCATTTTTGGATGCATTGTCCAGGCAATGTTTTGTGAGCTTGTTCTCGTATGTGGTGGCAAGAGGGCAACCTGGGATGGAGTCAGTGTTCCCAATGATCTTGTGAACCTTTGCGGTGAACTCAGCAAAAAGTTCTTTGGCCTGGACGTAGCATTCGCTAGCGATCTCATTTGTCCGTGATTGTAGTACCAGGAGGTGATCTTTGGGAAGTCCAACAGCATAGGTGAATTAGAGGACCAACTTGTCCAGGGTCTGGGTGATCCAGCAGAGGAGTCAGTGGTTACCTGAGTTGGCGTGCATTTTGAAATAAAAGCTCGCCTCTTTCGACGTCAGTGCCATGCCTAGCGCTCTGTACACCTGGTAGATTAATGCGTTGGCCGGATCGTCCGTGTCGTCCGGGTTGATGATGTATGCTGCCTCGAAGTACGTGCAAACGTTGGCGATGTACACCATGAATGTGTCGGCAGAGAAAATCACGGTGTAGTGGAGAATAGCGGTGCAAACCTTGGTTAGGTTCATCTCGTTCTCTCCGCACATCTCTTTGAGTGCTCTTGAGTCGCCGGACTGTTCGCGTAGCTGGGTGGTCTGTTTGCTATCGGGAGCAAGGAAGGTGAAGCGGAAGCGACATTTGGACGTTGTCGAGTCAAGATCAATGATGGGCTGGTGGTCAAACATGCTGTTTACTAGCATGGCCATCACTGACGTGTCAAAGTCGGGGAAATCCACCAAATGGCAGAGGAAGTCTGTGCTGGAGGCATGTTTCTCGCCTTCGGTGATGAGTACACTGTGGAGGGCAGCATTGCAAGACTTAGCAGTGCTGCATGCTAGTGCGTACTCCATCTCACTGGAGATTTTGCCAAGAACGAGTGTTTGGGAAGTCTCGTTCCATCCTGCACCAATCAACCGGAGTTTGGCAAGGATGATGTCATCGTCAGTGTAGGACGCGATTGTTGGTTTTCGTGGGATACGTTCGTCAGGAGAGCCTGCATCAGAAGGGCTGAGGAGCTTGGTGGGGTCTTGGGGTGCGTTGTTGGTCATAGGGAGGTGGTTGATGAGGGGTTCCCGCCGGTTGATGGTTTCAAGTTATTGAGGCAGTATACTGATGCTGTTGACAATCTCTTTGTCATCATCGTCAGCCAGGATGGGTTGGGTGAAGGCACACGTAAAATGGAAGCATGGTTTGTGCATGGATGGGAACTTCTTTCCTAAGATCTTCTTGTCATCAGTGATACTTGTGAGGATGGAGTCCTGAATTTCCTTGTTCCAGTTTTGGATGTGGCGCGCCCAAAAGCTTGAGGATGGGATGATCATCTCCATAGAGCCAACACAGTTTTTGTCGACGGGGCCACGGTGGGTACCTGTTTCCCCAAATTGGATGGGGAGGCAAGCAGGTAGGATGAGGATGCAGAGGTCATTGGCATCAGGTGGCAAGAGAGAGTGTAACATCAGGATGTTTTAAACATTGTCTGGCTTGAATGGGGTGCCTGCATTTTGTGCGAAGGCCGGTACCGTATTCTCCTTTATTGTGGTACTTATCGTCTCCGGGTGGAATGTCTTGCTGTCGTTGGTCGTTGGTTCCTTGGGCCAGGAGGACGTTATCAGTTTGGCCATTCTCATCAATGGTGGATACCTTTTATAGAAGAAATGAAGGGCGGATAGTCTTCTTGTGGGTGATGAAGTAGCTTCCAGCAAAGAGGTCATTGTTTGTGATGGTTGTGAGCCATTTTTCTGGTGATGTGGTGATTGAGAAGAACTTGGCGGCCGCCATATCTGCTGCACCAGTTCGCGGCTTGGAGTCCGTGATGAGGTGACCTGATGTGGTGAGTGCCATTGGGACAGTTGTGACTGCGTAGTGAGTAAGATTCATTGGTGTTAGGTCCTGTGACGCTGGGCGGGCAAGATGGGATGACAGGGGGTTCTGTGTCTATGTGTTGTGAGGTCTGATTTGTTGTGACCGTTGGGACAAGACGACAGGCAAGCAAGTTCATTCAAGACAATTACAGGAGGCATACAGTGTTTCCCATCTTAGTAAGCTGCCCTACAGGGTGTTGTGGTCTTGCGAGAAAGGTGATAGCCTAATTTTTAGGGAATCTGATGAAATATGATGTATCTTCATTAGTTTCCTCATATTCGGAATGGATCCTTGAGCTTTCTGGCACATTTTGATTTCTGATTGGCATTAATTCGCTCTAGTCCAAAGGGAATGTGAACACAATCTCCACCACTGCCTTCAATTACAATTCTCGGTGAATCGTACTGGAAGGCATATCACGTAATCAAATTACAATTCCTTGAGAATTGAGAATGCAATATCTGGCAATGCCTTCAATTACAATGTACACGGAATCGCAATTGAAGGTGTAGAATGTAATCCGATTACTATTCTTTGAGAATTGAAACGATGACATTAAAATAAGCTCACAAGTACAATTCCCATAGAATTGTCGGCTATTCCAATACTTAATACAAAGATACAAATCCCTAGGAATCTCACGATTCATAGGGAATCCCACATGTTATCATCAACCCTGCTGTTTACAATTCCCTAAGATTTGCAATTCAGTGGCAGCGTTCCATCACAATTCTCTGCAAAGTGCAAACAGTTTTATCTGTTGTGTCTACTACTAATCCTAGAGAATTTGATTGTGTGAAAATCAATTTAATGTATTATTGCCATTCTAAATTCACCTATTTTTGTTTTCAGACTGTCGGGTGCTTCCTCCACAGTCATGTGTGCCGGTATGTGATCTGTTGCATTCATGTCTTCTTGTCCATTCTCGTCATCATCAGCATTAATGTCCTCTTGTCCATCCTCATCATCGAATGAATCGCTTACTTCCACATCAAAACCTTCATCCCTTAATTCACAGAGGAACTCTTTATCTGCCTTTTCAATAACACTCACGATCTCATCTGTTAGTATGGTATCAGTTGTTTTGTTCTCCTGGCGGCCTCTAGAGCTGCCTCAGTCTGAGCAAGTTTTACAAGATCTGCTCCCAAAACATTGTACACAGATTGCTTATCATTTCTCTTACCGTAAAAAAATTGATTAGGACTGTAATTTGCCTTGACTCTAGAGGGTCTATTATTCAATTGCTAGTTGACGACGTGCATACCGTACTTACTCCAATCACGTTCATTGTTGTCAAGCATCAAAGCCAACAAGGCTTCCTTTAAGGGTCTGTTGCTTCTTTTGATACCTACCTGGGACTGGGAACGTCTAGCTTGTCCCTTGATAACATGGCACCATGGAAAGTACCTTATCAAAGAACAGTGCTAAGTATGACAGAGGGACTAAAATGAATAAACATACAGCAATCAGAGATTCATACTTATTCACAGCCTTGATTGTTTCACCAAAAAATTCACCTCCATTGTCAGACTGTAGGATATTTGGAACAAGAGTTGAAGCCATAATGCAAATGATCACTGGTGCCACTGCAAACAAAAAACACCGGTAACCTCCCCGTACACTTCTGTAACCCTCCCGTAAACTAGTGTACGGGAGGGTTACCGGAGTCTACCGGGAGGTTACCGGAAATTTGAGACCAAAAGGAGCTTTTGTATTTTTTTCTACGTACGATAGGAATTGGTACGTTTTTACAGGAAAACAGACTTCTCAATAAGTCTTAGAATCGATATCAATCTAATTTCTGGCTATAACTGCATTACTTAGTAGCTAAAAAAATGTTTACCGGTGGCATACCGGAAGTGTACGGGAGGGTAACCGGAAGGTTACAGGAAGGCTACCGGAGAGTAGCGGAGGGTTACCGGAGCATACGGGAGGGCTACCGGAACGTTACAGGAGGGTTACCGGGAGGGCTACCTACTGTTGGACTACAATAGTAGAGTATGTGTAATTTATCCCCACTAATATTAACATACTACATTAACATGTTTTAGGGGCCTGTCCACCACATTCGAGCCCACCAAAAATGACACAGGTGCCAAAATTTCAGCCCCAAGCTACTCCAAGATGAATAACGATACTGTGGACAATATTATCGCCAAGGTAGAAGAAAATTAATTATTTAATTGAAACTAAGCTGAAATAAAAACAATTGTAATATAGTTTGACTTCAATAACTCACCATAAAAAATTACATGCCTCTGCAAACCATTGTTGGCAACACGGCAGTGAAAGGCGAAATGCCAAACTCAGTCTGTGGACTGAGTTTCGGCTGTTCCCATGCCTGGCCTGAAATAAAATAATTGAAAATTAGATGTAGTCAAGACAAGTGTAAAAATAATTGTATTCCATGCAACTCACCTCTATTAGTATACTCGTTGCTGCCAAATATCGTTGGCAACATGGCGGTGCAAAGCGAAATCCCAAACTCAGTCTGTGGACTGAGTTTTGGGGATTTCAGAACTGGGCCTGTAACTATTTAATTGAAAAAAATTGGACGTGTGGTGAGTATAATAGTGAAAAAAGATGAGTTCATGAAACTCACCCCCAAAATATACCGGCCGCTGCCAATTGTTCTTGGCAACACGGCGGTCCAAGGCGGAATGCCTAACTCAGTCTGTGGACTGAGTTTTGAACCCTAACCCTTAATTGAACAAAATTGGGCGTGTGGTGAGTATAATAGGGTGAAAAAAGATGAGTTCATGAAAACTCACCCCCAAAATATACCGGCCGCTGCCAATTGTTCTTGGCAACACAGCGGTCTAAGGCGGAATGCCTAACTCAGTCTGTGGACTGAGTTTTGGCGATTTCGCCGGCAGGCCTGCAACTAATTAATTGAAAAAAATTGGCCGTGAGGTGAGTATAATATTGTAGAACAAGACGCAATCGTGATTACTCACCCCCAAAATATACCGGCCGCTGCCAATTGTTCTTGGCAACATGGCGGTGCAAGGCGGGAGGGACGAGGGACAACTCAGTCTGTGGACTGAGTTTCGGCCGTTCCCATGATGGGTCGGTGGGGTATCAGTGATGTAATTGAAAAATATAATTGTGTGATGTGAAAGCAGTGAGAGGGCACACTGCTACTATTGTGTCTGGGTCAAGCACCATTGTTGTAGTATGGTACCATACGTAGATGTACTAAAACTGTATTATCATACAAATATGCTACACAAGAATTAGGTGACGTGATACAAAGGAATAAGTAACAAACACGTAGACACACTACTCTCATTTTCAGCCCCACTTATTATTCTTTTGTGTTCTCATTTTTTGGCGCAGTCACTTCTGATAGTACCATATTATTTTGAAAATATGAATAGGCCCAAAGCGCACTCACCAAATGAAATCATAGATCAAGCCTAGAATTGAAAGCAAAACTAGACCCAACAGGTGATCTTGCTGTTTACAACTCGTGATTTGCAAAATGTGAGTCATGAAACAAACAACCACTCGGAAGATTTTTTTTGCTTCAAAGCTTAGCGTGATAAACGAAAATGCGGCTTAAGGAATGTATAAAAAACCGGTAACCTAGCCGTACACTCTTGAAATTCCGGTAACCTCCCCGTACGCTCTGACGTTTTGCGAGTGTACGGAGAGGTTACTGGTGTTTTTTGTTTGCAGTGGCTATTTCTGGTGCAGGTTTATTTTTGGTTGCCCCGACATTGCACTTGCCAGAGTGATGGTCCCTTTATTGAACTATCCACTTATAACCTTGGTCAGTTTCACAAGAACTCATATCAACAAGATCAACTTGAGCTCAATGAACAAACGTCGGAGAGAACAACATTTTAAGGGGGACTTGTTTTGCTCAAATGTGACTTGTATTCCCGACACAGGTTGGACATAATTCAATCAGAACTTGAACATAGTGCTCAATGATTCCAAACCAGGTCTCTTTAAGATGATTTACAATGTTTCTTTCAGTTCGTGCGTGTCTGAAAGAGACGTTAGCCTTATATATGACATCAAACAAGTCTTCATCCTTGTGGCAAAGGGCATTAGTGCCGTGACCTGGAAATACAATGTATCATTGACGAAGTCGTTATTCACTCTTCGAGTGCTTTCTTTTCTTTCCTGTACTATCCAACTCTTTCCACGACTCAACAAGATTAATAATTGCCATAGATTCATCTCTTCTCTTGAAAAGTGGGCGATAAGTTGGCTGCCTCTCCGATGATTCAGTGACATGCTTGTCCACATTGATATAGAACTGTGTGCAGAACTCGTTCATGCTACCTTGAGTTTCCTCAAATGGAGTTTCCTCAAATGGTGGTAATAGAGGTACAAAAAATGGATCATCAACAGGCAGATCTACTGGTAAATCCCTAACATCATTACCTTCGTTGCATGTGAGATGGACATCTTCATCTCTGCCTGACATCTTCTGTGGCAGTGCTTCTCCTTCATTGATTGGTGGATCTTCTGGAGGATCATCATCTTCATCAGTACCATTACTTACAGGGGGTGATTTTGAAGAATGTGTGCTCATTATGCTATTGTAGCAAATGAAACAGAGGAGCAAATTGTTGCTTTGCTCAGCAGAAATGTCTTGACCTCATTGAGACAACTTCCCAGTCAGTGATGGAACATCCACTCCATTAGGGAGTCTGTCGGGGAATTCATATCCACATAGACCTCCATGCATGGGAAATGAACAGTTGTGACAGGCATGCCAGCCTTTCTTGACAGGGACCTGTGTCATGCCACAAAGTTCCTTTGCTGCACAGTTGTACTTCATGCTTCGAGGTAGTCACAGTTAGCATCACAGAAGTAACGAGGGGAGTCATCAGAATGGGAGACAGAAAGAGAACAGATCATGCAGTGATCAAACCGTGAAAGATCCAAAATTGACAGGAAAGCATGCAACACACGATTGTCTAAATGTCAGGGATCGTAAACATCAAGCAAAGATGATCGTGCGATTGCCCCAATCTCGTCATCTACAAAACGAGGTAACATACTTTTGCTAAGATGAATCATGCTCTGACAAAGACTGATGATCGCACAGGGGATTACAGAGGTGGGCGATGAATGTATGTGATTTGAGCAGCAGAACACAACAATCAATCTAAGGGATCAAAAACTTTGCACGATTATACATTGTGTTAGTGACAGTATGGTACATCAAAAGTGGTAGGGGCTGCTTCAAGATGAGGCTGTTACACACATCAAAATTTGCATCTCAGCAGCCTCCGGAGTCAATTAATCCTTCAACTGTGAAATCGATAATAAAACATTCAACGGCAATACAGGAAGAAACGCACCCAGTGTCAGAGCATTCTCATCATTTTAAAACGTTCCCTAGGAATCGTAAAAGTGAATTATCGCCTTTTTGGGCCAAAGATACAAAATCCAGATCTATGACTGTTCCCTGGCATTCGTACTTTTAATTTTCTTATTTTTTACAATTCCCTGGGAATCGTTTTTTCCCTGACTTTCAGCCTAACACATATTACAAGCAGCCACTAAAAGATTTTATGTGCTCCCCCCATGAAGTTAAAGCTGTCCACTTGCTTTGGGCACTTTACTGGATGAAGTGCTACCCCACTGAGTCTCCAGGCACTGCCACCATCGGAAAGACAGGTCGTAGGTAGATCCAAAGACTTTCTGCAAGTATGCTCACCCAATTACATGACTTGATGTGTACATTGTGAGGTTGTGTTTGTTTCATGTTGTGTGCCGTGAAACGTCAACACTCATAACTTTTTAGATCATTCTTGAGAACAGGTACAAAGGCAACACATAAAATGATTGCCTCCTTGGTGTTGATGGCATGGACTTCCAGATTCCGTATCATAGACCCCAGTTTTACACCAAGAAACAAACTCCTATGGGCTGCAGTATGAGGTGGCAATGAATATTTTGACTGGTGGTGAGTAGAGTGATCTCAAGATCTTCCGATCAAGCTTGATGACATGGCTTGAACCTTTTTAGAGGGTTGAGGTGGATGACAGGTACAAGGGAGAGGGCCCTCATAAAGAGGAATGCCCCAATTCAATTGGCATCCTGGAGGAGAAACATAGGATGATGGGGATTCTATGTTGTAAATTCCAGAGGAATTCTGGTGCAATTCTGGTGGAATTCTACGTTACTCCAGAATATTTTGTAGTGTTGACAGTAACGTGATTGCTGTGGCAGCAAGATTACTGTGAAAGAATTACTTCTGTACTTTGTCCAATACATAAGGAGTGTGACACAGTCACATCACAAGATAAGACTCGTTTTGATAAAATTTACCGCAATATTACAGGAACTTGCAGTAATTACTGCAGGAATTCTGGCTTGTTACTTGTTACTGAGTTTTTGAGAAAAAACCAAAATCAGAATTTACTACGTAGTGCGGATTCTTATGAGGAGGCAAGAGACTGAGATCATGAGGTTAAAGCACTGGAGCAGCCTGAAGCAAGTGTTCTGTCATGACCTTTGCATGCATGACAGGGTTTTTACGTACATTGTTGTTATTAACCAGCTTGCTATTGAGAATGGTGAGGCTTTGTTTCAGGTAGAACATGATGATGCAGCTTAATTTTAAGAGCAAATTATCTTTTTGGTGACTTTCAAATTGTTTAAAATACATGATTAATATGGTAAGTATCAAATTGGACTGTTTTCATTTTTATGTAAATTTCCCCTGAAGCCATGAGGCTGTGATTTGCTGTGATGATTTCCCTGCAGACTTAGAATAAGGTCAGCCCTAAGTGCTTAGGTTAGGTTTGACCCTACAAGGGCTGACCTAACCTATAGGTTAGGTTTTTGTGACCTCCTCTGAACTAAGTTAGGTTTAGGATTTCTGAAAACACCTAAAAACCTAATCAACCTAAGGCTGACCTATAGGTTTAAGGCTTAGGTCAGTAGTTAGGTCAGTTTTTTTTTCAAGTTATTTTTCAAGCATTTTTGAGACAGCATAATATTAATATACTGCTTATACATACTATAATAATATTATAAGAGTTCAATATAACACGCATAGTATTTATCAAAGTTAATGCATTAATGATCATGAATGATCCTCATATGTCAACCCCACTACTGCTACTAATACCGCTGACATCATCATTATCCTCACCCTCACCCTCTCCTTCTTCATTACCACTATCCTCTTCCAATTCATTTTCCATTAGCTCCTCGTTATGATGAGGAAACATTTCTTTCCAGATCTCCTTTTCTATCTCCAAGAACCTTTCATCTTCACGATTATCCTTCTCATCTCATTTGTCACTCTTATGCCTTTCCATATAGAGCCGGTAAACAGATGGCACATGACAATATATCCTCTGTAAGCGGTGTTTTCAATCATCAGCCGTTCGTATGTGCAAATGTTTGTATGTGCTCTTCGCGGATGAGACATGAAACCTACTTGGCTGAACAATGACTCTCAGTCCACTTCAGTCTAATTAGAAGGTACCTGTTTGCCTGACCTAAGGTGATTTAGGTTCGACCTATGGTATAGTTAGGTCTAGGACCCAAGGTTTGGGGATTTGAAGTTTTAGGTTTAGCTTAGGTTTGCTCCTGAAACCTAATGTACCATTTAGGTTAGGTTTGCATTTAGGACAGAGGTCTATAGGTTTGGCCAAATGTACAAACCTAACCTAAGGTTTCTAGGTTGACCTAAATCTAGGGAAACCTATTTCTGTTCCCTAGGTTTGTGTTTCAGTTTGAGTACCTAGTTGTTTGCATTCATGTACTCAATTACTTTGGCATAGTCATTGTAGATTGGCCATTTAATCAGTATGTTAACATTATTTGTATTGAATGTAGACACTGTTTCATGAAGGAGTTTGTGTAATGTCAAAATCCCATTCATCAGGATTTTATTCTTGAATGCAGTCAAACAGTTTGTTGTCCTTTCCATTTATTGATTAAAGCTAAGGACATGCCCAACCATTTGTACCATTTGGCATGTGTACCATTTGTGCCCCAGCCCTGTTAGAATGAAAAGTCCCTTTTAAATGGGTTTGTGTACGTAGTGAATGGGTTATTCCACCTTGGGGTTGGTTTGTTTATTGTTGGATTCAATATCCACATATTGTTTGGGGGTGATGCTGCATTCCATATTGAGACTTGTTGTGTGCTGGTGGTTGCAAGGATGGTAACAGTAGACTATCTGTGGTGCTGGCAGTGTGACGATAGTCTGTAGAATTGTATGTGGTGTGAAGCTCCATCAACAATGCTTGACTCCATGTATCTTCTCTCTTGGTCAATGTAGTTGTCCTTTATACATGATAAAGCTTCCTCATGCATGCATATTCTTTTCGTGATCAAGTACCTGGCTAGTTTGGCATCATTTACACTAGTTTTCCTCAAGTCAGACCACCAACTGAACTTGGTTGCATGTGCTGTTCAAGTCATACTGCAAAAGACTAGTATGCAGCTTGTCCTGCAGCATGTTCATACATTCCAGCTGGTCAGTGTGTTGATATTTTGGGAATCGACAATTGTGGTTTCCCATTGGTGCAAGTTTCAGTGCATGTTGTTGAGTTGAGCCCAGTAGGTGTCTACTTGGGCATGGAAGGTGTGTAGCTCAATGTGTATGGATTTCACATTTGCAGTTGTTTTGAGGACATTTTGTGCCATGTCTACCATATCTCTGTCATTCAACATCTATACACTCATTTCAATTGTGGATTGTTACATTTTTACATTGATGCATTGGCATTGTCCAGTTCTTTATTGCAATGGAATGAAGACGATTCGACAGGGGTCTCACCTCGTTCAGATTACCTTCGTAGCTTTGTGTTGGGCTTTGGCTTGAATGAGATGGTGTCTCAAGTCATGGTGTGTTTTAGAATGCAGTGTCCATCTGGATTGACTTCTTGACACCCTTGGCTGCAATTTTACAAGTTGCTTTGATTAACAGGGTTTATGGGCTTCAGTGAGTTGTTCATCTAAGACCAGGCACTTTGCACTAGATGCAGCCCAGTCATCTTCGACAAGCAGTTATTGTTGGTCATTGATATCCCAGCGGTACTCTTCATTGTGTTGGTGCAGGTTGATAAGTCACTCTACAATTGGGATGATTGAATATGTTGTGAGGGCATTTGTAATTGAACTTGTGAAAGTATTGACCTCGTCATGTATTTTTTCATTAAGCCCCTTGGTGAGCCTGATACCAAGAGTTCCCGTCATTTCTCGTATTTTGTGGTTAGGTTAGTTTAGAAATGGTTTTGGGCTGACTCTATAATTCCTGAATGCCCTCCATCATATGTGTCATCATTTCAAGGATGCATCCATTTTGTCCATTGTTGGAGTTGTTGTGGTCAACCCAAGTGTCAGTAAATTTCCTGGAAGTGATTGGTGAGTGTAGACTCTGGAATCTGCCAGCTGTGTGATCTCATCGAGGTGGGCATCTAACTGCTATTGTATTTCATCAGAGTAAGACTCTAGTTTAAACGCCAGCAAGACACGCATGTTTGGAAGATATTTCCACGTGGATCCACTTTTGGCGATAGGCCTGGATAGGCCTTTCGTCGGAAGCGCTCAGTTGGTCAGTTTGAAATTCGTCCGATGTTCATCCAACGTTCGTCCGATGGTTGTTAGACGTTCGTCCCATGTTCGTCCCATGTTCGTCGGACGTTCGTCCGACGTTCGTCCGACGTTCGTCCGACGTTCGTCCGACGTTCGTCTGACGTTCGTCCGACGTTCGTCCGACGTTCGTCCGACGTTCGTCCGACGTTCGTCCGACGTTCATCCGACGTTCGTCAGACGTTCGTCCAACGTTCGTCCAACGTTCGTTGGACATTCTTCAGACATTCGTCCAATGTTTGTCCAGTGTTCGTCCAACGTTTGTTCAATGTAGAAATAGAGTGTAAGGATAGTATAGTTAACGCGAGTTGCAAGTGCGTTGAATCAACATGTTAATGTCACAGTGCATTTGTGACAAATTTTTATTACATGTCACTCTGTCATCGTTGATCGTTCACGGATTGTGCTAACCTTCTTGTCAAAAAAAGAATGAATGATCACAATATATTGCATTCGTGCATTTTTGCAGTTTAAAACATAGGATAAAGTACATACTAAATTTTTGCACCACCCAAGGATTAGGGAAGTTTACATTAAAATCAAAAACAGCAAACTTTCATAAGAATTAGGTATTTTAAACAGTATTTGAAGGCATTGTGGGTGGGGTTGCCAGAAAGGTGAGTTATCTGCAGCAGAAAAATTATTCAATTCCTAACACTATGCATTTAAATCATGTTTTCGTGCATTGTTTTGACGCACAACTCCAAATTTTCAACGGTGATAAAAATGTACACAGTACAATCGACGTACAGAGAACGTCCAAAAGAACATAAATGTACTTTGTACTCCTTTGTGATTTCCCATAGAAAACATGTTGATTCCCATGTAACAATGTACCTTAGGATGTACTTTGTACTCTCAAAAGGGAATAGTACATGTAGCTGAATTTGTATCAGAATTGGTCAAAGAAGCAATATGCTATACATGTGTATTCTTGTAGAGTAAATCTTTTTAGTTTCTTCATATTAAGAACACTAGCTGGGTCATGAAGGTGGGCAGAGACAGAACCAAATACAGTACTAATTCCATTTGGCAAAAGCACTGTTTCAACATTACTACTATGACACTTTTGCACTCCATGTAGAATGCTTGTTGTGTTTGGGCATGTCTTTCTTTCTTTGGAGCACCTGCATAATCTCCATCTGGTTCTGAAAGCGGTCGACAAATTCTGACAATCAAGCAATACATGAAACCAAATATATCAAATGTCAGAAAGTTTAGACTTTTGATTTCAACAATTCTTCCATCAACTTTGTGTCTTATTTTGTCTTGGTTCTCTGTTTGTTGTATTGCTTGGAAGAATATTGGGAAAATATCTAAGAAGCTTGGTGACAAATAATGTTTCTTTGTTGCATATCAAGGTAAAAGAAGGTCCAGCACCATGCAGGTGACCATCTCTTTGGACTCCCTCAAAAGACTAACTTGCAATATAAAAGCTTCTGGATGAAATGCATAACAGCACGGAGTTGAATGGACTAAAGTGGTGCCGTTTGCTACTGAAATCACAGTCAGACCTGCAAAACTAATTTCCTGGTTGCTAACTGCTTGAAATATGTTTGGTTTGCTAGCAACCAGCGAGTACATTCCAAGGGGAAGCCATGAAATGACATCCTTGGTTTGCCATTTGATGTTGCAGAGGCATCATTGTGACGGCAATTTTGGCTAGGTCTCCTAACTGACATTATCTGGGACAATTTCCTGTTGTCAAGTATTATAATGTGGTAACTTAGACAGTAAAGTATACTTATCAGTTATTAGGACTACCTAATAATGCAATGTGAGAAAAAGACAATTGTCCTCAAAAAATACATGTTTTTTGTCAAGCTTTTTTCTGTATGTAATCGGGATGGAGGTGGTATGGTGGTGTTGTACAAGAGTGCATCGTACCATACGGTACTAAACATGGTTTCTCGTTGTGCCACCTGTTTTGAGACTCACAGAAATTCACAAGTACAAGAGGAGAGGTTTTGGGTGACAACGAGTAGATTTGGGTGTATGCATTTAAAGTTGCATAGATATAGTTCAATAGTTTTGTTTAGGGAGAGATTGCTCCGTTACATTTTCCTTTTACGACGATGCATTTATCATTCATGATCATCTGTGGGATCTTTTCCATTTCATGAAGCAAATTGACTTCCCACTCAAGGGTGATGAATGGTTTGTTCATTCAAGAAGACAATATAGCAAGTGATTAGTGTTGTTGACTGTTGATGCAGCTCCGAGTTGCAAAATTCACCAAGCAGGTGGATGAAGTTCTCACCTTGGTACTGCCATTGGTTTCTCCACCCTCAATTGACAAACTAATACCTGCCATGCTGGTACACTGTAATTCTCAAGTGCAGTGGGCAGATAGGATAACAGATGCTGGGGGTAGGCAGAAGAGGAGTTCGAAGTCAGATGTCAATCATGCAACAATCATCCAGGAAAGGTTGTCTGATCAAATGCATCTGCTGATGTGTTTTTGACTCACAATTCAACAATGAATCTAATGGATGGTTCATAATTCTTTTTCACTTTGGTTGCATGGTATATACGATGGTTAATTACCCAAGCCATTGTAATAAGTCAAAGTAAAAATAATTAATTAATGACTCATTAGGTATGAATTAAAATCCACAAACTTAATTTTCTCACGCTCAAATATTAAATGATATCCCTGCTGCACCATCAATGAGCCCTTACAAAACCTAGCCTTAGCTGAAAGATCTTCTGTCGAATTTTGTTGATTGTCAACTTTTTCATTTTTTCATCTATGTCGAGTTCTCTTTAACCTTCTACAAACCACAAAAACAACAGTTTATCAAATGTACTGGACGGCAAATCCCATCGCTCATGCAATCTGTCTTTCCCAGCGCAACCACCATAACTACCACAGTTAAAGCTGTCCATTCTATGCTCAGACTCTGCACACTCTATGACATTCTGGCTGATTGTTGAATTTTAACTTCATCTGTCACCTGACATAACACCACAAAAAGCTTACCGAGTAGCGCACCCAGGACAAACAAAAATGAACACCAATGAACACCCCCATGAATTGATGATAAGAGATTAAAATCAGGGAATAGTCACTGTAAAACTAAACTTACAATCAATAAATTCCCATCTTTCCCTCTCCAGGTCATGATGGTCGCCGTGTAGCAAAAATTGCATGGTAGAAATGGTGCAATTTCTCTGGAAATGTAGCGAATCTGACTGAACCAAGCGGCAGGATGGTCCTGGGTGATGATGCGGTGAGGGCGATCATGGCAGAACCGGTGTTGCAAAGGTATTCGCCATGAACGAGGTGATGCCGTGGCGGTGGAAGAAATTGTCATGGAGTAGAAGAGTAGTGCCATGATTTCATTTTTTATGTAAAGTCGAATCTGGTATGTTTTTTACGTGGGCCAATGCCAATGCGACACAACATTACAATACTACGGTATGATACAATTATTATTTATTATACACCACACGTCTGCAAAAAATATTGTCGTATGGACTGAGTACGTATGGCCATTTTGTGCAAGCCTACTTTAAAATTTCGTAATAAAATTAATTTTGTGGTAGAAAAAAATGATACCAATAAGAACACCCATCATCTTGTGCAGACACAGCACACACCAAACAACAACTTGTCCGTGTGCACATCATCATCACAGGATAATCCCGATCTTACGTTTCACGCTACATTCACTCTTTCCTTACGTAATCTCACTCAGACAGACCACCCTGTGCTCATATTGGACCAATAGGGATGCATGTCGGCAAGAGGAATGATACCACATTCTTCAGGATGAATGGGGATGCAGTATGAACAACACATGTGACATTCCATTTGTGTATAATATTTATCAAGTGTGCAATCCCCTTAGAATCATTGAAAGTCTCGTTGTGAAATTTTGCATTGGCGGTTTGGAATGAGGTGCAACCAGAAATGTTGACGTATGCCACGGCCCTGTTTCCGTTTCATAACTTTTGGAAAGATTCGTGTATTTGGGGTGGCTAGTTTTTTGTTGGTATTTTACAATGAAGCCATGATCAAAGCTTGGAAGTGAGGAAAAGTTAGTTTGTAGGAAGGATATTTTTTTCCAAACTGAGAAGTGAAAAAAATAGCATAGGGGAGATTTTACCATCTTTGCACCATGTATCATTGACAATATGGAAAGGGGGGAGTGAAAGGTGATATCTTAATGTTTTTGTTGGTGATTAATACAAGTGTTGCTGCGAGTAGGTGGTAGGAGGCTGTAGGTATCATTTCAAGTGTCTCGTGAGGCATGTTGATTTATATTGGCACATAGAGGGAGCACAGGTGGAAGATTTCACTTTGATTGAGGGTTCACAGGTTAGAGAATATGTACAAGAGGCGCTAAGGGATGAATGGACACTGGCTTTTTATTGTGTTGTGTCCAAGTTGGAACAGGAGACTTTCCAGGTGAATTAATGGTCAAAATCATGATGAACTTAGGCTGATTCTTATTTACAATAAATTTTAAAATGAATTTGTTTTTGCTCCGGAAGGAATACATTTGTTTTACAATGTGGATCCCTCCGTCCTTATTTATACAAGTAACCCTAACCTATCCAAAAAAGATACTACTCTGCTATGAACAAATGCTATTTCTAATTTATTCTAGTACCTATTATTACTATGAAAGTGCAAACAACTGCAATTGACTAGGAATAACTTGCTCTCTCCACCTCTGCTCTTTGTTCTTTTGTGCCCTGGTTTTGCGGTTTTTCCCAGCTCAACATCACCTCACCCTCCAAAGACACCCACATCTCACACCATCAAAGGAACCCACTGATAGAGCCATCTGAGTGGAGGATCTCGCTCCCTCCACGTCTTTTCTTAGATGTTTGTGCCCCTGTTTTGCCGTTTTTCCCAGCTAAAATTGGTTTATTGTTGTGTAAAGCTGTTGGTGCCATGTCCAACATGGCTGCACTGGCCGAATCCGCCCACAGCCAACACCATCAAGTAACCCTCTGCTAGAGCCGTTCAAGTGGCTGATCTTGCTCCCTCAACCTCTTTTCTTCATCCCTTTGTGCCCCATTAATATTGGTTGGTTGTTGTGTTGTTTTGACAGTGACGATGCCATGTCTGTTGCCATATCTGATATGGCAGCATCACCGTCTACCGTCGAAAGCCCACAAAAGTTCACAACATCCTCACCACTCGCCTGATCCCTCCAATAGAGCCGACAAAGTGGAGGGTCTCTCACTCACTCCATCTTTTCTCTCTCTTCTTACGTCTTCCGGGTCCCCGTTGTGGCCTTTTCCAAGTGGTTGGTTGTTGTATTTGTTGATGGCAATGAGTGGCGATGGCATGTCCGGCATGATGTCACTGGCCGGCGCCCACAGCTCCCACCATTCACCAAACCCTCTCCCCTACAGCAAATCAAACGACACAGACGCATGCCCTTAGAAACACCCGAGCGGGTTGTCTTTCTCTCAATGTGGCCCGGTTGGTTGTTGTATAAGTTGTTGACGGTGACGAGTGACGATGCCATGTCCAACATGTCATCACCGTTCGAAACCGCCAACAGCGCACACCATCGACCGCACCCCCTCCTCTACAGCGGCCCAAAAAACGCATGCTCCTAGCAGAACCAAAGCGGGGCATCTTGAGTTGTTGTTGTTGTTGTTGTGGTTGGATGATTTAGTCTGCAAATATCGTCGTAGATTGTTTGGCCCGTTCGTGCTGATAGTCTGACGTTCGTGATGAAGACTGACATACTGTTCGTCCAGTGTTCGTCCCATGTTCGTCCCATGTTCGTCCGGTGCTCGTCTGTTGTTCGTCCCATGTTCGTCCCATGTTCGTCCCATGTTAGTCTGACGTTCGTCAAATGTTCGTCAGACGTTCGTCCCTCATTCGTCTGATGTTCGTCAGAAGGTTTGGCATAGTATAAAGTTCGTCAGAATTCATCAGAATTCATAAATTGAAAAATTTAATACTCGCCAAAAATGATCGAAAAAAGATCCACGTGTACAAGATGCGGGTCTTGCAGTTTAAACACCACATTATCAGTTTCCCATACAAAAGACTGCGGTCAAATTTGTGGATGTATCATCTTTAACCACAAACTTTGTCACTTCTGGTCTAACTCTTGCTAAAGATTGTCTACTGGGAGTAGTGCGGGCTAGTCTGGTGGGTTTAATGTTTGACATTAGCATTGTGTGGTATGTGGGAGTATCTTGGGAGGTATACCTAGTATCCTCTTTCTTGTCTGGAACATGTCTGGGCAAACAATGTTAGTGGTGGTTGTGCTTATTTCGTTTCTTTGATGTAGTTTCTTTGTGGCATTGCACCCCAAGATCCTCATTATGATTTCCCTGTGTAGTTTGCAGACTGCTACTGTAGGTGATTGAAGTTTGGATGCTCCACACACATCCCAGGCTCTGAGCAGCTTCCATGATTCTGGAGTGATTGATTCTCTGCTTGCAGTGCAGGTGATATAATTAAGAATTAAAGGTCTCCAAAACCTCTCACTCTTGCATCAGACATGTGAGAACATCATGGTAGGAGATGTACAGAATTTCTTGAATAATTTTATTCATGGTTCTCACACCCTTAATTGTCTGACTGTCATCCAGGGATGCTTGGTTAATTTTATAAAATTTGAATTGTTCTTTCTAGGGAGATGTGTCCCTACACACTATTTTATCTTGATAGGAGGGGAACCTGGGACTCTCTGAAATGTGATAAGGTATCATTCAGAAAACCTTAGGTGTTAGGATGAAGATGTAGAGTCGTGTAGGCCTGATGCAAATTCTGCTACCTGTACTCTGTTTAGGTGAAATGTCATCACACCTAGATGATCATAATCCAGGGAAACTGTGCAACAATTGCTGCCATCTTGGTTTTCATTATCAAACCAGTTACTATCAAAATCACTCCCAATCAATCTCCTGCTCTTTCCATTTCATCACTACATAATAACATGATGGTGAGATATCCCACATGAAACCAGTTATTTTATTCCCACCACGATTTGCACCACATGATGCCTATCGTATCTCTCATTAATCAAACTCATCTCATCATATTGTCGTATCATCAAATGTCAACCTCAAACCCTCCATGATGTCTCCAATGTTTCTTATTATCCATTGACTACTACAACTTGTTGCAAAACTTATCACATATCTTCAACACTGGGGCCTCTGTTCATTTGCCATTTTAAACAGACAAAGCACTATGGTATCTCTACATCTCCACTCTTTACAAGACAAAGAATTCTGTGCTACATACCAATAATGTTTGTGGCTTCATCCTCTGTTCATTTGCTGTTGGGAATTCCTTACAAAACAGAGACACATATCTTTAGATACTTCAAACTATTTCAACATTAGAGTACCATGCTTCACTGCCTCTGAAACAACCATCTGAACCACTAATCAAACCTGATCAACAAAAATAACCTCACCATCATCAAAATCAAGTTCAATCGATTCATAGTGCTTGCGCATCTTTCCAATACCCATAATCATCCACTATTCTAATGCCCAAGCAACAGCATAAGGGATACTCAGCAAGTTAATGAACTCTGTCGATGGGCCAGAGTTGAAAATTTCTTGTTAGTAACAGGTCAAAGTTTGGATACTCACATATGGATGCAACAACTGCAGCAAATTTCGTTCTCAGAAAGTTTATGGACTCTGTTAGGCCAAAGTCAAAATGTATTGTGAGCATGAGTTTGGATGGTCAAATGCAGATTCAATCGCTTAGAATGAGACTGCATCATGAAGTCCCACCTGCACTCTCTATATGTTATTATCTCAATCTAATAGTGTTTCTTACTAAGCAACTTTATCAACTCTGTCGACTGGCCAAAGGTAAATAGGTTATGGTTGATTTATGCAATGCTTTATCAAGTAAGACGACTGGTGGGGTTGGTTTGGAGTGATATCAGTGGGCTCTTTTTGGTGGTTTGGGAGTGAGATTTTTAGAACAACATCAACCTCCCATTAAACCAGTGGAATGAGTGAATAAAATGAAAGATTCCAGGATATATCGTTTGTGAGTTTTGAGGAAGTTATTGGGGTGTCCCCCAAAATTACAAATCACAAAAAAATCAAATTGACTCTCACAAACCGGTTTTTGTAACAACAGAGTCTGAGATTTTGTAAAATAATTGTGATTGTTCTGATCCTCTGTTGACCTCTTATCATAGATTTTACAATTTTTGACAATCAATCTAATGAGTTACGAAGTATTTCTATGCCAGAGTATATGCAGGAATTTGTGACCATAAAATAAAGAGACTCTCACTTTTTACGTGGTGCCAGATGTTCTTATCTGAGTCCACAAAACACAATTTGCCCTCTTGTTCTTGTGAAAGTCAGACATAAGCAAAGTCAATCTTCAGGTCCAATCATTCTTATTTGGGGTCCGCTAGCTTTCTTATTTTGAGAATTATTCATCATTGCAATGAATGAATGAACACAGGAGCAAACAAACCGCATAGATATTCAAATGGCAGCACATCAAACGAGTTGCTGTAATAATTGCTTTATCATCTCTAGATTTATGCAGATGTCATCATGAACTACAATTTTGGGGAGAACTAAATTCAAAGCATGTCATCTTGTCTAAGTCTCCTCTTATATGCAGACAGAGAGCAATAAATTCTTTGTGATTGTATGAGTGGGTGAAACTATGACTAGAGGTTAGTTGGGCACACTTTAACCTTAAGATAACAATCCAAAATCAATCATTGTGATGGAGTGAATATATATCACTTCTTGCTGTCTTCAATGAAGGGATACCACATAACAATAATTATTTTTTCCACTATCAGGCTGGAGAAACACAAGAAAGAATTGAGTTCTCACTACTTAGTGCTTTGTCACAATAATACCCAGAAGTGCAAGTGTCACAAACAAATCACAAATCACACATTTTGTGATGCGCCATCGTGAAAAAATAATTTTGGGAATGCTCAATTGTGGTATTGTACAAATACTGCAATTATCAGAAAACTCTACCTCAAATATATTATTGTGATAAAAGTTGGAGTAGTAAATATGTTGTAGGAACTTTGGCAGATAAATGGAGGTGAGTTGCATCCCCTCGTGGACTTCTACAGTGTTTTGGTATTGTCTTTTACCACAAAAAGGTTTTAGGTAGGATTTGTGTCAGGATTTTTGGCAGGATATGAGGCAGGATTTGTGGCACAATATTATGTTCTACAACAAGTAGAATTACCACAAACAGCTCATAACCATTGAAATTACTTATTTAAGGGTAGAGTATGGAGAGAGTATGGTATGCCAAACAGATGCCAAGCTCTAGAGAGAGGCAAAACTTCTGCCTGGAAAAAATATCATGGCCTGACCTAAGCTGGAAGTAATTGAAAAGTAGTTGTAGATAAGAAGTAGAAAAAAGGATGTTCCAGTTGTTTGGAGCTTGTTTTTATGAGCTAAAAAACTGATTGAAAATGAGGACTGCCTTCTGGTAGTCCTCTCTGGTTTATCATGCATTTTGCATGTAATTCGAGGAGGTTGGATTTGCATGAACACCCATTGGAATCATGCATGCCAAACTGGGTGTACATGCACCTGGTTTGGACTGTACATGCATTCTTTCATGTCAACCTGAATCCACTTGAACCTAATTAGG
Source organism: Cyclotella cryptica (assembly GCA_013187285.1). NCBI lineage: Eukaryota > Bacillariophyta > Thalassiosirophyceae > Thalassiosirales > Thalassiosiraceae > Cyclotella > Cyclotella cryptica. The sequence continues at coordinate 589,849 of JABMIG010000040.1, forward strand.
CTGTAGATGAAATCCTGCCAGTGGGTCCCCCAGGACCCAATGGCCCTGTTAAGAAGTCCCGAAGGACTCAATGGTCTTGTTAATGAGTCCTGCTTCTATTTGGTGGGATCCTACCCTTAGTTAGGAGAATTCCTATTTGTATGTGTACTCATGGGCCTGATATTGGGCCCAGGTTGGGTCAGGGGTACCAGTAGGTATCCTTGGCTCATGTCATGGCCTCTGTTGATAGGACTTCAATCTGCCACCTTGTTAAGGCAAGGCGATCTAATGCCTCCACATGAATATACTCTTTAACTTGCAGATTGCATTCGAAAAATGAGACCTTTGACAACATGTCATTGGCCAATTCTATTTCTCTATTCAATGACTGCCCATCTTCCGCACGCGGCAGTCTCTTGTCCCATCTCACTCTTCTACCGGACATTTTTCCTACTGTCCTGCATTGGTCCAAGGGCCCACCACTCCAAGCAGTCCAGTATTTGTTCGTCAACACACTCCTGCAATGACGCTCTGCCATTGGCATGGTCTTGGGTGTCATTGGTGGGCTGTTTGCGGTCATTGTTTTTAGTGTATCTTTCAACATGTTGTCCAGACCGTCGCTCTTTGGTATGAGCTCCACTGGAGTCTGTGCACGTTCTACATTATTGCTGTATATTTTGGCACATTCATCAGGTGTGCCCTGTCCAATCTGAATCCAGCACTCCTTGTTTTGGCTTCGTAAGTAAGTACAACCACATCCTTTCCGTTGGTTGATAATGTACCTCTCCTTCTCCTTTTCCGATATTGTCCTTGATAAAGAAGTATCTTGGTTTAATATGTTTCATTCTCTTGGACCCCAACCAGTGTCCATTTTTAGCCAATAGGATGGGTGACTTGTTGTCTTGATACAGGCTATTTTGCTCGACAGTGTATCCCTGCGCCTCGATGAAATACCTGCACCATAGGAGCAATGGTAATGCATCGTCAATCCCCGCCAGTTTGCCCTCCGCTGAGCTCCTCACATTTAGCTTTTGCTTTCTCAAAAAACTCATCGCTGCTCCTCTCCCCAGTGATGAAGTAGGAATATAGGAGATGGGTGACTTTAACCTCCCAGAGCTCCTCTCACACTCGTGTGGCTTGAGGCCTTCTGGACTTGATTTACTTGCCGACATCCTTTCAGTTGCCTCTCCAAGGGGTGAATTATAAAATCAGGCCTTGAAAATGGTCTTGGGTGCCCTGTGGAGGTTAGTTTGAAAAAGAATGTTTTTATTTTTTATTTTTTTATTTTTCAGCTTTGCTTTCTATTTCTTGAAAGTCTTGTTTCCAACAATTGAAGGAATTTGTTGATTACGAAGTTGATTTTGGAGAGATCACCGATTGCGCAAAAAAAACTTATCACTGAAGCAAAAAAGTTGAAATTGCCGCTCGCAATCAAATTTTTGTTAGCGTAGCTCATGTCAGAGGGGTTGGATGTTGGTGGCTTCAGTGCATGAAGGTTGCACCACGGCTATCTTAAGATAGTGACCTGAACTGTGTTGTCACAAAAAATATATAGCAAGAATTATAGGTAGGTTCGACTGGGGTCGAAGATTTTATTTTATGAGTATAGTTTGCTTCAATCGTGAGGATGGAAGGGCAGTTGAACTGCTCTTACAATCCAAAGGATGCAATCGAAATGTGTGTAGATTCTACACACAATTAGTATGCATTTAGCCTTTCCAAATGAAGGGGGTATGGAGTCTGGTGTTCCGGAGTCCATAGGGCAGTGGACTTCTGTGCTTGGGAGTCCTTGCCTTTTGGACCAGAGCGGTGGACTCCAATGTTGGGGACTGTTAGGGAGTACTTATCTTTTGGATCACGGGGAGTGGACTTCCTGTCTGGGGAGTCCTGAGAATGCTCCTTTTGTATTTTGTACCAATGGGTACAAACATGGGCTGATTCTTGGCCTAATGTCACACAGGCCCATATTAAGATTAAATTTAGTGTTTATTAAAGATCACATACAATCATAGTTCCCTAATCAATGTCTATGAATGTAATGTGTATGAATGCAAGAAGTCTGTCTGCTTTTGCAAAGGCGCCCCATTTATGATACTTTTCCTGTGCAAGTCTGAAATGATCCAAGGAGGATGCCACATTGCCAGTTCCCAAGTAGAACATTGCTGCAAGTTCACAAGCCAATGCTTCATCATTCATGAACTTATGTGACTTTGCCAATGTTATTGCATTCATGTATGACACTTGTGCATTTTCAAAGCTTCCCTTGGAGTAGAGCTCTTCAGCCTCCAACAACAAGAGTTTGTGGCGGAAGTTCCATGATGCTCCCTGCTTGGCCCAGAGCTTCATGTCTGCTATACATGTTTCGCCTTTCTCCAACCAAATAGATTTGCATGTCTCTCGATAGGATTGAAATGCTACGAGCCCTACAAAAAATGTTTGGACAGCATCACCAAAGAACAAGAACCATGAACTTCTATGAAACTGGTAGTATTTCAGAGCATATTCATCTATCACATTGTTGTCTAACAGAAATGATCTGTACATTACATGAAAAGAGCTGTGGCATTTGGAATGGAACAAAGTTAGTTCAGTGCATGTTGATATTTAGATGAGTAGTTCATACTCACAACATCATGAGATGACGCGGATTCTTGTTCTCCTGAATGCTTCTCAACAGTTCGTTGTCAGCGAGAGTTTCTGCTTCGCTTCCAATCAGTGTCAAGATAATTTTCTGAATTGGCAATAAGAACAACAAGCTTGTTCTATGGTGCTGCTCCCTCATGAATTGAGAAGCTTCAGCAAACATCTCACTGACGACAGCAAGATTGGAACAAGTCCAAAACATCGTACAGCAATAATGTAATCTGTTCATACAAGCCCAGTGAATGTTACCTCCTCTCATTGCTGCGGGTTCGCCTTGAACAGCAAAGAAATTGCTTGCTGCTTGTACAGGTTCAAGAAAAAATTGCACTTCAGTTGCCACACATATAACTTCCCCTGCGACATCTCTGGCATCCAGCTTTTCCAACAGAGCCTTTGCCAGCAAAGTAAATTGATGCCCCGCCTTGATATTACCACGTTTCGCAAGAAGCGATCCAAAGTAAACAAACCCGATTGGAGACACTGGAGACAAACCTTTTGATGTGAAAATGATTGACAACAGAACACACCAAAACAGTTAAGGGGGAGAAGTTTGTTTTGATTAGACACTGGCTTTAACTGTCACTTACCATGTAATATGGTAAGCCTAACCATTTTTAGAGTCACGAAAGGGTGAAGTGTTGGTTTCACCATTACAGTTATAATTTCAAGTTGGGCAAGGAATCTCATCGCATCAAGTTTGTTGGTGTCTGTCATGTGACTGTAGTTCAAAATGTCATTTTCTGTTATGCCTCTTATCAAGGATTGGGTCTTCCTGATGTGATGATCTAAATCCTCATTCGATGGGTTACGCGGGATGTGATCTCCAATGCGTGATAAAATGTCACAGCCTTTCTCCAGTGCTTCTGAGAGCATTGATGCGCAAACCAATGATGATATGAGCGTAAAATGGGTGTTAAGTTTGTCTTCAAAACTTCGGGCGTTTTGAAAAACGCCATCCGAAAGAACCCGAAGACTGTGCATATTTCCAATGGCAAGCGCGGACTTGCACGCCAAATCGAACAGTTCAAGGGAAAGATTGTAGTGACATTCCCAATGTCGGTAAGGAAGGAAATCTATCCCAAAGGAGAAGAAGGAGTGGGCAGACAAAAAATTAGACATCTCCAATGCTTTTTTCCCAGCAATCAAATTATATTTGGACATGTTGGCGCATTCTTGTGCATTTGAAACAGCGGTAGGTCCGCCAAAATTGATTTGGTTGACAGCCGTGAACAGCAATTCGGTATCGTTGGTGTCAAGTGATATCTTAACTAAACAGAGCCCATACGTTAAGTGAACACGACAGCGATCTTCCACTTCAATCATAGCATAGGACGCTTCTTGTAATCGATCATGACAAAAGTGGAATGATCCCCTCAAATTACTCACTAAACCTTCGGCGATAGCAATTTTCAATGGTTCTATAAGCTTCACTTGTAATTTTGACTCAAGTGCCTCGATATACTTGCATCTAATAGAAGCACCAAACATGGACAAGGTTCTAAGCGCCGACTGCACCTCTATCGGGAGCTTGCTGATGCCAGTCGCGAAGCACACCGCAACGTCATCTGGTAGTTTCATAGAGAGGATTTCTTCATTGTCCCAAACCCATCGTTGGCGTCTGAGATTGAGACGCAATAACCCATCTTTATTCAACGACCGCATCATTTGACAAAAAAATAAGGGGTTGCCTTTCGTTTTGACGTAAAGGACGTCAGACAGAGACCTAACTACCCGTGGCGAAAGGCACAACAATTCGGACACAATGGCGTTAAGCGCGTCCTTCTCCAAACACTTCATCTTGACGACTGTGGTTTTGATACCGAAGGCTTTGATACTCTTGATCATATCCCCAAATGGATGATCGTCTTCGTCTGAACCACGGCAGCATCCAAGAAAGAAGAATTGTTTATTTCTCTTCAACAAAAGCTGGTTCAACACTGATATAGATGCAGAGTCTGCCCACTGAACATCGTCCAAAAAAAGTGTCATGGACACGGTGGAATTAGAAGATATCACATCGACGAACTGATAGAGCAAATAATGCAGTCTTTGAAGCGCATTAGCACATTGCTGATCACACGAAGAGTCAACAACACTTGCATTGCATGATAGAATCTGATTCAGCTTGGGTATCACCTTGCTCAGATGGCCGGCGTCTTTTCCCAGCGCACTAATTAATTTATTAACAACCCGTTTGGCCCAGTCTGATTCGTTCTCCTTTATCAAAAGATCACAATACTGATCAAATGCTGAAGCCAGTGCAGAAAACGGCAAGACCCGCTTCATCTGATCGAATTTCCCATTTAAGAATACACCCCCATGTGCGGTAACAAATGCCCCCACGCGATTTGCCAACCAAGATTTACCAGTCCCCGAATCACCGGTAATGATGGCAAGCTCGTAAGATTCCGAAACGCAACGATGATAACAAGACTTGATGGATTCAAGCTCGTCTTCTCTTGATAAGAACGACTCATTCAATTCCAACCCTGACAAGGTCAATTTCTCCAAATCTAGATCCCGAAGGAACTTGGCAGGTTTCTCTATCATCAGTTGCAAATCGGAAGTGAAATCCGACATTTTATCTCCACTAGAGTCACCGTATATGCAGTCAAGCATACTAAAGATCAAATTGCAGAGCGGTCCTGGAAGACCCATCAATCTCAAATACTCGGATGATAATTGACACAATCTAAGCCTTTCGCTTGATCCCAACTGATCTGGGCAGCGATTAAAGTCCGTTTCGAAAGTCTGGTCATCCTTGCTCTTCCGTGTGATTGTAAGCGTTGGTAGAGAGACGAAATCTCTGTCGGAGGAAACGAGAGCAAAGAGTTCAGGAGGCGGCAATTCTCCTCCCGAGAACAATTCATAGAATACTAGCCCAAGAAAGTAAATTCGTCGTATTCTGCCCTCGGACTTCCCAAGATCACTGTTAAGAAAATTGCTTGGGTCACTTTCTGGTGATCGAAGACATGCCGAATGTACATCTAGGTAGTTGATATTTTCGAACGCGGAGGACTTCTTCGCACAATGTGGCTGCGGCTTTTGGACTTGGGCGGCTGGTTCTGATGCTTCAAATTCATTGTCACCGAACGATTCAAGGATGGCTTTCAGTTCTTCGTCAAGACCTTGCTCGTTATCGTCCTTCCATTCAAAAGATGTCACAGTCACACTGTCACTGGTGAAAGTTTCGTACGGCAATGGCTGATTGACCGATACATCGTCATTCCAGCTTCGTTTGCGATGACAGTCGTCACTCTTGCCATGAATGTTGTATTGAGTGTCATTACAATGACTTTTCTTTAAACGAATCCAAACAAACTCCGCCCAATCCTGAATGGCGCTTGTCGGCAGCAAGTCGATCTCCCTAGAAACGCCAAGATCTTCTAATTTCTCCGCGTTGCCAATTTGTTCTGTTAGGGATATAGCGATTTTCAGGCACGCCGTCAGGTACGATGAAGTTGATGCTTCAGATATGACGCTGTTGTTGCTGCTGCCAGAGGAGTCCAAGGCGCCTTTGATCCATTGCCTCAAGGGGATCAAATCCGAAGTCTTTGTCGTCATATGATGAAAACTTCTCTTCTGGCTGCTCGATGCTCTCCAGGCGCTCTCCAGGCCTTCTACAGGCTGTCAGAGCCAGTCTATTGATTTCATAGAAGCTATGGTACCTGGGCGCTAAGCTCACCCCCCTAAGGCTGTGACTTGGTTGGACGAATAGAGAATAGAGAATAGGTTTTTTGGCGAATAAAAAAATTAATTTCTATTAGACGAGCGTCACGACAAGGTTCGTTCGCTCGAACAGTGAATAGCTCAACAGAGCAATAGAGTTCTCATTTTCCCCATTTTTCACTGACATCGTCTCGTGCTCACGTTTCTGCTCGCAACCATGAGATTCCCCTCCACCATCAACTCCATTGTGAAATCTCTTTGCCCCACCCCACTCTTCCTCGCGGGCACTGGTAAATCTGCGTCCTACAGTGGGTAGCGCCGTGAACGCACCCCCCCTCCTTCTGTCAGACGCATACCCACGAGAAATCGACCATCCAGCAGAGCGTCAAATTACGCTGATGGTAATGACGACAGCCGTCCCGTTGTTGCCGGTACCAACTTAGTCCTTGGGCGTTCTGAGAGGGATAGCGTGGGCGCAGTACCTCCAATTGCAGTCACTGTCCCCGTGGCTCAATCGCTGCCAGAATCTCAGCTCACGAACCCTTTTGAAGACTCCCAGGAGACTCATGTTTCTGGCACGCAACTCCCTCCTCTTCCCCCTCCTGTCGCCAGTAGCGTTAGTTCCGTTAACTCTTCCGGGTTGTCTCATTCCGGTTCTAATTATTCGACCCCCAAGAAAACTGGATCCGATGACCAGGTTCCAAGCAGTAGCAGTAGTGAAGAGAGTGTACCCAACGACACTCCTCGCAGTTTGATATTCTTCGTAGATTCGGAAGAATATGACGGAACCTACGCCGCAGAAGAGTTCTCTATCCACCAGAGGATCATGCACTTTCTACGGGGACGCAAGATTGATCATGTGACACGGCAGAATGTTGAAATTTGTTTACTGATTGAGGCTGGAGGTTCTGTCACCTCTGAGAGAACAACCACCGTGGCAGTTCGCAACCGAATGATGCTCGAGCGATACCACAACCTTCTACGCGGCTTCTCACCTAGTGATTTCGCTAGACCCAGTTTGTCAACAGAGATGACACAGTGTCTCTACAATGCCAAGAAAGACATGACTGGAGATCGCCTCTGGAAGAAGTTTGAGGATTGGAGGGAAAGAGCTTCGTACGAAGTACTTTCCCAAGTTGCCAAAGAATTTAGCCACAATTCCCAGTGGACATCAATTGATGGACGTTTACAAGATTTTTGTCATCCACAGATTCAGAGAAGAATACGTAAGTCGATCGTCATTTGTTTTTTTGGCTGACATGTCCACTCAACTGTTGATCCTCTTCCATTTCATAGGAAGCGCAATGTGAAGGATTAAGTGATGAGGAAATTGTACAGCATATACCGGTTGATTATTGGTTGAAAGGTGCAAACACTCGGTGTCTTCTGGCGGCGATGGTTCACCGTTTGAATAAAGATGTTGTGACAATTTGCTCCACTCTGAATCCAGGACAAACCAGAGAGAACCAATGCAGAAGTGCAGCTGCTAGGGTTCAGACGGAACGTGAGGAGACGTCGGTAGCTCGTAAGAGAAATCAAAACAATCTTGACGAGGATGAGGAACGGCAGAGAAAGACTCGATACACGATTGGGCAAATGACAGTTGTGAAGTCCCAGAATGACCTTGTCTCTAGCCAACTCCGCTTGTACCAAGAGAACAAAGATTCGTTCATCTCCATTATGGGCGAAGAGAAGTATCATGAAACAATTATGAGTTTGTACTGCCGGACCCTGATGTGTTGAGGACCATCCAAACGGAAGAGACTGGTAATCGTAGAAGTGAGACTGGAGTACCATCCAGCGATGATGACGAATAGGGTCCATAATGGTTATGACTTAATTATTACACAATAAAGAATGATACCATAATTAGCAGTGAAAGCTGTTCTAGACGTATTTACAAATTAATTGTTAATCAATTATGGATGAAAGATGACATTGCTCCGCCAATTACAATATTAAAGAAAGCATCTAATATCCATTGTTTAATTAATATATTAACATGACAAACTGCTTCTTTGCCTCTTGGACATTTTTGCACAAAAATGAATATGATTTGCTAGGTGTTCCCTTCTTTCACTCCACTTCTTCGCCAACAGTTTGTTGTCATCTTTCCATGGAAAACATCTTTCAGCACCACGTAACCAAATTCCATCACCAGGAATAGGAGCACCACGACCAACACGGACATCCGACTCTTTCGATTCCATTTCCGACAGCATGAAATTGTGAAGCATGCAACAGACAACAAATACTTTCTCGACAACTTGCATATTGGAGAAACAACTCCCATAATCCAAAATTTTCCATCTCTTCTTCAAAATACCAAACACACATTCCACATCTTTGCGAACGCTCTCGATTTTAGTGGAGAAGAATCCCTTCTTCGAAGCTACAGGTTCATGCTTGTAAGGACAAACAAGCTCAGGCCAGCAAAGGTACCCACCGTCACAGATAAAATAAACACCACGCTCAACACACTCATTTCCATACTCGTCAAAGTATTTCCATTCAAGATCGTGGTACCACCCTGATGTTATGAGTGAAATGGTGTTATCTGACCTGACAATTTGTTGGTCATTCCTTGTCCCAAAATGAATTTCAGACACACCAAGGATTCGACGATCATAACCTGTCACCACCTCAAATGCAAACAAAGGATATCCCTCTTTACTCTTCGCCTGGTTGTAGTCACCTGCAGGGCATTTGCTCCATTTTACTTGGACTACATCCACAGAGCCAACACAACCAGGAAGAAAGTTTTCAACATACGGTTGCATCACATCCTTTAACTCACCCATTGTCGGAGGGAACTGGATAAATGCGTCTTGGATGCTGTACATCCTTGATATGAAGTGATGGAAGAACTTCCGATGCTCTTCGAAGCTGATTTCCGTGTCGACCTTCAGGGTACGAAAGGGAGCATGACTGGCGAGGACTTTCAAAGCTCCAAGAATGAAGAGCTCCGTACATACATACATTTCTTCCTCTGACTTGCAATGCTTTGTCTCATACACCCAGCCATTCTCAACAAATCGAGACACTAGTTCATCAACTTTAGTCAATGTCAACCTAAATAGACAACGGAAATCTCCAAAGCGGTCTCTGGAAGAAAGGTGATAAGTGCGTTCACGAACAGAAGGCTCGAGGTACTTACGGTACCAATTTGCCTCATAAACATTTCCAAATTGGAATTCATAAGCATTCGAGGCTCGTGGCTTCAATTCTTTGGGAGGGTCTTCAACTAACTCTTCCTCGTCCATGTTGAATTCAGAGTCTAATAACTCTTCCTCTACATCAGCGAGGTAGGAGTCAACAGTTAGCAAACCATGTGCTTGCAATTCGGTCATATAACTGTCCATGGTGATGAGACCATCAGCCTCCAATTCAGCAATGTAGCTATCCATCGTGACGACGTCACAAGAAAACTCTTTCATAGAGAGCTCCATAGTGCGGCAAGAGTGTCTCAATGTAGGTACCTGTGTTGCCGCCTGTTGCGCGACCAGTGACGTGACGTGCGTGTCTGTTTTCCGAAGATGGACGTGATGTGTGGAGAGAGCAGAGTTGATTATGTGAAGAGGTGCCACGATCGTCACCGTAAATTGATGGTGATGGGTGATAAAAAAGAGCTATTGGTCTATTCTCAAATGGCTATTCGACACACCGAATAGAGCCCTCTATTGGTCTACTCGAATTCGCCGAAAACGAATAGAGAATAGAAATGGAGTGTCTATCGGTCTATTGGAGGGAACAAAGTCATGATTTTTTGGGCCGAATAGACCGATAGACGTTTTTAGCGATAAAAAACCTATTCTCTATTCTCTATTCGTCCAACCAAGTCACAGCCTAACCCCGTACCGCATAAAACATGCATATGCATTAAATAAGTATTTTGTCTCATAACCCATTCGTCTCAAAAATTATGCATATGCATGGCTTAGAGCGCAATATTGCCCTTTTTGTGCTGCTTCGTTCGCGACAAAAAACGATTAATTTCACCAATCCAACGCATAAAAACCACGTGAATACATCTCAGGAAGACCCGTGATGAAAACCGCATCGTAATTTTCAATATTGCCTCTTATGTGGGCTGTTGAGTGGAAAGAGTTTTATACTAATTCCTTCGTTCATTTTTCTGTATTGAAATTTTCCTAGTTTCGCGCCAAGAGTGTGATGGCTTGTTTCTTTCTACTGACATATGTGCTCTCATGATGCAACTGTGTATTGCCCCTGCCATTTTTGTCATCATTTTCATCACTCATCCCCCAATCACGTGGAATTGCTCATCAGTCTCTTCTCCATGCATCGATATTATAATATTCTGCGAGCAGAATAACCACGCGGCGCCTTGGTCCTAGGCTGCATGCGGCTGTCTGCTAGATTGCTAGTGGGTGAGAGTAACTAGGTAGTAGGTAGTGGGACGCAGTATGTAAGGATGTAACAAAGTCCCTAAAGTAACGGGCTTATGGACTAATACTAGACAAGTATGCGTCCCCTCGCGTACTTATGACACTTGGCTGAAGCTCGTCGCGACGGCGGCGAGGGGACGGTGGGCGGGGAAAACTTTTCCAAAGGGTGTTAGCCAAGAGGAGGCTAGCTATTCGATTGGTTGACTCTGTCGAGCAATCGAAGGAGAAGATTTGTGGGGACGGGAGTGTCTTCGCAATGATGTGCATTGCAAGATGGCAGTGTGTGGTGCTCCCGCGCATTTTGTCGTCTTACAGGCAAGTGTGAGGACAGTCTGTACTGAGTAGGATAACGTTGTACGTAGGGGTATGGGGGTCCTACGTCCTACGTCTGTCTAGTGTAGTCCTTAGCTGGCTACAGATAGGGCGATGCGACGCGTGTGCAACTAGGCAGCTGCCTTGGAAGCTGGCCCGAGTCTATCAAGGATATTCTGCGAGCAGAATAACCACGCGGCACCTTGGTCCTAGGCTGCATGCGGCTGTCTGCTAGGATGCTAGTGGGTGAGAGTAACTAGGTAGTAGGTAGTGGGACGCAGTATGTAAGGATGTAACAAAGTCCCTAAAGTAACGGGCTTATGGACTAATACTAGACAAGTATGCGTCCCCTTGCGTACTTATGACGCTTGGCTGAAGCTCGTCGCGACTACCCATGCGCTCCTGGAGTGGAGGCGCAGTGGGGCATGGTGTGTTTAGTAGGAGTGCGTTGTCGTGGCCGTAGTGACGTGACTTGCGTGCCATTGTGGTGACACAAAGTATGATGAGATGAAGGCATCTCGCAGACGGCCATATGTAGGCAAGAGCGGGAAAAAAAGGAAGAAAAATCTTTGTATCGAGAAGGTACTGGAATGGATCCGGTGCGTTCCGTTGGGAGTAGAAGTCGTGTGGGTGATGATGTCATCACGCGAGGTGGGAAGAGAGAGACAAAATCTGAGACGATGTCGGTGGGAGGGGTGTCCGCTGGTTCAGACGGCAGCATGAGCACGAACTCAAGTGGATGGGGGTTGGGCTATCCCGGCATGGGAATGACCGGCGTGCATCTTCGGGTGCTCGGGGGCCGGCCGGTGTGGCCGCTTGCGTTCCACAAATTGGCGGCGGCGAGCAATCGCCGCGCGCATGTGGAGCAGCGAATGGCGGGAGTAGATTTTGTGCCGGGCCAGTTGGGGGCGAGGACCACTGGCGCCGAGTTTCTGGATCGCGTCCTCCGGGGGGAGGCTGTGGAGTGGGCGACGCGCGGGGTACCGTTGGGCCAGGCCGATCGCGTGTTAGCAGCGCTTGGGCTGCTCCACGTGCTTGTGAAGTGCGCGATCCCCGAGGAGCTGGGCGGGTGGTACGAGCCCCAGGTGAGTCCTCACGGGGAGGTAATTTTATGTGTCACGTCGTGCTCACGCGTTGTTTTTCCCCGCAGATGCTCTGGTGGGGGGTGGACGAGACGCTGGCGGAGCTGTTCGCGCGGCACCCGTCCAAGGGCGCGTTCGAGGGGAACCCCGAGGGCAAGTTTAGGGCCGTCATTGACGGAAAGGAGTACGGGCCCGATCAAACGCCTCGGGTCATCGGGTTGTACGGAGGGCGGTACAAGGTGGAGTTCTGGCCTGGTGAGTGCATGAGCGGGAGAGGTGCCGTTGCCGGCTTGCAAGCTAACGCCGTTTGTTGTTATCCCCAGGCGCGGATTTTGACGCCCGCTCGGTGCAGAACGAGATGTTGGAGGTCGAGTGGATGGGTGGTGACGCCGAGATGAGGGAGGAGGAGTACGCGGCGGGGTTGTACTGCCGGAGCCAATTGCGCCCGGCGAGGGGCGGTCGCTACTTCGAGCCACGCCTTGTCGGCACCGGGTATGTTCGCGAGTTGGGCAGTCGGACAGGCACGGAGAGAGGAGGAGGATTGTAGGAATGTAGTTTGTTTGACATTTAAAGTAATGAGGTAGATGATATGGTAATAGGAAGGTGATAGTGTACGGCACAGGAGGCGTAGTTATGGATAGTGAATGTGCTTAAACGAAAGATTATTTGTATACGACAGTAGTATTGCGTAGGATATGGAGAGCTTAGAACCGGCGTTGGCGTGGGTACCATTAGGCCGCGCCGGCACAGAGAAGTACCTCGTGGGGTTCGAGGGGTCGGGCGTACCCCCGTGCGGGCGGATCGAGTCCGAGTGATATGACCTTCGTGTGTTGGTCGGCCGTGTAGAATGTATTGCGAAGATACATGAGGAAGGTGTCGCTCCGCCAACGGAGGCGGTTTTTGATGTATGAGTCGGAGAACTGAGCACTGTGGAGGAGGTTAGCGGCCGTGACGCGTATCGAGTGGCAGGACCATACGAGGAGGTCCCTGTGTCCGGCGGGGATGTCGAAGACTTTGTGAGCGACGTGTCGCAGGAAGGCGGTGAACTGGGCAGCCGTGATCTGTCGCCTTTTTTCTGTGCCGGGGTCGAGGTACACTGCTGCGGGGCAGTTGCTAGGAGTGCCGAGTCGTTTTGCGCGTTGGACGATGTCGAGGCTGGCTTGTGTAGGGCACATCCAGTTGGAGTCCATTCTGCGCCGGTAGGTGAGTGTCTGACCATTGTCATTGTTTTTCTGCTTGCGGAAACAGAGGGTCGTGAAGGTGATATTGTCGTCGGGTGTGGCGGCAACATCGTGGACGCGGCATCCTGTAGCGGTGGAGAAGCCGAAGTCCTCCGCTATGATGGGCAATGCTGACTGGCGGTCACCCCAATTAGGGTCGGTAATGGTGTCGAAGGACTCAGTGTGGTCATTGCACCACTCGGATTTTCGGAAGCCGGTGTAGCAACCGAGTGCTATCCAGTCTGCTATTGCGCGGATGAGTGAATCAGCAGAGGCGCGGGAGGCGAGGTTAGCGATGTAGCGAAACATGCTATCGGAGATCATCTCCTTACGTTTTGGAACGACTTCGTACTTTTTAACCGCATTGGTCATTATTTTAACGTAGTTAATGTCGGCCTGGTGAGGACAGGGTAGGCCGCGGTCAGTGTGCAGAGTGATGGCCTGTTTGATGTACCCTAGCAGTGTCGCGTGCCGGATTCGCACCCCAGTGATGGTGCAGCCGCGGATCAGGGAGACGGCGTAGAACGCGAGTGCCCAGTTGCGGCCCTGCAGAGGTAACGCCGGTGTGCAGGGGTGGGGTAGGCCTACGTCGTGGCCCCAGGATAGGAAGTGAATCTTCCGGGATCGATCAGTAACTGCCTGCTTGCAGTGAGAGGATCCAAGCGGTCGTTCCGCAATAGGACGTCCACAATCGAGGAGATGAGGTCGGCATTGGGGCGGAAGCGCCGACAACCAAGCAAGCTGGGGGCCTGTGCGAGAAGGAGAGGGAAGTCGTGAGCGAGGGACGTTTCGCACGGTATGCGTGAGATACCGTCGGCAATGACATTTGTCTTGGTGTCGACCCAGCGCCTTGATCGAGGAGCAGAGCCGCCTGAAGCCAGGCGAGGTCGTGTCCGGTGGCGCTGGAGGTGCAGCCTTTCGTGAGCCACGATTCTCCTGCAGTGTTGTTGCACTCGAGGAGGTAGAGAGGGTGTGGATCGTGTCGAGTCGCGCGCGTGTCTAGGTGGTGCAGGTGGCAACCCATCATTGTGATGAGTTGTGCCGCGTACTCGAGCGAGTTGATGCTGATGAGTGTGGGGTTGTCAGTCGTGATGTACTTGATGGTGCGGGCGCGTACGGCGGTGGGCCATTCCAAGTACCACCAGAACGTGGCCTCAGGGCAGTACCCGCCTGCGGCGGATAGGCTGGAGTCACTGCGTGCTATCCCGCAGGGGGTTCGTGGGATGAGGTATGCAATGGGGCATGAGGTCGGGCAACTGGACGAGGACAGGGCCCTCTCGATCAACCGCAGGTCCCGGCGGAGGTCGGCTCCAATGTTGTGGAGGAGTGGGCAACCGTGCACCGAGCGAGCGTTTTTTCCCGTGTGGAAGGCCCGCTGGGCAACGCCGGCGGGTGAGGCGGCGGCAGTGCGGATGTTGCAGAGGGCGTCGCGGAACCGCTGACTGGTGCGGATGAGGTGAGAGTTGTTGAGGCAGAGAGCCGCCGCGAGGGAAACGTATATGTTACTGAGGAGGAATTTTAGCCACGGTGCGCTGAAGGCGATGTGGTTTAGCTTTCCTGTGAGCTCCTCTGCCCCTTTTGCTTTAAATGAGCGGCGATGGGGACCCCAAGTGGTTTGAAGCAGGGAGATGGTCGCGGACACGAAGTCCCGCGGAGTACCGGCCGTAAGTTTTCGGAGGTTTAGGATAAGGCCCAGGATCTTGTTGACCGGGGCCACGAGTAGGTCGTATAGCTTGTCCCAGGAGATCGGGTCCTGGCGGAGCGCGATGTGAGAATCACCCAGTAGGAGGAAGATGGCCTCTATGCTGGAGGCGATGGCCTGTTCAAACCGGCGAATGTCGGCGACATCAAGGTAGACGTTGTCGTCGACGTAGACGCCGTGTGGCGTTGGTCTTGGGGTTCCTGAAGCGCCGCGGACGCCTTGGTTTATGGCGTCGCGGAATGCTTGTGTGAATCGTTGGCGCTTTTGTCCGCGTAGGGATCGTCACCATTTGATCTTGTCGAGGACTGCCCTGTGTTTTTGCACGAGGGAGGTGTCGAGGAAGAGCTGTTCGGCGAGCGCTGACTGGGCGCATCGGACGGCCTCCCAGTTGGCGGGGCTGAAGTCTGCCCCGAACGCGAGCCCGATCTGGAAGAAGAGGTAGTCGGCGAGGATGTACGAGAATGCTCCAGCCACGTCTGGATGGTGCTTGATTTGCCGGAAGCAGGACTTGACGTCATTGGCGTGAACGACGATGTCGTCATTGGGGTAAGAGAGCCGTAGGTTGTATGCGCGGACGAGGATGTCTTCGCGCACGGACCCAAATTTGCATTTGAGTTCTGAGCCGTGTGGGGTGGAGGTCATGGAGTTGACCAGGGTTGAGTCCCAGTCGTATTTGCGTGAGGCGTCGAAGATCTGGCGATCCTTCTTGCCAGGCTTTTCGAGGATGTGTTGTGGGGTAATGAAGCAGTGGGGTGTGAACCGCCAGAGCCAGTGTGGTATGTGAACAACGTAGTTGTTCCGTTCCTCCTTGTTCATGGTGGCCATGACCTGGCCGAGCTTGGTGCGGATGGAGGGGTGGTTCCCCTTCCGCCAGCAGAGGAGCGCATTGTCGCGCGACGTAGTTGCGTTGAGGTGATTCGGGCATCCCACCGTCATGACTCGGGAGTAGTTTGTGATGAGGGCCTCGGCAATGCCGTGGGTGCGGAGGGAAGCCACGACCGCCGAGATATTGCGGTATGCGCCCGTGTAGTTGTTTCCGAGGAACCGTATCACGTGAGCTACGCTCAGGTTGTAGTGGAGGAGGCAGGCGAGAAACGCGTAAGCCTTGTTGGTGCTGAGTGATTCTTGCGTCGCCCAGTCCAAGTTGTACTTGGCGAGCCAGAGGAAGTTGTGGTCTCGTAGGTGCACGCAGGAGCAGAGGAGATGCAAGAGAAGCGGGTGGCACTGATGGAGAGCGAGTATGTCGGGTGGTTCGAAGAACCCCGATTTTAGCACGAGGACGTAGGTCGTCTCGAAGCAAGCGTCTTGGTTGAAGGAGTGGTTGGTGCTGGGGTGCCCGAAGGACGAACGCAGCAGTGTGCGGGCAGCAGGGGGCCGGGGAGAAGGTGCGTCATTGGTGCGAGTGTCATTGCCGACGGCGGAGAGCGAGAGATAGAGTGGGATCGCAGTCCGGGTGGCCGAGGTATTTCTTGTTGAACTCCGTGAGGAGGTGCATGTCCTTGGTGGATGAGATGCGGGGCAGCGCATTGCGGGGCGAAGGAGCGCTGATGTGCTCGTGGTGTGCGGAATCCGACGGGGCGGGAGGCGAGGGACGAGTGCGTGCCGGCGCGTCCTGGTGGATGGCAGTGGGCATCGTCGAAGGCGGTCCTGGGGCGGGCCGTACGCGAGCGTATCTGGAGATGGCCGTGAGGGTAGAGTTAGAATAATGGTATTGGTTTAACTAGTGATTTAGTTGTTAGGGGCATGTAAAGACTATCTGTTCGAATTGCTTACGAGTTTTTTGCCTTTCCCGCTGTTGCACTGGAGAGAGTGGATGTGGATAGTTTCACGGTGCAGGCAGAGACCTTGGCCGGATCGACTACCTTACGGTTCCAGTCGAGGGCCGGAGTCTTCTTGATGAGGGCGGACCATTTTGCGAAGGTCGCATCCGGCCACTTGGAGATGTCCAGATCGTGGATCATCATGCAGGAGGTGCCGCGTGGGCAGTTGCGGCCGACGCGCTGACGGGCTGCACAGAGGCGGAGAGAGGGAGTAGCTTTGCTGACGGTCGGCATCATGTCGGACCCGGTGTACACGAGGGTGCCGGAGAGGTCGTCCGGGGATGGTGTAGAGTCGCCGGGTTTTCCAGTGTGCTGGTGCTTGGGGTCGGGTGTGACAAACCCCGTGCCGGCAGTGTCATTGCTGGCAGTGCGTTTCGTGCCCTGTCGAGCTTGACCTTGGCGGCTCTTGCGTCGTCGGCTTGGAGGAGAGGACAGGACGGGATCGTGCCCGTGCCGCACTCAAATTTGCGCAGAGTGCTGAAGCAATCGTCGAGAAGCTCGAAGGCTTCGACGAACTTGTCGGTCGCGACTTCCGAGATCCTGTCGTTGGCGAGGAGGTATGTGTTCTTGGTGTGGCGGAGCGGATGCGTGAGCAGGATGCTCAACTGGTCGAGCATCTGCACCGTCCAGAGGACGAGGGGAAGCCCACATGGATGCGGATGAGAGGTGGAGTGCCAAGGTGTGGGCCACGACGAACATGGCGGGCGTGTGGATATCCTTGAGGGACCGGTCGCAGACGAACTGGGCCTTGATGACGGCACAGATGTTCGGGAGGTACGCGCGAAGATGGTACACGGTGGTGATCGCCGTGCTCGTGGTGATGGTCGTGTTGACCTTGCTGAGATTTGTCGTGGCTTCTCCGAGGAGTTCCTCGGCTTTGCGGTCGTAGGAAGCCGATTCGCGCTCTTCGGCGAGGGACTTGGAGTCTGGGACAAGGTAGAAGAAGCGGAAGCACTTTTTGCTCTTGCCGGTGAGCTCGATGGATTGCATCGAGGAGACCTCGTAGTAGCTCGTCGCATACTGGGCGTACACGAGAGGGTCGTGGCGAGGGAGGTCTACCTCGCGGTGAAGGAAGTCCGTGGACTGGGAGAGGGCTTCAGGAATGTTGGCGAACATGTTCGCCATGGCCTTGTTGATGCCCGCCCTGTCCGGGCTGCAATATAGCCCCTCGCCGTTCTCGGTGAGCGTAGGGAGGTGGATGGACTCGGCACTGCGGTCCCAGCCGAGGTTGGCTAGCTTTGCGCGGTCGCGTAGACGCTCGTTGAGGGGTGTGTCCTTCTGGATGGACTCGGGCGCTGTGGTGCCTGTCTTGCGTGGGATCGGAGGGTTTGCGTCGCCAATGACGTCGAGATCCAGGCCACCAATGTCGCCGTGTAAGGTGGCGACTGTGGCAGGCGGCGCTACGCTTCGAGTTCGAGTGGAGAGATCTGAGATCTCGAGGATAGGGTGTCGATGGCGGGTTTTGCCTCGTCTTCTTCGTCCTCGCCGACGGGAGTGAGCTTGCAGCTCGAGGGTTGTCCCCAGGACTGCCCGGCGTGGAGGCGCGGGAGGATGAATCAGTTCGCGACCTTGCCCACGCCTTCTGCAGTGCAGCGGACGAGCTCGTCGTAGCGAGTTTTGTCGTGGGCAAGGATGCAGCGTGCCCAGAAGGCACCGTCCGTGACCGTGGTGTTGAGGATGTCCATGGTGGATTCGGTTACTGTGCCTTTCGTGGTGTCATTGATGTCGTAAGGGATAGGCAGGGAGAGAGGAATGTGGACCGCCTTGTAGGTGGCGCCTTCGTTGAGAACAAGACTGTGAGTGCCCGTGAGGTCGGCTGCCGTGAAGGCAGGGCCAGAGCGGTAGCAAGCCGGGACGTCGGCTGTGGCGATGTCAATGAGGCAGACGTACGTGCCGGCGACTTCGACCGGGGTGTACTCGGCCTTGAGGAACCGGGGGTCATTGCTGCTGTGGCCGACCAGGTACTCGAGTTCGATCCCGGTGTCGGGGTCCGTGAGCGTGCAGCGTTGTGGCTGGAAGATGGGACGGATGCACTTGTGGGGCGTGATCACGTAGAACCCGGCAAACAGGTTGTTGTTTGCCAGTGCGAGGATGCGCTTGGCGGTGGAGAGTGACTTCTTGAAGCCGGAAGCGAGCGTGGCGGCATCATCGCTGCTGGGCTTGTGGAGCGTGATGAGCGAGGTTGGAGAAAGCACCCGAGTGGGTGTGGAGGTGAGACCGGAAGTGGTCGAGACTGAGGAGTGTGACAGGGCAACCTGTGTGAGATATCGCAGGTGCGAGTGAGGATCTGCCGTGGCAGGAGTGGACGAACTGCCGAAGCAGGCTCGAGAGGGTCCCAGGACGTGGTAGGTGCCACGTCCTTGCAGGAAGGAACAATAGCCGTCCAATGGTTGGGACCACTGCGTAGACGGATTGAACCCATGGCGGCCATATAAGTACCTTGGGCGTGGGAAAAGACGGATGACATGGTGGAGGAGAGGCCGGAGCGTTCGGGCAGGCGGAGGGAAACGGTGAAACTTTTCCGAAGGGTGTTAGTCAAGAGGAGGCTAGCTATTCGATTGGTTGACTCTGTCGAGCAATCGAAGGAGAAGATTTGTGGGGACGGGAGTGTCTTCGCAATGATGTGCATTGCAAGATGGCGGTGTGTGGTGCTCCCGCGCATTTTGTCGTCTTACAGGCAAGTGTGAGGACAGTCTGTACTGAGTAGGATAACGTTGTACGTAGGGGTATGGGGGTCCTACGTCCTACGTCTGTCTAGTGTAGTCCTTAGCTGGCTACAGATAGGGCGATGCGACGCGTGTGCAACTAGGCAGCTGCCTTGGAAGCTGGCCCGAGTCTATCAAGGACATTTGTCAACACACACACTAGACCAGCACTCTATGATTTACTTTCCCACCAACCATTTCATTTTCTACTTCATCGCTGCTATCATTCCAGCCCTACCACTGTGATCTATCTTAGTTCCTCATTTCATCTCAACACCTGTTGCATGACTGTAGATAGATTTTTTTCAATCTAAAACTTCACATGAACATGCATGCGTTAATTTCTGGTACGGGGCTAAGCCTACTGAAGTGCATCGTGACAAAAAATAGAGATAAAGTATGAAAAAAAAATCCTGTGACTTCCACCCACCCTCTTCCACCTACCTTTATTCTACACACCCCACACAACATAATTTGATGAAACCTCTACGAAATTACACATTTGTCTTCAGCACACCGTCTTCCACCTACCCCCCTTTTCCATGAAACCATCATCAAACATTTCCATCATACATCATACATCTCATTCATCAATTCTAAGGAATGTTCATACCATGGGTGACCAAACGCATACAACAGCAGAGGAGGGAAAAGAGACAAAAATCAAACTTGCTGTTGGTGGCATGCTTACTTGCTGTCTTATCTCTGGATGACCAGAAATCACTACCTAGCAGATATCTTGGATCGAAGAACATAGAACGGACAAGAAAACAAATCGATGACCTGTTTCAGGAATTGGGGGCACATCAAAGGAGAGCGTATAGGATGAGTGTTGATCAATTCACTTAGCTTCATGAAAAATTAATACCGGAGCTGTTGAAAGAATTCCCAACAACTAGAAAGTGGGGACATACACCCAATGGTGTAATTAATTCAAAGCTACGTCTTTCAGCTGCATTGCGGTTCTATGCTGGAGGCTCCCCGTTAGACATTATGTTGACCCATGGGATATCAAGACAGTCTGTGTACCAATCCGTTTGGGGGACAACCAACGCAATAAATGCTACTCAAAGTTTATCTTTCAACCAAAACGATGCAGAGTTTCCATCTCATGAAGAACAGGGGGAGATTGCAGAGGGATTCAAGTTGCCAAGTAGGGCTGGTTTTGATAAAATATGTCTTGCTGTAGATGGCATGCTTGTTTGGACCGTACAACCTACAGCAGCTGATTGTGAAGAGTTGAGAGTTGGAGAGAGACAATTTTATTTGAGGACACGGTATGCATGGATCATACTCTACTAGTGCAGTCTAGTACAGTCTAGTATTGTACGAAAACTACAATACGCTTGTAGATACTTCTTATAATAATTACAAGCAGCCACTACAAGATTTTATGTGCTCCCCCCGTGAAGTTAAAGCTGTCCACTTGCGTTGGGCACTTTACTGGATGAAGTGCTACCCCACTGAGTCTCCAGGCACTGCCACCATTGGAAAGACAGGTCATAGGTAGATCCAAAGACTTTCCGCAAGTATGTTCACCCAATTACATGACTTGAAGTGCACATTGTGAGTTTGTGTTTGTTTCGTGTTTGTGTGCTGTGAAACATCAGCACTCATCAATTTTTAGATAATTCTTGAGAACAGTTACAAAGGCAACACATAAAATGATTGCCTCCTTGGTGTTGATGGCATGGACTTCCAGATTCCGTACCATGGACCCCGGTTTTACACCAAAAAACAAACTCATATGGGCTGAGATATGAGGTGGCATTGAATATTTTGACTGGTGGTGAGAAGAGTGATCTCAAGATCTTCCAATCAAGCTTGATGGCATGGCTTGAACTTTTTTAGAGGGTTGAGGTGGATGACAGGTACAAGGGAGAGGACCCTCATAAAGTGGAATGCCCCAATTCAATTGGCATCCTGGAGGAGAAACATAGGATGATGGGGATTCTAGGTTGTAAATTCCAGAGGAATTCTGGTGGAATGTAATTTTGACAGTAACATGATTACTGTGGCAGCAAGATTACTGTGAACAATATACTTAATTACTTTGTCCAATACTTAAGGAGTGTGACACCGTCACATGACAAGATAAGACTCGTTTTGATAAAATTTTCCATAATATTAAAGGAACCTACAGTAATTACTGCAGGAATTCTGGCTTGTTACTCGTTACTGAGTTTTTGGGACAGTAGCCAAAATCAGAATTTACAATGTAGTGTGGATTCTCATGAGGAGGCAAGAGACTGTGATCATGAGGTTAAAGCACTGGAGCAGCCTGAAGCAAGTATTCTGTCATGACCTTTGCATGCATGACAGGGTTTTTACTGACATTGTCGTTATTAGCCAGCTTGCTATTGAGAATGGTGAGGCTTTGTTTCAGGTGGAATATGGTGATGCAGCTTAATTTTTAAGAGCAAATTTTTACATTTGGTGACTTTCAAATTGTTTGAAATACATGATTAATATGGAAAGTATCAAATTGGACTGTTTTCATTTTTTATGTAAATTTCCCCTGAAACCATGAGGCTGTGATTTGCTGTGATGATTTCCCTGGGTTTGTGTTTCAGTTTGAGTACCTTGTTGTTTGCATTCATATACTCAATTACTTTGGCATAGCCATCGTAGATTGGCCATTTAATCGGCACATTAGCATTATTTGTATTGAATGCAGACACTGTTTCATGGAGGAGTTTGTGTAAAATCCAAAACCCATTCATCAGGATTTCATTCTTGAATGCAGTCAAACAGTTTGTTATCCTTTCCATTAATTGATTAATGCTCAGGACATGCCCATCCATTTGTACCATTTGTGCCCCAGCCCTGGTACAATAATAAGTCCCTTTTAAATGGGTTTGTGTATGTAGTGAATGGGTTATTCCACCTTGAGG
This sequence comes from Cyclotella cryptica, assembly GCA_013187285.1. Taxonomy (NCBI): domain Eukaryota; phylum Bacillariophyta; class Thalassiosirophyceae; order Thalassiosirales; family Thalassiosiraceae; genus Cyclotella; species Cyclotella cryptica. The sequence goes on from JABMIG010000040.1 coordinate 612,284, forward strand.
TTGGTTGGTTTGTTTGTTGTTGGGTTCAATATCCACATTTTGCTTGGGGGTGATGCTGCATTCCGTATTGAGAATTGTTGTGTGCTGTTGGTCGCAAGGATGGTAACAGTAGATTATCTGTGGTGTTGGCAGTGTGACGATAGTCTGTAGAATTGTATGTGGTGTGAAGCTCCATCAGCAATGCTTGACTCCATGTGTCTTCCCTCTTGGTCAATGTATTTGTCCTTTATACATGATAAAGCTTCCTCATGCATGCATATTCTTTTCATGATCGAGTACCTGGCTGTGTCCATCTGGATTTGACTTCTTGACACCCTTGGCTGCAATTTTGCAAATTCCTTTGATTTACTGGCTTTATTTAATTTGGTGGGCTACAGTGAGTTGTTCATCTAAAACCAGGCACTTTGCACTAGATGCAGCCCAGTGATCTTTGACAAGCAGCAATTGTTGGTCATTGATATGCCAGAGGTACTCTTCATTGTGTTGGTGCAGGTTGATACGTCACTCTACAATTGGGATGATTGAACATGTTGTGAGGGTATTTGTAATTGAACTTGTGCAAATATTGACCTCGTCGTGTATTTTTTCATTAAGCCCCTTGGTGAGCCTGATACCAAGAGTTCCCATCTTTGCTCGTATTTTATTGTAAGGTTAGTTTACAAATGGTTTTGGGCTGACTCTATAATTCATGAATTCCCTCCATCATATGTGTCGTCATTCCAAGGATGCATCCATTTTTGTCCGCTGTTGCAGTTGTTACGGTCAACCCTAGCGTCAGTAAATTTCCTGGAAGTGATTGGAGTTTGTGGACTCTGGAATCTGCCAGCTGTGTGAACTCAGCCAGGTGGGCATCTAACTGCTCTAATATTTCATCAGAGTAAGATTCTAGTCTAGACATCACATTATCAGTTTCCCATGCAAAAGACTGCGGTCAAATTTGTGGAAATATCATCTTGAACCACCAATTTTGCCACTTCTGGTCTAACTCTTGCTAAAGATTGTCTACTGTGAGCAGTGGGGGCTAGTCTGGTGGGTTTAATGTTTGACATTAGCATTGTGTGGTATGTGGGAGTATCTTGGGAGGTATACCCAGTATCCTTTTTCTTGTCTGGAAAATGTCTGGGCAAACAATGTTAGTGGTGGTAGTGCTTATTTCTTTTCCTTGATGTAGTTTCTTTGTGGCATTGTACCCCAAGATCTTCATTATGATTCCTCTGTGTAGTTTGCAGACTGCTACTGTAGGTGTTTGAAGTTTGGATGCTCCACACACATCCCAAGCTCTGAGCTGCTTCCATGTTTCTGGAGTGATTGATTCTCTGCTTGCAGTGCAGGTGATATAATTGTGAATTAAAGGTCTCCAAAACCTCTCACTCTTGCATCAGACATGTGAGAACATCATGGCAGGAGATGTACAGAATTTCTTGAATACTTTTAGTCATGGTTCTCACGCCCTTAATTGTCTGACTGTCATCCAGGTATGCTTGGTTAATTTTATAAATTTTGAATTGTTCTTTCTAGGGAGATGTGTCCCTACATACTATTTTATCATGATAGGAGGGGAACCTGGGACTCTCCGAAATGTGATAAGGTATCATTCAGAAAACCTTAGGTGTTAGGATGAAGATGTAGAGTCATGTAGGCCTGATGCAAATTCTGCTTCCTGTACTCTGTTTAGGTGAAATGTCATCACACCTAGATGATCATAATCCAGGGAAACTGTGCAACAATTGCTGTCATCTTGGTTTTCATTATCAAACCAGTTACTATCAAAATCACTCCCAATCAATCTCCTACTCTTTCCATTTCATCACTACATAATAACATGATGGTGAGATATCACACATGAAACCAGTTATTTTATTCCCACCACGATTTGCACCACATGATGCCTATCGTATCTCTCATTAATCAAACTCATCTCAACATATTGTCATATCATCAAATGTCAAACTCAAACCCTCCATGAGGTCTCCAATCCTTCTTTTTATCCATTGACTACCACAACTTGTTGTAAAACTTATCACATATCTTCAACACTCTATAATCTTGTGAAATAACTGGGGCCTCTGTTCATTTGCCATTTTAAACAGACAAACCACTATGGTATCTCTACATCTCCACTCTTCACAAGACAAAGAATTCTGTGCTACATACCAACAATGTTTGTGGCTTCATCCTCTGTTCATTTGCAGTTGAGAATTCCTTACAAAATGGAGGCACAGATATTTCAAACAATTTCAACATTAGAGTACTTTGATTCACTGCCTCTGAAACAACCATCTGAACCACTAATCAAACCTGATCAACAAAAGTAACCTCACCATCATCAAAATCAATTTCAATTGATTCATAGTGATTGCACATCTTTCCAATACCCATAATCATCCACTATTCTAATGCCCAAGCAACAGCATAAGGGATACTCAGCAATTTATGAACTCTGTTGATGGGCCAGAGTTGAAAATTTCTTGTTAGTAACAGGTCAAAGTTTGGATACTCCCATATGGATGCAACAACTTCAGCAAATTTCCTCAACTCAATACCCCAAGTTCTCAGAAAGTTTATGGACTCTGTTAGGCCAAAGTCAAAATGTATTGTGAGTAAAATGAGTTTGGATGGTCAAATGCAGATTCAATTGCTTAGAAGGAGACTGTATCATGTAGTCCCACCTGCACTATCTATATGTTTTATCTCAACCTAATAGTGTTTCGTACCAAGCAACTTTATCAACTCTGTTGACTGGCCAAAAGTAAGTAGGTTAGGGTTGATGTTATTGCAATGCTTTATCAAGTAAGACAGCTGGTGGGGTTGGTTTGGAAGTGATCTCAGTGGGCTCTTTTTGGTGGTTTGGGAGGGAGATTTTTAGAACCACTTCAACCTCCCATAAAACCAGTGGAATGAGTGAATAAAATGAAGATTCCAGGATATATTGCTTGTGAGTTTTGGGGAAGTTATTGGGATGTCCCCCAAAATTCCACAAATCACAAAAAAATCAAATTGACTCTCACACACCGGTTTTTGTAACAACACAGTCTGAGATTTTGTAAAATAATTGTGATTGTTCTGATCCTCTGTTGACCTCTTATCATAGATTTCACAAATTTTTTGACAATCAATCTACCGAGTTACAAAGTATTGCTATGCCAAAGTATATGTAGGAATTTGCGACAATAAAATAAAGAGACTCTCACTTTTTACGTGGGGCGAGATGTGCTCATCTGAATCCACAAAAACACAATTTGGCCTCTTGTTCTTGTCAAAGTCAGACATAACCAAAGTCAATCATCAGGTCCAATCATTCTTATTTGGGGTCCGCTAGCTTTCTTATTTTGAGAATAATTCTATCATTGCAATGAATGAATGTTCAATATGTGTCAAACACAGGAGCAAACAAAACACATAGATATTCAAATGGCACCACATCAAACCAGTTGCTGTAATAATTGCTTTATCATCTCTAGTTTGATGCAGATGTCATCATGAACTCCAATTTGGGGGAGAACTAAATTCAAAGCATATCAACTTGTCTAAGTCTCCTCTTATATGCAGAAAGAGAGCAATGAATTCTTTGTGATTGCATGAATGGGTGAAACAATGACTAGAGGTTAGTTGGGCACACTTTAACCTTAAGATATTGTCTTTTACCACAAAAAAATTTGAGGTAGGATTTGTGGCAGGATATGAAGCAGGATTTGTGGCACAATATTATGTTCTACAACAAGTAGAATTACCACAAAACAGCTCGTAACCATTGAAATTATTCATTTCAGGGTATAGTATGGAGAGAGTATGGTGTGCCAAACAGATGCCAAACTCTAGAGAGAGGCAAAACTTCTGCCTAGAAATAATTTCATGGCCTCTGTTGATGGGACTTCAATCTGCCGCCTTGTTAAGGCAAGGCGATCTAATGCCTGCACATGACTATACTCTTCAACTTGCATGTTGCATTAGAAAAGTGAGACCTTTGATGACATGTCATTGGCCAAATCTAATTCTCTATTCCATGACTGCCTGTCTTCCATGCAGCAGTAGCTTGTCTCATATCACCCTTCTATCAGTAATTTTCCCTACTATCCTGCATTGGTCCACCGGCCCACCACTCCAACCAGTCTGGTATTCATTCCTCAACACACTCCTGCAAAGACACTTAGCCATTGGCATGGTCTTGGGTGCCATTGGTGTGCTGTTTGCGGTCATTGTTTTTAGTGTATCTTTTGACACTTTGTCCAGACTGTTGCTCTTTGGTATGAGCTCCACTGGAGTCTGCGCGCGTTCTACATCATTGTTGTATATTTCGGCACATTCATCAGGTGTGCCTTGTCCAATCTGAATTCAGCTCTTTGTTTTGGCTTTGTAAGTACGAAGTACATACGGCCACATCCTTTCTGTTGGTTGATAATGTACCTCTACTTCTCCTTTTCCGATATTGTCCTTGATAAAGAAGTATCTTGATTTAATATGTTTCATTCTCTTGGACCCTGACCATCGTCCATTTTTAGCCAATAGGATGGTTGACTTGTTGTCTTGATACAGGCTATTTTGCTCGACAGTGTATCCCTGTGCCTTGATGAAATGCCTGCACCATAGGATCCACGGTAGTGCATCGTCAGTCCCCACCATGTTCGCCCTCCACTGAGCTCCTCCCGTTTAGCTTTTGTTCTCTCGAAAAACTCATCACTGCTCCTTTCCCCAGTGATGAAGTAGGAATATAGGAGATGGGTGGCTTGGACCTCCCAGAGCTCCTCTCACATGTGGCTTGAGGCCTTCTGGACTTGATTTATTTGCCAACATCCTTTCCATTGCCTCTCCAAGGGGCATATTATAAATCAGGCCTTGAAAATGGTCTTGGGTGCCCTGTGGAAGTTAGTTCAAAAAAGATTTTTTTATTTTTAAATTTTTAAATTTTTAAATTTTTCCTCTTCGATTTCTATTTCTTGCAAGTCTTGCTTCCAACTAATTTGCGAGAATTCTCAGTCACAAAAGTAATCCGACTTGTAGGACTCCCTGATCGTTTATTGCTATCTTGCTGATCGCGGGAGAATTTTTGGAGAGCTGTCAATCGCAAAACCAAAGGAATTAGTTGATTACGAAGACGATTTTGAAGATTGTCGATTGCGCAAAAAAAATCACTGAAGCGAAAAAGTTAAAATTGCCGCTCACGATCAAATTTTTGTTAGCGTACCTCATGTCAGAGGGGTTGGATGTTGATGGCTTCAGTGCATGAAGGTCGCACCACGGCTATCTTAAGATAGTGACCTGAACTGTTTTGTCACAAAAAAATATATAGGAAAAACTATAGGTCGGTTCGACAGGGGTCGAAGATTTCATTTTATGGGTATAGTTTGCTTCAATTGTGAGGATGGAAGGGCAGTTGAACTGCTCTTCCAATCCAAACAATGCAATCGAAATGTGTGTAGAGCCTACAGACAATTGGTACGCATTTAGCCTTTCCAAATGAAGGGGCTATGTACTCTGGTGTTGCGGAGTCCATAGGGCAGTGGACTCCTGTGCTTTAGAGTCCTTGCCTTTTGGACCAGGGCGGTGGACTCCAATGTTGGGGAGTCCTTATCTTTTGGATCAGGGGCAGTGGACTTCCTCTCTGGGGAGTCCTGAGAATGCTCCTTTTGTATTTTGTACCAATGGGTACAAACATGGGCTGATTCTTGGCCTATGTCACACAGGCCCATATTAAAATTAAATTTAGTGTTCATTAAAGATCACATACAATCATAGTTTCCTATTTAATGTAAACTAAAATCAAGTAGGAGTGAGATTGATTTGCTGTCACATTTGATCCATCATAGTGTGCATCTGCAACATCCATTCCTTAATCTCAATGTCAATCTTTTCAACCTCCTTGATGATAATGCTCATGACATTTGCATCTCTGGTAATATCAATTGAATCCAAGGGCATAACAAGATTCCTTCTCATCTCACAAAAACAATCAATTCAATCCTTCTCCTGTTGCAAAGCAGCCATGTGGAGTTTGTGAGGGCCTTGCCTTGATGGTTTGTCCTGATGCCCCGAATAACAAAGAAGCAACATCAGGGCATTCCGAATCATCAGATGAAGAAGCAGAATCACACATCAAGCAAATGACAGAATATGTGGATGTGGACCAACTCCTTGCCTCTCTTCTTAGTTCATCAACAGCTTGAGTGATGATATTCGTATTCCTTTCACACCAAGGGAAACAACAATGGAGACTGGAGGAGTGAACAGTGTCATCGCAATATATGCAATGAAAACATTTTTACACAAATACTTTGCGGCACACTGGGTTACATTCATTTTGGTTTTAAAATTGTGGAGAAGATGGGGTATGTTGGGATGAGGTTGATTTCTGCATGCAATATTTGGTGACAGTGAGGGGTGTGATATTTTCTTCTACTGGACAGTCGGAGTGGAGCTGTCCAGGGGAAGAAAATATCACACCCCTGAAATCCGAAACCACATACTCATAACCTAAAAGGCCTATGATTTTAGAGGGCGGATGAGGGGCGGATGTGATTTTTTATTTCCCTCCCATTGTGGTATTCGCACAACTTCGTCTCTCTTGTTTCTCCGGGGTTAAGGGAACTACGTTTATTTTTTATATGATAAGTAATTACTTCCGTAACAGAGTAGGTTACATAATAATAATATGATGTCTTGCCATGCCTTCCGTTGTTTATCGTCATAGTATAAACTTTTCCTCGTATCTGTAGATAAGACATATTAGATCAGGCAACGTATAACATTATGCTTTTGCATTCGCCGTGAAGCTACTACTAGGTAGTGTATGTGCACTACCCATCTTACCTACTTACCATACAATCTTCTCGGTAGCTTTACTCTCTATCTCTAGAGATAGATATACCCATATCGAAATGCCACACCTAGCATACCTCGTAGTTGGAACAGGTCGTATATATCATGAGTACGTGATTCGTGATTCCGCAGAACTCATTCACAGGTCTTACGGTATGATGTCAGAGTTGTGTCATCCAACGGTTTGTGTCTACAATGGTTCTCATGAGGATACCTGCGCATTCGTGTGACATGGTGACAAACTGGCGATCAGATACGTGAACAGGCACGGGACCGGCTTTTAATTAACTTTAATGGTGAACGGAAAAGCCAATCTCCAAAAGAAAAGCCATTCTCCAAAAAGAAAACCGGATACCTTATCATTTTCACGTAGGAATAGTACGAAGATTGGTAATGCCAAAAGAAAACTAATTCTCCAAAAGAAAACCAATCCCCAATATTTTTGCCGACCTTGATAGGTTGCTATTTTATTTAAGCCTTAAAGACGAAATTAAGACTTTCATGAGAAGATCTATTCACGATTAGATCTATTTTGAATAAGAATAGATCGAAACTGATAGTTGCCTAGGACGTGAAATCATAGGTTAGCATGATCAAAGATCTTGGATTTTCTACATTAGAAGTAGATTTTTGAAGTTAGCTGACTAGTTCTCATCTAGCCATATGATTTTTCGAAATCATACACTCTAGATCTAACAAATTTTGAGTATCTATTTTAGTGAAACTCGTAAATCTGTTTAGATTCTAATACTGCATAATAGAGTTTTAATTAGTGTTGCTACATTAGATGTAGATGGTATCCATTCCATTTAGTGCATTTCGAATCAGTCATGTATAATATCATAGTATTATAACGTTATGCCTAATTACTTTGACAGATAATCTACTACTGTAGGTATGATAGTACTACCCTACCACTGTACACGTCCAGTTATAGCTTACTCACATAGATATGTCTTTTAGTAAATAATCAATTTTCCTGGTGTTCCCTGAACCCCTCCCGTTTCTCCCAACCAACCGGAAAAGCTACATACTGTTCAGCGGTAAACATCACCAACACTAACCAAGCGTCGCAAAAGCAACATCGAGCATCATGTCATCTACAACGACGCACCGTTACGTCCCCCAAGGACCGGCCTCACTCTCTTCAGATGCACCCGGCTGGTCGGCAGCAGATGTGATCGTCATCGAAACCGGTGCAAATCCAACCGCCAGTGACGGCAACGACGACATCAACGTGAAAAGTAATGCCAGCGAACGGTCCAACGACGGTGAAACCAAGGGTCCCATTTGCTGGAAATGCAAGGGGACGTGCCAGATTCCTCTCCGTGCACACGAAAGGAAAAGGAAGCAAACAACGCAGGGACAGCCACTGCGGGGGGAGGACGCCAACGTAAAAGTGCCACCGGAATCACGGAACGCAGACGCCACACACGACACATCCAAAACAATTCCACGACGTTCGTGTCCTGTATGCAGTGGGGCCGGATATCTACCAATGCGTGCTCGATACGTCCAATCGTTGGCGTCGTCTCCCCCATCGAATGGTATCGGAGGTTCCATCACGGCACGAAGACGGAGACCGCAGGGATGGAAGGAGTTTGGTCCTGTGCCCCCCGTTGTTCGGGCGTGCCAAGACTTTATGAAATCAAAGCCGAATAATCACAACGGGCAGAAGGAAACAGTGATGGATTATGCACTTTCCATTCTTTCCGAGGCGAATGGACCAGAGGAAGATTATGTTACCCCACGTAACGACGTTTTCATATCCCTCCCGATTCCATCGTCAACGGATGACACAGATACATCCTCAACAACAACCATAAAATGGCTACCCATCCATCAAGGAGAACAACTCTGCAATCTCGTCGGGCGATGGAGGATAATACAACGAATCGGTAGTCATCGTTGGACGACCGATGATCTCGTTACTGCCTACGTGGGTGCTTCGACCTTTGTCTCGCGATTATCACAATCGAAATTGAGGGGAAAAACCATACGATATTTGGATTTGGGTACGGGAAATGCCTCTGTGTTGCAAATGGTTACATGGTATTTACTTTCGAGGTTGAGTGGTGGGGATGGTGGTGGAGATGCCGTTTTGAATCCGTGCGATTTAAAGGCTGTGGGCGTGGAGGCTCGTAGCGAGGCGGTGGGCTTGGCAAGGCGGTCATTGTCGTTTAATTTGGACACTATTGAATACAATGACAAGGTCTACACTGGAACTGTCACACATCATTCACAAACAGGATTGGTGAATACAGAGCCCTTCAAATGCAATGTTCAAATAGTTCAAGGTGACTTTCGTGACTTGGTTTCGTTGTCCAAATGCAACAATGATCAAGAAGCTCGCAACTCTGAGGATCAGGAATTAAAAGAAGTTTCGAGTCAACGATATGATCTTATAACGGGTACTCCTCCCTATTTTCGTGTCGATTTTTCTTCATCTTCTTCGGCGGAGGTCAAAAAATCTTGTGATTCAAAAAGCAGCAAGGACAACAGAGAAGTCATAACGGCAGCAATCATTCAACAAGGCGGAATGCCAACATCCATGCAATCCGCGCCAGCACGGTGCGAGGTAAGTTAAGACATGCGCCTGAGCTCAACTGCCATTTATGCATGTCATCTTCACTGGGTAACTTTTTCTTTTCTCGACATCAACAGTTTCGTGGTGGAGTAGAAGCCTACTGCGAAACAGCCTCGGCAATGTTGGCACAAGATGGTGTTTTCGCCGTCTGCGAGAACTGGTTGAACAATGACCGCGTGTGGAATGGTGCCAAGCATGCGGGTCTCGATATTGATGCTGTTTGGCCTGTAATGGGGAAAGTGGGCAAGAAGGATCCCTTATTTGCCGTTTACGTGATGCGGAAAGCAGCAGAGCGGAGTGACATGGATAGTTTTGTGAGTGAGAAGGGTCGTGAGAAAATTCAACCCCCGATTGTGGTTCGGGATGGAAATGGCAAATGGACTGATGGATATGCAAAAATTATGGATGCCATGTCTATTCCAGTACTTTGACTGTCTCCTACAATGTACGACATCAAATAGGAATTTCCAGCAAATAACATGGAACATAATGCTTAGGTTACCATTATGCCAGTTTTTACAGTATTCACACACTTTACATTTCTTGGTTCTCACTAATCAATAATAAATACTCGCGGCAAAGCGAAACTCATCATCAAATATCCCGATCCTTCCCAAAGCCAGCATGACCAAACAACCCCCCTGCACCCCCAACACAACTCCCAGCCCTACTCCCCACAAGTCCATTCTCAAAATCCTCCAAAAATTGTCGCTTGTCCAATACCTTCCTCACCCGTTCCAAACAAGCGATGCGTACACCCCTCTCCTTCTCTTGCGCCACCAACGCCTCCTCAATCACATTTTGTCCGCCCACTCCCCAAACTTCTATGCAGTCGACATCAAAGTAATAGAGACTGTCGTTGCATTTGCCCAATAACAAGTCACCGTGTTCAAATGTGGAGTCGTATGGCAGGGCGCGACAATGTTCAAAGGATTCGGATATGTGTAATTTGGGCGGTTGCGAGGAAGAGGAGGAGGAGGAGGATGCAGCATTGCCTCCAATTTGAATGCTGTGACAGGTGGTTGTCATGTGACCTTTTTCGTGAATGCTCTGTGATTTGGATACTACCGAGGAAGCAAAGGGATGGAAGGACAAATTACTTTGAGTGGCGTTCGCTGTTTTTGGCTTTGGACGAATTATCGTGACATTGTTCGTATCATAATCCAAACCGAATAAGAAACAACTGGGGTGATCCTTGCCAGATGAACGAAATAATTCTCCCGTCCAACTACATTCTCCGGCCGTAAAGAAACCCAACGACACCCGCTTCGTCTCGTCATGAGCAGCATCGTCGGCATTGGGTAAACAATACGAGGGAGAAGGCACCCCGCCAAACAAGAACACCATGGGGCCATTGTACCCACGTACACGTTCCTCGAGTGTTCGAAAGGAAAGACCGTCGCCGTTGATGGAGGAGGAATACAGATTTTTCCACGTCGTGCCCAAAATTTCGGGATTGGTCTCAACAAGTGTTTGAAGGAGGGGATGGATTGTGGTCGGTGCCGGCGGAGGGGGGAAGAATGCCGATGATTCGTCGCCCAAATCGGGCGTCATGGTGAACGTGACAGTCTCACCATTGACAGGATGTTGCATCTGCGATGATTGACACTTGCGTCGGCGTTCCTCTGCCTCCATCAACGCCAAGGCCTTTTGCGATTGTAGTTTCCTCTGACCATTTTGAAATTGGGCCTCTTGCCATGCGGCCAATTCTTCCGCCGTGGGTTCCTCGTACGAACTGTCGTCGTCGTTGGGGATGCTGCTGTCGTAATTGTCGTCGTTGGTAGGAGAGGATCCATTCAGAAACGAATTCACGTTCAAATCGCCAAATTGAGATTGGAGACGGGCCAGCAGGAGGGATGCCTCTTGGTCGTCGATGAGGGAGGGATCGGTGCAGGGTGAGCCGGAAGATACTGTCATGGTCTTGATGAGGTCTCGCTGGTCTCGCTCTGGTCTCGCTGCAGGAACAATAGGACAAAATAAGGGGCGTGGTTGGTCGATGGGAAAGTTCCGATGGCGCCCGCAAAGTGTGCCCACTGCCCACTAATTGTATTGCCTGGATTAGTAGGAACATGCCCAAGAAGTTTCTTTCACAAATATTTTCAAAATTATTTCTGTGTAAAAAGTATTGACCATTCTCTATTGTTTTGCCAACCTCACAATAAATTAGAATGAGTTCCCCCACAAGAGAACTAGTCCTCCGTAGTTTCTCAACAAGGAAGTAGTTCTTTGTACACGGACCTAGTCAGACGCAAGTATTATGTGGAAGACAAACCAACCATCCTTATTATGAAAGGATGCATGGACCATCCTTCATTGAGGTTTTGTGTTGTTCAACGCTGGTTTTTTTCTGGTTTTGTCCTTCCTTCCAAGAAATGTAAACATGAAGATATGTTCTTGGGAAAACCTGATGTGCAAACATCTAAGAATGGCAATTAACTCATAAGAAGGCAATCTCAGACAGCTTAACAAAAATACCAGCTTGAGTATAACAAGGCAGTTTTCACTAGGGTTGTCATGAAGGGTCATGAGGATGTAGTCATCATTTGTAACAAGGGTAGTCACAAGACCCTCACCAAAGTTGCCAGGGTTGTCAGAATATCTTCACCAAGGGAAGACAGGGTCATCAAAATTTTGTCACCAAGGGCCGGGTAATCAAGAGATTGTCAGAAGAGTCAGACAATGGGACAACTAGTCTCCTGTTGTTACCGATTGTCCTATCTTGCTGAGCAGAAGAATCCAAGAGCATAATTAGATACATATTTCCTATTGGCAGGGATACGTTGTGTGGGGAGTTAAGACAGGCCAGGATGTTTAAACCACAGAAAAGGCTGTCAATTGAGATATGTTGCATGTACTATATATCAATTATACTTTATAATACATCATGCTTTGACATTATCTTTTGCATACATAAGGAGAATGCACAATGGATTCCTGAGACGAATGCTATTAATACCTACCCTTAAATTTATCATGAAGAGATGTTCGACCGCTCCCATCCTGATTTAATGGTGCTTTCCATTCATCTTTACGAGGATCAAATATTGGTGCGGACAACTTCTTTTCTTTGTTAGTTGGATCCAAAGGAGTAGATTTCTCTTTGTTTGTTTGTGGATGAATTGCTTGATGTAATGCTGCAAGGGTGCCAACCACATTGGATGGGCGTGACGGTCCTACTTGGCGTTTGTGCTTGGGTAATGTTGTCGCTGGAGGATTTGTTTGTGGATGTGCCAAGGTTTCTTGATTGCTTTGTGACTTGATCGGAGGATGTGGCATTGCAGGCCCCACCACAGGGGGCACTTGAATTGTTTGGTATGGTGATGATTGCGAAGGAGGCATCAATGGCCATTGAGAGGATGTAACTTTCTCATCTAGTGACTCTGTTTGATCGGAAGAAGTTGCCTCACCCACATTTATCTTTGGGGGCGGGGGCATCATTACTGATACATCATTCAATGTACCAGCTCCTCCACTAACTTCAACTTTTTGTTTATCAACCACCTGTTCCGGCCTTTCGCTACCAATACCAATCCAGCCATCTCCTCTATTCCATGACAATTTTGGATTTACAATTTTCAACAAAAGTTCCACTTCACTCCACTCCTTTTCTGTGCTTGCCAACAAGTTCTTTGTCTTGCTCAACTCCTCATTTGCCAACGTGAGATCATTCCGAAGAAAGAAGGCGTCTTCTTCGTCCTCTATGGCATTGATTTCACTTTGAATCGCCTGACATTTTTGCAAGGCCCTTGATACCCTATCCAATTGTTCTCGATGCGACGAATGTGACAATTTCCACTTTTGAATCAAAGTTTGCTCCGATTCTGCCTCGCGCTCCTCTTCGCTGCACCGTCGTTTCTTGTTCGCCGCCACCGTACGATCGTAAAAATCATCCACGTCATCCTCTTCTTTGGCACTTCTCGATTGCATCCTCCTCTTCATACCGAGATTCCCATTTGTACCATGAATAACACCATAGATCCCTTCTTCTATCTTGGCATGCAACTCGTCCAGGTCCTTTTCCATGTCCTCCATCCTCTCCCGATTCTTTTCGAGTTGCTTCGTTTGTCCCTCGGTCAATTCTACACCCCTGTCCTCTTTTTGCATAATACGTTGCGATTCAATCTGTAAGGAACGAAGCTTGCCCTGTTTCGTTTGTTGTGTCTTGTACAATTGTTGAAGTGAGGATGGAATGGTGTATTTTGAAGAGGGGGCGAAGAATGCTTCGATGGATGGAAGATTGGGATCCATGCTTCGTGCTCGAAGGAAATTGTCATTTTCTTCGTCTTGCTCCGCGTCATCTTCTCCCATTCCCCAGTTGCATTCTACGACTGTCTGTTTCTGCTGCTGTTCCAAATCCTGTACATGCCCATCCCTTTCCTCCTCAGCGACAAGAGAACCCCCCTCACACTTTCTCTGAGCTCTCTCCCCCTCCTTCTTCCCCCGATCATACTCCTCCGGCCCCTCCAAACAAAATATCCTCGTACTCGCCCCAAACCGAAACACATCTCCCGGATACACCACCACCCCCCGGCACCCCCTCGCCCCGTCCTCCCTCGTCCCCCTCTCCACCTCCATCTTCCCACAAGCCTCGCGGGGCAATCTCACATGATTGACAAACGTCCCATGATTCGATCCCAAATCTCGTAGCCACGGAACACCGTTGGCATCGAATGCCAGTCGGGCATGAAGACGGGAACAGCTTTCGTGGGCGGTGACAATGTCGACGATGGAGGGATCGTCGATGCGGCCGAAGGTGATGCAGCCGCGTCGATGGGAGGACAGGGCGGTGAGTGGGTGGGTGGTGAGGAGAGTGCCCTGTTTGATTTCGAGGAGGTTCCATGAGGCGGTTGGGGGGGGCGGGTGGGACCAGTGGGGGGCGGTCCAGGACGGGGAGGACATGAATGATGTGTGTTGATTAGAATTATTGTGAGATCTCCTCAATCTCTCACCTGACCGTAACTCCATCCCATCGCCTTCCAAATCACAAGGGTGGAATCCCGTTACTGAAAAGAATATGTCATCATTGCGTGCTTTAACGCCTGAAATACCTTGGAGCTGCGGGAATGGTATTCTAAACCATCAATCTGACATCAGTTAGTTCAGCGTCTTTCCCGGATTCCTTTTAGTTCATTGTATTTGACTACTATTTTTCACTTTCGTTCAACGTATTGTAGGAAATTAGCGGAAAGTTCAGCGTATTGAATAGAAAAGCGCGATTAGTTTAGTGTCTTGCAACTAAAATTATTTTAGTTTATTGTATTGCAACTAAAATTATTTTAGTTCTTTGTATTTTACACTAGTTCAGAGTATATTATTTTAGTTTAACGTCTAATCTTTTAGTTCATTGTTTGATAAAACATGGGCGTGAATGTTTAAAGGATTTCACGGAGTCATGAACCGTGATGTGTGAACTCACAACGCAATGGTACCATACTCATTCATATATATAGTTTGGGAACAAGTCAGTACCATACCATAGGCCATTAACCAACGTGATATCACGAACTTCTGCTCTTAGTGATCATGGGTGTGTATTACGTATTACGAAGTGTAGCATCAAGTAACATCTCAGCACGATCGTGCCAAAAAAATCAGAAACCATGACACACGGACACCTTCCAAAACGGATTAAGACGGCCCTAACTCCTTCATTTTTTTGCCGACAACCTTCCTGCTGGCATCGCCGTGAAGCCGCCATCACCGCGCATCTAGCGGTCGCGCTGTCCCCCATCTCTACTGCTGCAATGCTACGGATCGGACACCGACGTTGTCATGGGGATTGCCGAGTGTCTTCGCGGCGTCTTGGTGTTCTTTGCGTGTCTGATCTTTGGGAAGTTGAGTGATGTTTGGGGACGAAAGGTTTGTTTGTTGATTACTGTGGCGGGGACTTTGGGGCCCGTTTGTTCCTTGGCGTTTTGGAGGGTGGAGGATTATCTGAGGATTATAATGGCGGTGGTAGTCAGTATCGTATGGGGGACAAATCTTATGTCGTGGATGGTCAAGGTGGGGAGGCATTGATGATGGATGGGGTGGATGCGACCTCTGCCTTGGAGGGTAGTTACTCGACCCAATTTGGGATGCGACCTCTGCCTTGGAGGGTAGTTACTCGACCCAATTTGGGATGCGCTACCAATCACACATTCATCTCATTGATGTTTTTGTGACACTGCTCGCCTTGTTGAGAATGTTTTCGTCCACATTCACCTTGACATTTGCTGTATTTCAGATGTCGTCAAAGATAGAGATAGGTGATTGTAAATATGCATTAAATTTTGTTTCAAGCTACAAAAATCACTATGTTCTCTTTGAAGTTAAATAGAACTCCAGATGAGTTGATATTATTATTTATAAATATATATCTGGACAACCAGAAGGCTGTTTTGTTGGACAACCTCACATGGTTAAGGTCATTTTTGCCAGCAAAGCCTCATTGCTCCATATAGTTGTCCCTTTCTTGAAAAGTCAATATCAATATAACAATCAATCTTCTGCTGTTTGAAGGTTTAAGCACAAGACCACAATTACCAATACCTTTCAGATATTGCCTCATCCTTTTAATGTCAATTCTTGAGATCTGTTTGAACAGAATATGTGCATGCATAACAATCAACTGCATAGGTTATGCCATAACTTATATGTCGAGAAAGGTACAGAAGCCTTCCAACAACACTGCTCAAGCTAAAATCTTCCAAAACAGGATTACTGTCAACATCCTACACAAAACGTTTGCTTCAGCAGGAGTGAACTTCACAGAAGTCTCTCCAATGTCCAGCCAAAGAATTTCAGTCACTGAATCAATCAGACCATTTTGCTTTATTTCCTGCAGACCTCTGGTTTGATCAGCCTCTCTCTTGCTTTGAGCTCATGGTCTCTGTTTGCTAGTAAGGAGGCAAACGATATGTTTAAACTGTTTTCTGATTTAGTCTTGATACACCTGGTAAAATGTGATGGCAAAACACTCACATGTAAAGAAAATGAAATAACAATATCGTTCATGCCTTACTTAACCCATTAGAATATATGATCTTGTGGCAGAGAATAGTCAGTGGTGTAGCAAGACATGACATTGAAAAAAGATTTTTATCAAGAGCATCCAATGAAAAATAACCAAACAACTTTGTTCATTTCTTTTATGCTTACACCTGTTAAAATAGGGTATTTGGTGTTAGAGGGAGGTGACCATGGTTTCTAATGCCAAATGTGGACAGAGAGCCACTCAGTGACATGGTGAGATGTGGCAAAAAGTCAAATGTCAATCAATTATATCTTTACTTTTGCTAATACCCATTAGAGTAGGATGTTAGCTGAAGGAGGTGGCCACAGTCTCTGAGACCATCTGCGTACAAAGAAGAAAATTTGTCCATGTGGTGTTTGACACCAAATAATTGTGTATGAATAATTTCACATCTAGTAAAGCAAAACAACACAACAAGCTGGTGTGGTTTGTTGTTCTACCAAGGAGTTGAGTGCTTTGGGACTAGTCTTCTTGTGTTTGCATTGTTGTTTTCACTTGTTGATTGTGTCCATGTGTTGCTGTTTTCTAGTATTTTACTTTCCTTGGAGTGCTTGCATGAGGTCTTGAAATGTTTTGACAATGGTATCTTCCACTTTGATTGTTGGCAATAAGATATGCCTTTATTTCAAGAACACTCTATTTGGAAGTTAAGTCTTCGTTGCCACTTTTACGAACATTTAAGAGTGCAATAATGTGTCCATCAGCTAAATCTTCCCTCCCTGTGCAACAATCCCTTTTGCAGTCCTACTTGTGGGAGCTGTCCCATTAGAAGTTTTCTTAGATGAAACGTGGTCTTAAGAATTCCTTCGGTAAGTTTAATGAAGTAAAAAATAATTGATAACGTTTCAATATGAAACCTTTCATATTTGCTTAACCTTGAATAGTTTGACACTGCCATTAGTGACTATTTCTATCATACATTTTGTCTGCCTTCCCTTCGAAATGATATGTTTCTGGCAAGATGACACTCTTGTAGAGTTTCACAAATGGTCCATCCCTAGGCAGCCCAGTCCAAATGTACTAAGAGAAAAGTCCCAGTGATGCGCCAATTTTACGTTTCTCTTTCCTCTACTCTAAGACTTTCATGCTGTTATGCAGGAGCAAGATACAAGACCAGGTTCCTTATATCAAACCTAGCAATGCATCCATGTGTAAGAACTTTGCATGAATAAGTACATAAACTGTTCAAAATAATTTAAATACTCATGACCAACCTTATACATATGCTTCAGCCAATTTTTGTCTTACACCACCACCTTCAAGCTATTTGTGGAAGATATAACTGTGGAACTTCACTGTGTTGAAGCTGCAGAGCAAAGGCACCATAAACAATGATGGAGCCAAGAATGGGTGAAGACAATAAAATTATGGGCACAAATCCAGGAAAACAGAGGATAGCAGTTTGACTGAATCTGCCACAGAGACATATTCTATTTTCATGGGAGTTTAGAAGGAGGATGTGTATGGTTGAACTTTCTTTTGAGAATGAACTAGGATGATTATTGCTTTGTTTGGTATTGTAATTTTTGTTGATTTGTCAACTTGCTTTCCGCTATACCACAACATACATTCATTGATAGTCATGAATAAAAATGGGCTATTTCAACTCAACTTGCTACATATTTTGACAAGAGTGCTTTTGAAGTCAATACCAACTTGATACCAACTAGACTGCCACCCTCTCGAATTACTTTCATTCCCAACATATTTGATATGAACATCTTGCATAGGACCATGTCTTGGTTGATAGAATGACAAATGAAGTCAGGGTTAAAAGCCAAGAATTCTTTTCGACACGCACAGCTATTAGTTTATCTGTGATTAATAATTATAATTAGTCATCTCTCAAGAACATGATGATCCAAAATACTTTCACAGTTTTGGTCCCATTTGATGTTTTTAAGGTATGGCGTCATTTTCACCACTACAATTTTATGATACCGTGTCCATGACAATAGACGAAGGGTGTTGTCATCCCGCCATTGCCACCCTCATGCCAATACAACCCAAAAGCTCTGACATCAAGAAAAAGGTAAGACTACATTGCTACTTCATGGTTTTATAAATCTCTCATTACTCTTACCTGATTTTATCAATTGATTGTCGGTTCTCAGTTCTCAAGCTCCCCTTAGTAAATAATTGATGCTCAGCTACAACAATAATAATCAGCAATCAACCGTATAGGTAGTGGATACATGGTGGATTAGATTTTTAAACAATCATTGGCATGGACTATTAATTTGATGCCAGCTATGAGTTATTTGTAATTTTGCGAATTTTATTTTATTTTACAATCATGATTAATTTGAAATTACTCCGATCATTTCATAATGGATTTTGACTTTTACTTTCATACATGATGGCTTTGACGTTCCTCTCCAATTTGATTTTTCCTTTGCATTGTTGTTTGTGCAGTTGGTGTTTCCTATTCTGTTCAACTGCGGCCTGAGGAGAAAACTTCTGAGCAAACTCATTTGATTGCACAAATGCAGGAAAAATGGAGGAGGGCAGATTGACTGAATCTGCCTCTGAGAGCATTCTTTTATGGACGTTTAGAATGGAAAAATGAATGAATTAAAATTGTTTTAAGAACAAAGTACAAGAAATTTTTTTTCGCGGCTGTTGCTACTTTTGCTGATGTATTATTGCTTTCTGCTATGGCATTACAAAAATGGCCTGTTTCAACTCAATTTGTTACATATTTTGACATTAGCATTTAAATACTCTTTTAATCCCTCATTCTACCCAGTCTGTTGAAGCCAATGATTTCTCTTTTGCAATGACCATGGCACATCTGCAATGTTAACTACTACAACAACGATGATGCACCCTCATCAACGGAGGTACCTTACCTCTCTCATTCACACTTGTCCACTGTTTCAGCAATCAACATGTAAACATGGTACTAGTGATTATGTTGACAAGTTTTTATGTTACTAGTGATCTTACTTTATTTCATGCTGCTTGAGCGCTGCTACTATTGTTGATGTATTGAATTGCTTCATGCTAATTCACTAAAAAAATGGCCAGTTTAAACTCAATTGGTGACATATTTTGACATGAGCATTTCAACACTCTTTTACTCCCTCATTCTACCCAGTCTGTTGAAGCCAATAATTTCACTTTTGTAAAGACCATGGCACATCCGAAATGTTAACCACAACAACAACGCTGGTGCACCCTCATCAACCGCGTTACCTTACCTCTCATTCACACTTGTCCACAGTTTCAGCAATCAACAATAAACATGGTACTAGTGATTATGATGACAAGTTTTTATGTTACTAGTGATCTTACTCTATTTCATGTTGCTTGAGCAAATTTAAATAATTGATTCATGTCAACTAAATTATTCCTCAACTCCTTCCCTCTTTGTATCACTCCTGTCTTTGTTGCTATGGTTGCTTACCTTCTCAACGAAAAGTGTATTGTTCCTACCACAACCTGAAATAGTATGAGATGCTCTTGGGTCGTGCTTTGAAGTAGGAGGCGTCAATGTTGTTGTTTATTTTCTTCTCATGATTTGTTTTGTTTTGTTTTATCTTTCTTTGTTGTTGTTTTACTCAAACTTTGAACGGTTGATTGTTGCGTGGTGTTTTGAAGTAGAAGGCATCAATGTCGCCGGTTTCTTTTAACTTGTCATGTTATATTTTGTGTTGTTTTGTGTTGTGTGAATAACATTCTTTGTTGTTGTTTTACTCAAACTTTTGAATGGTTGATTGTTGAGCAGTGTTATGACGTAGCAGGCATCAATGTTGCCGGATTCTTCTTACTTCTCATAATTTGTTTTGTTTTGTTTTGTTTTGTGCATAAATGCCATGTTCCTCGACCTGAAATACGTGATCCCTTGCTGCTTCATCATAAAAATCCATCGAGCTGTTCTAAGAAAAGATAATAGGGCGGCGCGGCAGATTTTGGGTGGGGATGATCGATCATTGGGGACGACAATGTGAAGGGAAGTGCGGCGAGTCGTTCGAGTCCAAAATCGCCAATTTGTCTACGATTTTTCGTGGAGCCGCTGGTGGTGCGATGGAACCGAGTAGGGCATTGTTGTGTCGGGTCGGTTAGTCGCTATCCAACAAAAATCCGATCGTCAAAACTCTGGTTGGTTGTTGAGTTACGGACGAAAAACGGTTTGGTCGGCCATGATG
Source organism: Cyclotella cryptica (assembly GCA_013187285.1). Classification (NCBI taxonomy): domain Eukaryota; phylum Bacillariophyta; class Thalassiosirophyceae; order Thalassiosirales; family Thalassiosiraceae; genus Cyclotella; species Cyclotella cryptica. The sequence continues at coordinate 632,850 of JABMIG010000040.1, forward strand.
GACGGGTTTTGGACATATGGATCTCATCGGGCGGACAACGTTTTAGTGGGTGTGGGGAGCGTCAGTTGACCAATAATGGGGTATGTCACTTCATATGCCTTATATTATATAGAGTCATATGCCGTCAATGCAAGAAGGAACCACTCACATGTCCTAGAAGATTTCACGTCCACACGTCACATGAGACAATCCGTAAAACTCCAAAACATTATATTGAACTACAAATATGGCAGCTGAACTACATATCAACGGTTGAACTACTAAAACTGCACTTAATGGATCCTTCAAACTAAAGAAAAAGATTTTCTGTCCGTCAAACTACGCAGAATCATATTTCTGTCCGTCAAACTACGCAGAATCATATTTCTGTCCGACAAACTACGCAGAGTCATATTTCTGTCCGCCAAACTACGCAGAGTCATATTTCTGTCCGCCAAACTACGCAGAAGCAATTTACTATCCTTTCAACTACTCAAAATCATTTCTAGATCCATCGAACTGTGACATTATGAAAACCACTTTTCTTTGGCCATTCCCCAACCCCTTAATTTACAAAAAACACCAAAAAAAAAAAAAACAAACCAGCGGAAAAAAGGAAATAAAGGGAAAGGAAAAAAGTTAGTTGATTCCCCCAAAACAAAAAAAAAACACAAAAAAAAAAAAAAAAAAAAAAACCCCGGGGGGGTGGGGGGTGGGGGGCGGCGCCGCCCCCCCCCCCCCCCCCGGGGGGGGGGGGGGGGGGGGGGGGGGGGGGCGAACGGGACGAACGGGACGAACGGGACGAACGGGGACGAACGGGGACGAACGGGGACGAACGGGGACGAACGTGGACGGGCGGGGACGGGCAGGAATGGGGCAGGGACTGGGCAGGGACAACAAAGAAAAAAACTTACGGGGCGGGTACAGCGGCTGGGAGGGGGGCGGGGACGGGGGGGACGGATGGGGACGGATGGGGACGGATGGGGACGGATGGGGACGGATGGGGACGGATGGGGACGGATAGGGACAGGCAGGGACGGGCAGGGACGGGCGGGAAGGGGCGGGACGGGCGGGACGAGGTGGTAAATCGTGAAGTCACTTGAGAACAGAGTGCGGACAGACCTTTGTGTCACATGGTGTGAGAGGTTTTTTGGCGAGTTTTCTATGCGCCTATAAATGGGTGATGCACACCAAGGCCCGGATCCTCCAGTACTCTTCCGCACCATGACAATTTTTGTCGCCGCCACCGCATCACCTTGATCATGGCGAATACCTTCGCAACACCGGGTCCGCCACAATCGCCCTCACCGCAACATCATCCAAGACCATCCTGCTGCTTGGTTTGGTCGAGTTGGTCGTACTTCCGGGGAAATTGCACCATTTCTACGATGCGAATGTTGTTACACGGCGACCATCATGGCCAGGAGGGGGAAAGATGGGATTTCAGTCTGATTTCAGTGAAGGTATGCTTCTTTTTAAATCCAATCCTCTGCCATTTTCCCCGTAAATCATTAACTTAGTTTCCTCATAGCTCTTCCTTTTGCGGTTGACTGGGTGGACTAGGTTGCCTGCCTATTTCTTTTCTTGGAGATGCTTCACCATCCACATGCAAGACTTGACAATCAACCGCAATACTCTTGCAATACTGTAGAACTTGAATGGGTTGAGCTGGCATGGGAGGTTCTTGTTGTGGGAATAACCATGATTTTGTGGATCCACAAAGATGGGAAATAGAATTGATATTTGTCATCTGATGGTGGAAACTGTAAGTGGATGTGGTGGTGGTTGGCAGACCGGACAAAAATGGTGTCACACTATCACACAATGCAGTTATTTATTAATTAATATGAATCCAATAGAAGCGGAGCAATTTAAATAATCTATTTTAATAAAAGAATCTATTGCAATTGCATCTTGATAACATATTTTCAATGGTTAAATTAGGATTTATGCAGTCATGATAATGGTATGTTCAACTTCTGTGTTGGCCTTGGCAGCCCTGTTCAAGCTCTTTCTCACTCTCATTTATGTCTCGAGTGAGGCCAAACTATGTTGTCAGGATTACTTTTGTTAATGGAGAAGTTATTGCCAGTGTAACATGACAACATGAAATGATGGTCGTGATTTTTTTCGTGCAGATTGACAATCAACCGTGATTTTGAAGGGGAAGCATCAGTCCCAGACCCCCCAACCCATATCCCAATTTAAAGCTCATGAAAAGAGGAATCTGTAGTATTTTCCACAAATCTTGCCACAAGGGCTGTGGAAAACTTATAATCGTTCTACAAAAATCGACGAGATTTTTTTTGTTACAATAGGGGATGCGTCAGTACTACAGTTAAACTAGTATTGGTATCAGTTAAAAAATGGCCTATTTTGGCTGGAGGATCCAGGTCAGTGGTGTGTGTCAACCTTTTTTGGCAAGTGAGAAGTGACATGACAAGATTGCACGATTGGTGGGTTGTGTATCAGGCAGGCATTGCGTGACGGGGTGGGGGGACGAGACAGAAAAGTACTTACTCTGTTTGTTAAAATATATACTTGTTTTTTCCTTACCAATGTGAACGATTGAAGACTTTCGATATAAGTAGGGATAGTATTGTATAATGCAATAACTACCTAGACTTTGCTTGAGTCGCACATGAAAGAGTGTGTGATCAGTGGTATGTACAATATCATACAATAAAACATGTTGTACCATACCATACTTGCAATTGACAAAACAGTGATCAGAAGGGGACAAAAAAGCAATGGGTCGGGACAAAAAGGCATAAGGGCGGGGACGGGGCGGGGACGGGGTGGGGAAGCCGTGGGAACGGAGTGCAGACAGACTTTTATGTGGGAGGTTTTTGGCAAGTTTTAAAGGTGTCTATGAATATGTTATGCACACCAAGGCCCGGATCCTCCTGGTGTCGCAGTTATTGAAAATCGTCTGAAAACATCATTGCAAGGCTCCAGAATTGCTCAAAGGCATCTCAGGAGCTTCCTCTCCATCAGGGCTATCCAGTTCTCACTTCTGTCTGTCCTACAGGCTGTTGAGTAAAAGTTGTCAAAGAAATTACTAAATTTTAGGCGATTTTATGCTAATTCCTATATGTCGCCGGTCGTGCGCAAATTTTCATATTTTGCCCTAAGATTGTGATGGCTAATGTGGCAGTGTGAGGTATGCCATTTCCCCACCATCCCACACAAGACATGCACTTCTGTTACACCCTTGACAATCCTTGCCATCCACTGCATCAATCAAAACAAAACGATCTTAATCATCCAACAGTAACAACTGTTGCCCGCTGCTGCATGGTCACGCAGATTCTCAGCCCGCCCTCCTCAATTCTCTTCAGTCTTCAACTGTTCATCTGATTCACACTTCTTCCACTGTCTGCATCCACATTCTCTGTGCCCTTGCTCCAAAGTATTGGAATAACAACTGCTCTTCAACTTGTTCATCTGTTCATGATTGACTGACTTTGGTACATCGTTTCTGCACCTACCATCTCTTCTCACATTGGCAACTCTGCACAGTACGATCGACCAAATTCAGTACTCTTTGGCTTATGCACATACTATATCTTTGCCTCTTTGTACCCGCACAATTGAGTGCTTACTGTGCAACTGAGCTTCTTCACCCACCATCTTTCCTCGCACTACACGGCCATTTCTTCACACTTTGCCAACTCTGCACAGCAGGATTGACAGAATTTGGTACTCCCCGGCTTCTGCACTTACCATATCTTTGCCATCTCTTCCTACCCGCACAATTGAGTGCTCACTGTGCACTGAGCTTCTTCACCCACCATCTTTCCTCACACTACATGGCACGATTGACCGAATATGTATCTAATGTGCTTCTGCATCTCCCATATCTTTGCTATCTCTTAATCCTCGCACAATTGACTGCTCTCTGAGCATTGCCGGCTTATACATCTACCATCTCTTCACATAATACTTTCCACGGTCAACAGAATTTGGTACACCATTGGCTTGTGCATCCTACCATTTCTTGGGTGACTCTTCGTCACTGCATGATCAACTGCACTGAGGACATTGTTTGTTACTGCACTTTCAATCATGACAAAGTCCATACTGTCATGAGTTCTCCATAGTAGAAGTACTCCCAGACAAGTGTTGAACAAGATGTGACTTCTCGTCCTTATCTGCCATGTGATGATGATCTCATTCATCAATTGATCTAGCAGAAAGAACTAGGCAGAAATCCATAATTGCTAGAATCGAAAGAAGACTTAGGCCAATATTCAAGTTGTACATGAATCTGAATCTTTATCATCTGACAAGACATGGACACTAAGTGTTGATGGAGAAGAATCAGATGAGGATTTTGAATTAGATGACAACACAGGTATCTGGCAAGAGGTACCAATGAAATAATCAGATTTTTTCATCTCTTTCATCAAGGTTTATTCTGACCTAGAATATGCATACAAGGAAGAAATGAAGGAACACAAGAAATGAGTTCCGCAAGAATTCAAGTCAAATACACACCAGAATGTCAAGAGAACAACTGTCTTGAATGCAAACCAAGTGACTAATGCAGTTTATAACACAGAGTTGTTGTTCAGCGTTCTTGGCTTCCAGAATAAGTATCTGTTGGAGCGAAAATAATCAACAATGGATGTGAAGGAGTACGTAGCTTTCCTCCGTGTCTTCTTCGGTTTGTGTTTTTATTGCTGTGGTCTCTCTGATGTATGGAAGCATTTAGCATTATATCCACTATTGACCAAGTCTCTGCCAAACTTGAAGAGTTGTCACTCATCTCTTGATTCAAAGATTGATAAATTGAATGATTTGCTTTGTAGTTTTGGTGGACAAAATGCTGGAGCACCGACGTCATCTGAGGTCAAAGATATTGCAGACAGCGTCTTTTGGAGACCGGTGTATGGTATTGACAGAGAGCTTGAAAAGTACATTTGTTTTATATATGGATTCACCAAATTGATCATTGATGATGAAAAGTTGAGAATGCATTGGACCAAAGCTGCTGAAAGCTCACTCTCAAGACACAAGAGTCCCAAGTCATTTGGGCTGGTGGGTAACTGCATCATTTCCATTACAACACGACTAATATAATTGTGTCACATGAATCATCATGGAGAGTCCACTAAGGACATTCTAACAGCTGGTCTCCTGATAATCAAAGGGTTAGGGTTAGGCCCGCCATTGATATTGCTTCTGTACTTGAGGTCTGACCACTTGGTTACACAAATAGGAGACCCTCGTACAAATTTTTTTAATTTCAAAATTACTTTGAGCAGCGTCACCGTAAATTTTGTGGACCAGTGATAAACTAGCCATAAACTGCAGGTCTTAAGTTACGACAAATGTTAAAAATATATATTTCAATGGTACTTATCATGATCGAAGTTTGTCTTTTTTATGGAGAAAAATTTTGGTGTCTTGACAATTTACCCCATTTATCTTATCGTACAATACAGTACCGCTTCCCTGGCCAATTCTTGCACCAACTCTGGGAAGCAATCAGTTTAGGTCTGTTTTCATGGGGACTTTCCAATACTACTTTGCTCATTTAATGAAAGTGTCATGCAACTTAAGAGGTTTGAGGAGATTTTCACGGGAATCTTGGAGTTCTCACGGCAACATATATAAATTTAAAATTTGTCTAGCTTTCAGTGAAATGGATTTTCTTGATATTTTTCCTGTCTGACCTTGCTTTATTTTGTCTCGGAGCTCAATTTTCGTAAACTTTGTGAAGTCTTGTTTCCCAGAAAGTCTGTTCAAAATATCCAATTATCACTCAACTGAACAAAAATCTCCATCATTCATTCAAGCCTCCTATGATTCATTGGAAGCTCCCATTCATGGGAATGCTCCCATGAATTCCCACAAATCAAGGGAGCCTCTCATGATTCATGGGAGGATCCCATGAATCATGGGAAGAACCAGTGATTCAGGGGAACCACTCGAGAAATCAGGTGCAGAGAAGGCTGCAAAGCATGACAACTGACAACCAGACAGCAATTGAGTTGTTGTCTACTTAGGAACTGTGAGATGATCATAGTATGAATATGTTTTTAGTGACGAGTAATACCCGTAAGATGATATTTTGGGTTCCCATGATTGTTAAGCTCCCATAAATTTTCTCATTAAACATGGGAGGCTTCCATGATTCATGGAAGCTCCCATTCCCGTGAATCATGGGAGGCTCCCTTGAATCATGGGAAGCTCCCGTGAATCATAGGATGGTCCCCGGATTCACAGGATATGGGAATTCATGAGAGTCTTCCCATTAATTCATGGGAAACTAAAATGAATCGCAGGAGCTCTCATAAAAAGGGAACATGTATCGGTTGAACGATAGGGCCTTTCCGTATGGATTTTTTGTGAAAGAAAGATTTCCAAAATATAAGAAAGTTGAGCGTTGAGAAATTAATAAATCACATTTTGTCAGCAAAATACTGAGAAAAGTGTTTCAACAGTAGGGGTGACATGCTAACAAATTTCACTAACTAAGACCCAGGTACCAAAATGGACCGCCAATCCAATGGTTCAAAGTAGTTAAGTACCGAGACCGAAATTTTTGCCCGCCACCTGTTCTTCTCCTGGGTAGTTGGGTACCCAACCTATGGTCAAAAGCATATAAATATTTTGACCGGAAATTTTATTTAATTTATCTATTTTCTGCCTATGTACCCTGACGCACCCTGACATGTTGCCAAACTGACCCCCCCCCACGGTAGTCGGGTACCTAAAAATTGGCCACAACACGAGCTAGTTAGAGAGAAAGTTGACCAACCAGCCACTAATAATGACTCCCAAAGTAGTCGGGTACTTATGTCTTGGTCAAGCTCATGTCACCCCTCCTGTTTCAATGCATGTCATGCTCAACAAATTTTATTTTGTGTAGGCCTCCACAGTGAGAAAATTTTGGCTGTAGAAATTTTCATAAACCAGTTGCTGAATTCAACAAGTTTTTTATTTAAGCTATATTATCAGGAACAAAAATCCCATGAAAACAGTAAAAAAACAGTTGCTTTGGGGGCAAATAGCACAGAACAGTTTATTTTTGTTGTGCTATGATGTGTTATGAGTTTTTCTGCCTTTTGGCATAACTCAGCAACTGCAAAGAGTTATGGAGACAAATGCAGATGGGTGTGTTGCTGTAGGCAAGGAGACACCATACAAGACTGTTTTAGCATGTGAACAATAGAAAAACAAAAATGTTCATGCCATTGGGACATTGTAACTTATTCTCGGATGATACTTAAGACCGGCAGTTAACGGTACTTGGACCATTGGAGAAGACATTGAGTCTAGGTTGAAATAGTGCACAATGGTCTTGGCAATTTAGCAATAAGCTAGTTTGTCTTGAATGAGAGCTAAAAAATAGTTACAAGATAATAAATGTTCACAACTACAATCTCGGTGAGTTCCACTCAAATATAGCCTGATGGGTAGTGAGAGTCCCAATTGTCGCAATAGTGGCTTCACCATGGATGTTGCCAGTTATGCTGATTTGAAGGATTGGCAGAGTATTCGGGAAAAGACACCAATTTCTGTCTTGTTGCGATCCCATTTTGTGTTCTTGAGGTACTTGGAAGAAATTGTCTCCTTCTACACAAAGGCAGAAGGGGTGTCCTCATTTTCACCACCATGAAAGTTTGGCCCAACCTGGAAAAGATGCATTCATAGAATAAAAACCATCATTGCCTCTTTTTAATGGTGTCATCTTGTTCAATTTTGTCTGCCAAAGTAGGCATGAAGTGATGCTGGAGGTCACCAGCAAGATTAATAGTGATGAGGCAAGCAAGTTGGGAATTGAAGAGGAAGTTAGATCAAAGATCAAACTTGTTGGAATTGATCAGGCTAATACTTGTGGTACTCCGAGAATAGGTGGGCATGGGAGATGTCATGTAGAGATGGATAGACATTTCTCTGTGTTTTACAAGAGGAAAGCCAAGAGGCAACATGAGAAATAAGTATTCTTTGAAGACGAGAGACTGGACTACAAAGTCCCAAGAAAGACCAGAGACCAGGCTAAGGATCCCCAATGATGAGAGACCTGGCAGAAAATCCACAGAGACTTGACATGAATGCCGCTCTCATCAAGACTGGGTGCTCAATGTAGATACCACACCAAAAATTGAGAACTTGAATCATCGGGAATTGCAGGAAAGACAGGTTCATTCCATGGCAGAAAATAGCAAAGTCATCAAAAAATGACATTCCGACGTTATAACACAAATCTGTGGATATCAGCAACCATCAAAATCATACAACTTCCCGCAATTTCGGCCTAGCCATCATACAAATCTTGTATGATTTTGACGAGTCGCAAAAAGGTGCAAACTATGTTAGCGGTCATGCTTTTTGTGTATCGTGATCTGAGACACATCAAAATCATACGAATATTGTATGATTTTTCATAATCCCCACGTGCCCCGTTTCTCGGTATTCGCGACGTATAACGGCCTGAGAAATGGCAACGTTAACACATGAACGTTCATGTGTATTATTGATATTTGATGCCACTTTATCTCTATCTTGCTGGAGGCCACTCAAGTGATGTTGATTTTTGTTTATAAGATATAACTATGCTGTATAATGTTGTTTTCATTTAAATATTCCGTTTGGCTTCCTGGAGCATGTATGTTGCTTGCAATTTTTCTTAGCATTCATGAAATAATCATTTTGGTATGCAAATTGCTAGTAAACCCTTACATGAACATTCAGGAAATAATTTTCTACATGTTGTCTTCATGAAATACTCTGAAAGTGTTGTCCATTTCACCAATGTTCCCCCTCCTCCATTTAATTTTCTTAATTAACTAATTAGTTATTGCACTGCTGTTGCACTTCCAGCTTTAGCACATGTCACTGCAGCCATGTAAAAACTCCACTCCATTGCATCTCTCAATAATTGATGGGATGCACCAGGGTGAAGCATCCTTTTTGGGACCAACAAGGTGGGGATGTATAATCTTGTGTCTTATGTTTTTCAACTTATACTTTTGGTCATCTCATCCACTACCCACCTGAACAGATCACAATCAACCATTCAAACAGTATGCCCTTGTAGAGCGTCATTGAATTGTCCCTTGAATTTGTGGTACGATGTGGGCAATACAACTTGCAGCCACTATGTTTTTATTTGTCAAATTTTTACTAGACATCTTGAGTTTCTAGTTCCCCATGAACAACCCCTCAAAAAGTCGGCCTCAGATTGAGGACCCTAACAGACCCCCAAAAAATTTGACGGAGCTTGTGTTGAGTTGAATTATATTTTAATGGGCCAATCAGGCGTGGAGATGTTGATGCTACTGCCATTTTGTGTTGTGATAGTAGCATGAGGATTTTTAAATTGGTTAGCTACTATTTCAGTCACCTCCCCCCTCTTGATCCCGGAAAATTCAACTGCCTTGCAAACAATAATTCTCAGGTAAATAAAATTCAACTGCCTTGCAAACAATAATTATCAGGTCAATTGTCATATGAATTGACAAAATGTATGGAGTGGCGTATTGCTGATCATTTTCTCATTGTACAACTTTTGAATTGAGAGCTCACATTCACATTATAAGCACCCAATTTTTGTCCATGCTTACCACAGCCAACTCATTGTTACTTGAAGGATCATTTTTCAAAAAGGGCTTCAAATAGTGATTGTGCATGTGATATGAGTTTTGTTTTTGACCTTTCAAAGAGCTGACTCCTGCAGAGCTCAATGATGTTATTATGTGTTATTTTCCTGTGAACTTGTGGGGGAGACATACATGACAAAGATGGCCTGTTCTATTACTTACACTGTTAATTTCTATGGAGCTGTCACACAAATAATCAATTCATTTGTGAATAAAAAGGGGTGGCATGTTGAGCTAAAGATGATTTTCTATATTAAAATGACGTTTTATTTGTCACAGTGGGTATGGATATTTGAAACCACTGCATAGTGGAATTGCACCCCCCCCCCCCCTCAATCAGGCGAAAGCTTAGGTTAGCTGCATGCAAGCATAAATAGTAAGATAGATAGATTCTTTCACATGGATATTTTTCCTAGTAATGAGAGCTAAAAATAGTTACAAGATAATAAATGTTCTCAACTACAATCTTGGTGATCTCCACTCATATAGCCTGGTGGGTAGTGAGAGTCCCAATTGTCGCAGTAGTGGCTTTGCCATGGATGCTGCCAGTTGGTGCTGATTTGAACTGGATTGGCAGAGCATTTGGGAAAAGAAACCAATTTCTGTCTTGTTGCGGTCCCATTTTGTGTTCTTGAGGTACTTGCAAGAAACTGTCTCCTTCAACACAAAGGCGGAAGGGGTGTCCTCTTTTTCACCATCATGACAGTTTGGCCCAACATGGAAAAGATGCATTCATAGAATAAAAACCATCATTGCCTCTTTTTAATGGTGTCATCTTGTTAGATTTTGTCTGCCAAAGTAGGCATGAAGTGGTGCTGCAGGTCACCAGCAAGATTAATAGTGATGAGGCAAGCAAGTTGGGAATTGAAGAGGAACTTAGAGCAAATATCGAACTTGTTGGCATTGATCAGGCCAATACTTCTGGTACTCCGAGAATAGGTGCGCTTGGGAGATGTCGTATAGAGATGGATAGACATTTCTCTGTGTTTTACAAGAGGAAAGCCAAGAGGCATCATGAGAAATAAGTATTCTTTGAAGACAAGAGACTGGACTACAAAGTCCCAAGAAAGACGAGAGACCAGGCTAAGGATCCCCAATGATGAGAGACCTGGCAGAAAATTCACAGAGACTTGGCATGAGTGCCGCTCCCATCAAGACTGGGTGCTCGATGTAGACACCACACCTAAAATTGATAAAATTTATTCATCGGGAATTGCAGGAAAGACAGGTTCATTCCATGGCAGAAGATAGCAAAGTCGTCAAACAATGACATTCCGATGTTAAAACACAAATCTGTGGATATCATCATCATCAAGGATAGATGCCAGGAAGTTTTCACCGAAAACAGGATCGAAGCGTCGCTGTAAAAACTGTCAAATTGAAAGGAGTTGTGAGAGGAGAGAGGAGACTGGCACCAATGCTGCTGACATCCATCACACGAACACCTTTGTGCTATCTTGTAGAAACGGAAACTTGAGCTTTAACCCAAAGCTCTTCAAAAGGTTTGCGCCAAAGAAATTAGCATTGGCCCGCCCAAAGCGTTGTAAACAAGAAATCTGCACCATTGACGAAAGATGGTGTCAAAAACAGAAGGGAAAGATGATTCTTTTGGCTTCTGCGAACTCTTTCCGGTCAAGCCTGCTTTGCAATGCGAACACCGTCTAAAATCTGCGGGGACTTATAAACCGTGATAGACGGTAGTAGTGGTAGTTCTCATTCTTGGTCCCTCATCGAGTGACGGAGTACTTGAACGTAATGAATGTGAGTTCTTCAAGCGGAACAAGAATGATCATTCGTGTCTTTTCTCCCAAAGCAATTTCAGTTCAGTGTCATCGTGAACACGATTGCGTTTAGTTCGACGAGAACTCTTGCCCTCTGAAAAATGAGTGTATGGTATGTACAATACACGGTACAACATTGTACTCTCACATAATCCTGAAAAATGAGAACAGGCATCCTCCGCTGTAATGAACTTAAAATCGAGCTCAGAATTGAATAAAATGTGACACCAAGTGCAATATGTTTGTTGGACTTAGCTTGAACAGGAAGTCTAAATGGTGCTTCTGGTCCTACCATCAATTAAGAATCCAGCAGCCCGGGAACATGTATAAGTAAATTATCCTTCTATTCTCATAAAATTACAAATAACAATAGCAACAACAATCACTTCTAAATATTCTGGCCTTATCTTTCATCATTCATCATTACGTCATAGCAAACAGAATCATCAAGTATTGTCATAGCAAACAGAATCCAGAATCATCAATTATTCAGGACCCCAAGTATTCAGAACCCCCAGTGCCAACTGTGGTAAGTCACAGAGAGAGTCCAGGATGGCGCACAACAGAGTGTTTGATCCTCTATGTCATAATTCCTCACGAGTCAGCAGCTGCAACGTATCGCCTCTCTCTTAATCGTCTCTCGCATATTGCTCCTTTATCGATCTGTTTCGATTCGTAATCTTTTCCCTTGGTACAGCATCAGACAGAGAAGTGACATGGTCGCGAAATCTTATTTGACCATTCGCGCGCTTTTCTCTTCTGCTTGTCACCACCCTCCGGGATTACATTTGCTTTTACTCTTTCTGAATTTGAACTACCCTATTCCCTCATCAGCAGTCATCTCGAGCCCACCTTCCAATAAAAAAGGATGAAATTTGTTCTTCTATCTATCGTCGGGCTCCTCGCGTTATCCGCACCGGCCAACTCGCAGCAAGGTGTCCCGAGCATTGATGATGCCGACGGGCCTGTCGCACATTCCCATATTCGCCGCCAATTGAGCAAGTCAGGGAAAGGTGCGAAGTCGTTTCATATTCCCGCAAGAGGAACAGCCGAAGCCACGATCAATGGAATCACAGGAGTGGCCTCCGATCAAGCCGATACCATATTTGGTACACAGTGGACGGTGAATACGGGAACGAGTGCTGACGCTTACAAAGAGTTCGATGCCCGCAATGATCCCGCAACCGCCGTGGTATTCCAATTTACCGAAAACTACCACTCAATCGGCAAGGGCTCGCTTTGCATCATGAACCAGTGTCCCGATTCCCTCGTGTCGCCGACGTGTGACAGCCAAAAGGGATATTTGCAGTATTTCTACGACGAAGTCATCCCCAACGATGGACCGGTTACCCCAATCTCCTCGACAGAATTCCGTAGTTTCAGTTATGATATCTACCCTATTGAATGTGGAGCTGCGGAGAATCCGGCTGGCAGTAACAGTTGTGGTCATTCCTTTTTTGCAAGTATCCGATTTGTGCACAAGTTAACTGCCGACGGTGGCACCTGCGGCTTCTACGATTGTTCCTTTGACTACGAGTTGCTTCCTGGCGTCGAATCGGGCCCCGAGGGACAATGGACTACCATTACCATTGGTCTTGATACTCTCCCGTGGAGGGTACGTGCAGGGGCTCAGGTTGTAGTTGCCCCATTACTGCAGCTGTATCCATCAACACTGCTTTGCAGAATCCGACCTTTCCGGACATGATTTTGGGGACGGGTTATGGTGAAATTGCATCGTTAAATATGGGTGCGGCGGTGGGAGGCGCGGATTACAACCTGCATGGATGTTTTGACAATGTCGTCTTCAATACTTCGATGTGGACGAAGACCTTTGATTTTGAACCGAGTAATCGGAAATGAGTAACGCCCAGTGAAGTCCGGCGAATGCATGAAGGGAGCATGTAAGGGAATGCACTGGAATGCATTTGGGGAGGTTTAGGGGATACATAATTTGCCTTTTTTATTTTCGATGTACAATAGGGGTTCCGGGAAAGCCTAAAAATGATGAACTCCTCAAGGTTACTTTGTTCAGTTTATGTGATTGGCTGTGCAAAATACTCTACAGCTTCCATGGAATTGATGAGGAAGATAAGACATAAAATAGTTTCCAATTAATGCTTCACATTATCAGTACTGTCATTCGTCAGTGCTGTAGTTATTATTATAATGAATTCTCTCCATCATGTAGGATCAATAACCTATAGCAGGGTTTGAGATATTTGTGGTCAATTATGGTCGCCTTCTGAAAATGGTCAACTGGTTTACCAGTTTATAAGTTATAAATTGCCACCAAAATACTATCCTGTTACATTAACGCCAATCAGACGACTAGTCCAGATCTGGACAAGCCATAACGACTAGTCCAGATCTGGACTAGTCGTAATTTTTTGTGCAGAAACACATAGAAGCCGATGTCGTACAGCCAAGCCGACATCACCGTTGGATTCCTCGCAAAAGTTACCCCTAGAGACATATAACCACCCTATATGTTTGTGACACACCCCAAGCGCCGATCATGGCCGAAAATTACTACAGCACACCGTGTTATCATCGTGTTATTTTACTTTCCCATGCCAACGCGAGGAAAATTCTGATGGATTGGTGGTTCTCGAGAACCGGGAACATGTAGATACACAACTTCAACATGAAAAAATTACGGAAATACCCGTAGTTAAAGGTTACGACTAGTCCAACGACGTGCACCCTCAAATACGACTAGGCCAGATGTGCTCTATTCATGTTCTTAAAAAATTCGTGTTCTGATTGGCGTTAAATTTTATTTTTCTGCTGTTATCCCAAAGAGACTCGAAAAAACCACAGCAGATGCATATCCTGCTGTGGAAAAACCCCTCCTGTCACCATATCGCGCGCGTTATGTACATAACATCGATCAAAACATATCATCATAGAGAGCATAACACATCCAGACAAACAACAGTTAGTTACCATCCCAGGAATACTTCCTCAATATTATGGGTGCTTCTTACCTCCTTCTGATCGCGCCGGTTATGTATATAACAACACAATGTACATAACCTGTTAGTTCTGCCAACAAAGAGTGAGTTTTCCACGACCACCAATGTCTCTTCAAAAGAATATATATATAACACATACACAACCTCCACCACTTACCTCAAAATATGAACACCCTCCCCTACTCATCCGATTCATTCCATTTACACCTGTGTCTTCCTTTTTTTCGGTGGTTCCCATTCATCAAAATCTGCGGGTATCTCCGGCCAAGCCACTTCACTCCTTTTTTGTCTGTGCTTGAAACTCCCCTTCAATGCGCCCTCGTGCAATTTCACCCAACGCGATGCCTCCTCCCGAACCCTCTCACAGAATACAAACAAACCTGGTCTTGGTGAATCAAAGAGATTATTAAATTCTCGATTGTATCTCTCCATCACATTATTTGTCCTCTGATGTCTGTTTCACCTCAAAAAGAAGGGAAGTCAGTTTGTGTTATATACATAAACAAATACCCAAACATAAATATCGACACTACACTTCCAGCGCATCCCCAAAATAGCGCCAACCTACTTCTGGGCGCCATTCACCAGTTTGTGTTATATACATAAACAATATTCAAACATAAATATTGACACCACACTTCCAGCGCATCCCCAAAATAGCGACATCATACTTCTGGTGTCATTCAAAAACTATCGACAATCAAAAAAAGTTACACTCACATCTCGCGCTGCCATTCCCCTTTGTCGTCTGAATTGTAATTAAACATGTCGATTAGTTTGGTGCGATTCCAAGTTGGGATGAAGTAACTGTTCAAGAATTCGTTGAACATCTTTTTGTCGATTCTTTTCATGCCCTTCATCTTCTGCACCATATCCCGTATATACTCGATTCCTTTCCTCATGTCCTCCTTCCTGATGACAGTCAAAAAGTCAGGGTATGTATATACCGAATAATCAAAAACAACCACGATATGTTCATATCTTACCATTCCCCCCCATGGCCGAACTGTCACAGTGCCCTGTTATATATATAACAAAGTTGTGTTCATAACAAAGGTATGTAATTAACACATTCATCCACATAAACATCAATATCTTTGTTCTTACCGTTATACCCTTGCGCCTTTTCCCGTTGGTGCCCTCGCAGCGTTTTCCATCCTTGTTTGCTGTCACGTCATAGTCATTGACTCCTTCCTTTATGTTGTTTCTTGAGATAGCCTCACACATATGTTCTGTGTGATCTTCCGATTCTTCTTCCTGTTCTTCCTCTGAGCTGTCACTATCCAACTGCGTCGGTAACACCAATGGCACGATTCCTTCCACTCCCTTTGTTATGGATATACCAATGTTACATTTATAACGAAGACGGCGTGAGTATGTCGTTATGTACATAGAACTACATTCACTCTTCATTTCTTACCACATGTCTCTCACACACACTCTGGTTCGTGTCTGCATGTGCCTCCTTTGTTATGTATATACCAATGTTACATTTATAACGAAGATGGGGGGAGGATGCTGTTATGTACATACCGAATGTTTAAACATAACATGATTGCTTTATTAGCTCACCATATAGCCATCCATCGTGTGTGTGCCTGTGCCTTTTTGTCCGTCATTACACATGTTCCCTGAGACTCCCTGTGTTATGTATGTACCAACGTCAATTGTATCCCAAAATTTGGTGAGTCATGTTTCTCTTTATTCACCCTCCACAATATTAAACACAACATTCACTCTTCATGTCTTACCACGTGCCTCTCACCCACTGCTTGGTTCGTGCCTGAATGTGCCTCTCCAGCTGTTACTTGGCCGAATACCTGGATATGTTTATAACAACGTGATATACATATAAATGTGTTATATTGCATATATTTATATACATAACAAATGCGTATACGTAACTTCAACCTGCATCACTTACCCCATAGCTTCCGAAAACACTAAACTGATCAGTTTGAGTCGTATTCCTCAAGCTTTCGCTGCCACTATTATAAGTAGTCATGTTACCCTGCGAAAACCATACGTCAAGTACCAGATTTGTGAGAAGCCTGGTTAACATCTGCGTCTTATGGATATAATGCGCGAGCTCTCACCGTAGCCGATCCTTCAACTGCCTTCAATCCGCAAGCTGACGTCGTGACTGCGGTTTTCTTGTATGGGTTCCACAGTGTCACGTTGCGGTTTACACTCCCTGTACTTTGCCTTCTCCTATATGGGTTGACTACCGTTCTTGTGTTCGGTGCGATGTTCTCAACACATCGTCGGGCGTCCTCCTTTGAAGTCTCCTCTGCCCTGTCCTTGTTCCCAGTCTTTCTGTGGCGCGATCAGCAATGTTTGTTAGATCCTTCCTCTGAAAACGTCAATCAAGGCACACCCAGAAAATGCCTTACCCGTCTCGGTGTGGCGGCGTCGGCCGCATCATTGTTGTTTCCTCAATCAATGCAAAATGGAAAAGCAGCGTGAAAATGACGAGATCGATGCTGCACATAAACATAACGTTCATGTGTGCGTGGACTCTGGTATGTATGTAACGCTCTTGTGTGACCGTTATTGTTGTCTCCAGTATTGGCATAGATGTGCCACACGTAAATTCAATCAGAACTGACACAATCCAGAAACTTTGACACGCGTACGAGTGTGTAAAACAATACCGAGATTCGAAATTCATGTTTATATACAGTCCCTAAGATTGTTCAATTGTATCTTTACGTACGTTACCGTAGACAATAACATTTTCTGTCGTGGCTAAAGAACCCTTTAAGATACCTAAAGTATTATACTCCTTACTCGTGGTTTGTGTTCCCCCATTTTTATATATTTCATATCGATATATACATAATCATACAGGTGGTGTGTGTTGCCCCATTTTTATATATGTCATATCGATATATACATAACTATACTGGCTGCGCGGTACCAATGAAGCAAGTGTGTGTATCTATAACATTCTTGCTGTGTGCCATGTCTATATATAAACTAGTTATGTATATAACAATAACAACGCATATGGCCAACCGCACGTGTGTCTGCATGCTTGTGTCAAATTTGTGTATAAATATAACATGATTATGTTTGTAAAACACCGGTTCTCTCTTATAACAATTAACATATTAACTTTTCCAAATGCACTCTCGATTCTTGAACCCCACTGCCCCTGATTTACAACTACCAAACATCCATGTAGTTTCTTTCATTTAGTATCTAGTAGGAGCCCTGCGCTTGCGAGCGCTCTTCCGGATGGGGGCAGGATTGTTGTGCTTCGCTGCTTCTTTTTTGTTCCCCTTGCTCATCTGTACCCCCTCCTCCTCTCCACCTTCCTCCGTCGTTTCGTCGTCGGAGGGGCCGTCTTCCCTCACGAATGCCTCGCAGTCCGCGTCCTGTGTGTCGGTGAGAGCTGTCTCGTTGTTAGTCTTATATTTTTCATTCCCTTCCCCCCCTCCCTCCACTTCAAACACAGCGGTGGCCCCTCCGCCAAGGTTTTCCCCCCCCGCTCCATCATCTTCCTCCCCGTCTTCCTCATTCTCAGCCTCCGCCTCTGCCTCCACGTTCTCGCTTGTCTCCTCATCCTCCGCGGAACTGTCAGCCACAACGTTGCTCGTTGGGGCCTCGATGATGTCAAGCCCATGAAGCGAGTAATTCGCCGTCATGTGCTTCATCTTGAAGTGTTTATGAAGCGCGTTGAATGCGCACGCGTGGATGCATCCGTCTGTGATGCACAGCGCACGCAGCTTCATCGTAGACGCTGTTTTACCCAGGTAGAAACGCGGGTGGAGCACGTACGCGGAAATGCCGTCGCGTTTTGCAGTTCTAACCATGGTTTTAACAGAAAATTCTTCGGGGTAATTCCGCTTCAGGCCGGCCCACTTTTTGTCCGAATCGGACCACTCCTTGGTGGCGTTGGCGGACGGGGCGGGATCCTTGTCACACTTCGCACAGTGAAGTGCGAAGCTTCCAGGCTTCATAAACTGGAAGCACTTGGAGCAGACAATCCCGCTGTTGTAGTTCGCGTGGAACGTGAGCGCGAGGGTGCCGTGCTTCGAAAAGCACAACATAGTATCCTCTGCGAAGATGCCTTCGCTGCCCTCGTCGCTTCCTTGAATGTATTCACTCACAAACGCCCAGTCGTGGGACGGATTTTTCGCAGTTTCGTCGGCCATCGCCATGGTTTCGATGAAATCTGCTGAGTGGGTGTGACGGAAGTTATGTATATACCTCAGCGTCAAGTGCGTGGGTTTTGACGGGGGCGCATGCTTTGGTGTGTGTCTGTGTGTGTGTGGCGCTTTGGGCGATAATCGTGATATACAGCCATTAATATAAAACAATACTATGAAATTTCGTCATTTATTTTATAAATAGTAAGTTTCCTAAAAATTAATATACGATGCCCCTTAGTAACTTGGATTTATATAACCCTTTTTAATGTATACGGACATTAATACAAACCTTTATACTTTTTGAGATTCGAAACGTTTAAAATCTTGTTTGTGAACTTCAAACGTCCGTAAGATATATTATATAGGCCGTTTTTGGGTTGACCATTTTCCGAAGGAGACCATAATTGACCAAACAACTTGGGCTCTGTCAGTCACGATATTACTGTCACGGCACCAGGGTACCTAGAAAAGGGCTCTGTCTGCCAGGATTTGGTACCGGGTGAAGCTAGGTAATTTAACTAGGACCTCACCCCCCCTATAGGTGTTCTATTGTAATTAAAGCAGACTAGTAGAACAGAGGTTCCGGGAAAGCCTAAAAAAATGATGAACTACTTAAAGACTACAAAGTTCAGGCTATTATGTGATTAGCTCTGCAAAATACTCTACAGCTTCTATGCAAATGATGAGGAAGATAAATCATAAAACAGTTTCCAATTAATGTTTCACATAATCAGTACTGTCATTCATCAACTAACTGGGTTTCATCATCAGAGTGCTATAGTCAAAATAATGAATCCACCCCATCATGAAGGACCAATAAACTATTGCAGAATGACCAAAAAATGGAAAAACACACAAACTGGGCAAATAACCTCCATCAGGATCCTCTTTAAATCAATTGTCTCCTTTGGTCTGAAAACTATCATAATTTCTCTGCTGAATCTACTCACAACAATAGAACATTGTATTGTTCAATTGGGGTCTTAAACAAATCCACCTCATGGACCAGCGATAGAACTGGTATTGTTGTAGTGAGCATATGGATTGCTTTGTTGATGAGTCTGCTGATAAGGAGGCAGAGGAGGCTAATGGGGTGGGGGCGGACGTTGCTGCTGAAGAGGAGATGGAAGAGGCCACTGGTGATAGAAGGCTAGAGGATTTAGATGCAACAGAGGATAGGATAGATTTTTGGAGTATCATTTTGTCCACTAGGAGGATGTGGTGGAAGAACATTCCTTGGAGGAGTGAAAAGGCCCTTGTACCAACTGTTATTTTATCACAGCTGACAGCATGACATTTTTCTTGATCTGTCAAGACAACATGTAGCATCTTCGTGGGCTGATAGTCAGCCCCAGGAGGATAGGATGCAGTATGCTCAATGCTCAAGCAGGAAGTCATAAAATTCTCTGTCAACAGGCATGTCCTGAATTATTTCCCTGGAGGCAATGACTGTCTCCACAAGAAAATAAGGACCAACCTTTGGCTCCATTGACCAGATCCTAGTGGGGGCAAGTTAAGGGAGAGAATGAGAACATGCAAAAGAGGAGAGAGAGAGAGGGAGAGAACGAGAGAGAAAGAGATCACATGTATGACATCTCTGTTGCCATGGAATTGTAGGAATGGCATGGTGATGTTGATGCTGTAAGAGACAAAGTCATGCAGATGTTGTCCTTTTTGATGGCCAGACCAAAGCCAAGAAGTTCAGAACAAGGAATGTCTTGCCATCAGCTTGATAATTGGTGGCGGCACTGATGAGAACAATGGGGAATTTAGATGTACATGCCAACACCAAGAGAGAACTTACTCACTCATGCAGTGTGGGTATTGATGGTGGGGAGCACTTGGTTGATGGGAGCTGAAGTTGGTGGTACTGGATGGGGCTGTCGGATATGTGCTTGTTCATCTTTGTCACAAGTATTATGTAATGTGTGAAGGTGAATATCATGGTGAAGATGAGTGCCATGTTGAATCTTATAACATGTCAAGACAAACCGAACTTTCCTGTTCTTCTTGGGAGATGAATTTCCAATGCATTGTTTGCAAAGACATTATTCAAACCCTTGCAAGCCTGATGCTGTCATTGCAGTACTCTAAAAGTACCTCTGAATGTAGAAATAAGGGTATTGAGTATGATGTGTTCAATGTTTTAGATGTCAATCTCATCCCTTTTGATGTTGCTAGCAAAGAGCTTTTTGGCATTGTTGTCCCACCTTCTAGGACCACTCGTCTGCAGCATTGCCAAGTTGTGTGATTAACAACAGGAGAGTGATGTTAACACAGTTGTCTGATAGATAAATAACAAAACAGTACAAAATTTCATGTGTTCTAGTAGGATGTTGTGTTGTACTTATTGCCCGCTTCATCACAACAATGTTTTGTCATTGTTCATTTTTGTGATACTTTAGCTTTTGATAATCTTTCCATGCTACTATTTTTCTAATTATTTTATTACTAGCACTGTTCAGAAAAATGTGATTATATTTTTGTTATCATAGTAGAGCAATCACTCAATGTCATATTCTGTTTGTCATGTAGTTCACTAAATTTTACTGGAAATGAGGTTTCAACATGACAGACACAAAGACGATAGGTATTATTGATTTTATATTGCTTAGTGTATTCAGAACATAATAGTTTGTGAGACACATTATTATATGACCTGAATGATGCCAATTTACCAAAAACAAATAGAACTTTATTACTGTTTTAAACAAAAGAATGATTTTATTCAGAGTATTCTACAGTACTCAATCTTTTGCCATTCTCAATGAAAATTTGTTCCAAACAAGCAATGGCACCAAATACATCCCGATGATCATGAAAGCGATGCCGCCATTGTTGTGAAAGAATGCCCCATTCCTTGAAGCGTCTATTGATGTGTTCATGTCTGCTACGAACCCGCTTCTCCTCCTCTTCATTGTGAAATGAAAAAATAGCATGTGGGGCTTTAACTCGGTGTGGTGCCTCAGCTCTATAAACTCCATCAGCAACCACCTTTTCATTTGCATCCAATTCCAACATGAGCCCCATTCTGAAAATTTGTAAATCATTGTAGAGTCAAGGAGGTTTGGCCCATAAATCCAGCAGATTTCACCTAACTGAATTGAAAGCGCCACTTCATAGCGCAAAGCACTACTCTTGAATTTGTGACTATAAAATTTCTTGCCCCAGTTTGGCATCCTAAAATCCGTTCCATCCACACTTAGCAAGCAATCACTGCCATTGTTGTTTTTGTATCTGTTCTCGAGCAAGATATAGGGCCTATTCAGGAATAGCAATGTTCAGGAATAGGAATGATCAAATGAAAAAAGGAATGAATTCATTCTTACCACATGATATTCTAATTCTGCCTGAGCCTTGATGAAGGGCCATATCCACTTTCGAAAAGTCTTGGGGTCAACTGCTCCATCAGAGCCTCCTGCATTTGCACACAAATCCACCTCCACAGAATACACTTTCATGAACATTAATGACCACAAGAAATGGAAATACATGCCTCCTGGGGGGACTAAATTGTACCCACACAGTCTGTTCCATGCATCCAGTGCTGCTGGGGCTTTTAATCCAACCGACCTCCCTGCACCAAGATTTCCAAGCTTCAGTTGGCCTCTGTTCATCAAATCCTTCCCCAACAAGTATACATCATCGACTGTTGTTGGTTTTTGGTAGATTGGGTTGATGCGACTTGGTGCCATAACACAACAATCAGTTGCAGTGGAGTGATGGTGGGATAGTTTCTCGAGGAACGAGGATGACGAACTTGTATGAGTTTGTACAAATGCTGTTGTTTGGGCAAGTGTGGATGGTATGAGAATATGTATGGTACAATGCCATGGATCGTGTTGCACTCTCATGATGGCCCACAACAGCCTAGAGAAAGGCAAGTAATAGACATGCAGTAAGATCCTTCGTATCCCTTGTGGAGCTCGTGTTTCGGCGATGTGCACGACAAAAATGGAGTCATTTAATGAAGCTTCATGAAATGAGGTTAAACTGAGAAATTCTCGGTTTATCTTTAAAGTTACACTATGTAGGAATAGGTAGAATTTTACCTAAAATTTTGACAGCAGCCAGTTGTCACCACAAATCATCAACAGAACATTTTTTGTCTTGCAAGGACAATTAACATTGCCTACACAATTAAGATGATTTGGTATTGTATCATAACACCATGGTGCTGCTTTGTATGCTAAAAGATGGATCTGTGCCTGTGGCAAAATCTATGTAAGCTCTAGGACATCATCAGTCTACTAGCCATAAGAAGCATTTCCCAGAATTCTGGTCTGTGAACAGGTTCATGAACTTCCGATTAGTTCATCATCCCTCGAAGGACAGATGAGGGGATAGTTAAATCCCGCACGATGCAGAATGAAAACATTAAGGGGTTAAAACATATTTTTCGCAATAGATCAATGTAATTTTGAGTTAATTGAAGTACTATCAATGGTTGTATTATACCGTATACACCGGTAGTGATGCTTGTCGTGACCGTTCGTACGTATGAGAAAGAACTATTCAATCATGCGCAATTTCACGATTTATGGGAAGTTGCTCTCAAAATATTTCTCTGAATCATTCTTGGAGCTTAAGTAAAAAAATTGAATAGCCGAGAAACCAAACACGTCAGAAAGATGAAAAGATGAAAAAAAGATGAAAAGATGCAAAAAGATGAAAAGATGCAAAAAAGATGAAAAGATGAAAAAAGATGAAAAGATGTAAAAAGGATATATTTTTCACTTAGGAACTAGTAGCATCATTTCATGAAAGATGAAAAGATGATGAAAAGATGAAAAGATGATGAAAAGATGAAATTACGTTTAATTGCACTATAACTGTACAATACTGCTCTTTATTCTGGTATTGTACGGTTGTGATGTTTAGCCATGACGGGATTTGTGCACACCACTCTCCCGTGTTGTGATGCCACAACCTCACCATGCTGCGCAACAACGGCCCAAGGAGGTGGGATGACAATGCAAAACGACTCCTTGCCAGCCACATCGAAAGTGGTGAGATCGATATCTCGAATATTGATCGCATCACTCCTGATATCCTCGATTTCTACAACGAAAAGTATTTCTAAGAGTACTGCGACCTCTCGAATCGACAGAGGAAGCATCAGGCACGCAAGCGGTTGAAAAACGCACTTGCGAACTGCAAAACGGGAATTCATCTCCCAAGGAGAACTGGTAAGTTCATGTCATGTTTTCATATTAATTATCATCGTTCAACATGGTACTCACCTTCATGATTAAGAGGCTGCTAATTTCAAGAAGACGAAGACAACGAAGAAATGCCTCCTGCAAGACAGCCCCGTCCAGCACCACCAGCTCCCGCTCCCGCTCCCCTTAACCAAGAGCCTCCTGGCCAAACCGTTAATGCCCTAACTGTAAGAGTGAGTAACTTCTCTCTTGGTGGCATGTACAACCTTACTGCCACATTGCCCTTCCTTGATGCCAACACCAACTTCCAAGCGGACGGGACGAAGCTCCTTGTGCTGGACTTCCTCGCATTTGATCTCTCCATCAACAAGTACAACATCTGGGTAAGTTCAGATGGAAACTACCTCTTGTACAGCATTAAAATCCCTGTACCATTCCTGCAATTTGATGGCAACAGGGATGTTGTGCCAGGAACCGAAGCATCTCTTCGGAGCATGCTGGGAAGGATTCGTCGTACAAACAATGACTCCCTCGATGGGGTCTGGTCGACGAAGCAGAAGGTTGGGCCTCTTGATTTTCCTGTAGAGACAGTTGTCACCTCCAAGGAAATCATTTTGGACATGCCTGTTGACAGGGAGTTCTACGACTTCCTGGTTGAGCATCAAAGTGTTCCTCATCGGGCTGAGTATCAGCACCCAAAGATCCTACGTGTTATCTTGACAGGCCAAGAAAAATGCCATGCTGTCAACGGTGAAAGTAAAATGAGGGTCGGCACCAGGGCCTTCACCCCTCCAAGGGATCTTCCTCCTCCGCATCCTTCTCGACAAGTCAATCACCCTTTGTGGCACCCGGCTCCCCCTGTCTCCAACTATCAACAGCCTCTTCCACCTCCTCCTTTTCAGCAGCCTCCTCTGCCTCCACATCAGCCTCCTCCGCCTCCTCCGCCTGCGTATCAGCAGCCCCGTTACCAATACAATCAACAGGTGCAACACAACAATTCTGGTTCTGTCGGGTCAATGTCGGAGGATTCATTTGTGAAACACCTTAACAATACAATGTTCTATCGTCGGGAGGAGATTCGCCTGAGGAATGTTGCTAGTTTTCAGCCTGACGGAGAAAATGGGTGTGGAGTTGATCCTGATGAGGGTACTTTGCCCAGTTTGTGATTTTTCCATCTGTTTGGTCACACTGCCATATTTTTGGATTCTATACTGTACAGTGGACTCAATATAATTACTGCAGCACTTTTATGATAAATCCTATTTAGTCGAAGAATGAAATTACTAATAAGTGAACCATTTCGTGAATAGTATCTTATGATGTATCAAAGTTGTACAGTATATCATGCAATACACTGAACTTAGTTGTTTATTAGTCTTCTAGTGTTTTTTGGCTTTCTCCACAACAAGTACGTCATCCTTTTGTCATCTGTTTGTCTTTGCTTTTCATCTTTTTGTCTTTTCGTCTTTTTAACATGTTTTTTCTCCATGATTCATGTTGTTACTTCCACGAATTATGCCCGAGACACATTTCAAGAAGTTGTGAGAAGAGTATCTTGCATCTCAAGATATTGCTAACATTTGATTAGCTTGTTTCCATTGACTAGTACAAAACTTACACGTTTAAATGAGAAATGTTTATGTGAAGCTTAATTTCACATACCTTCATCTCTCATGAACTAGTAGTTGAATTTTGATACATGAAGGTTTCTAATAATATGATATTAACAAAGCTTCATTAAGCTATTTCATGTGTCCACATCTCACTACAGTGAAACAACAATGACGCGATGTGGCTGGCAAAGAAATACCTGTCATATTATGTAGCATTCTATTGTACTGTAAGGCATGGCGTTATTGTGAGCCACGGCGAATTGACCCCATCCATCCTACACCCAAGTGATGCATGTGAAAACATACACACAACTTGTGGGTGTAATTTTTGAACCAAAAACATGCACTTTCCCAATCAACATCCATCGTAGCAAGTTTGTTCCGTATCACAAGATACAATATTCTACCATCCTCTACTTCAATTGAATGTTTCCTCATGGAACCAATTCTTATCAACCAAAATTCAATGGTGGTTGGTGATGTATACTTGAGGTGTAAAGATTAGGATTACTAGAGGTCTTGGAAAATCTTGGTGCAGGGAGGTCTGAAGTTTGTGAGTTCAGCGAAATGCTTTGACTAAATGTACCGGCAGCACTGGATGTGGGGACAGATGTACGATGTCCACAATTATCATATGTGCACAGTTTAGACTCCCAGGAGGCATTTTTTCATTTCTTGTGGTCGCTAATGTTCATGAATGTTTATTCCATCCAATATCATTTTTGTGCAAAATGCCGAAGGCCCCGATAATGGCAATTGACCCCCACGATATTTCAAAAGTGGGTATGGCGCTTCACCAAGTCTCTGGCAGAATTCGAATACTATGTGGTAAGAATGACAATTGATTGCATTCAATGCCAGACATTGTTTGTTGTTTGAAAACAGGGACAAAAACGACAATGACAGTGGTTACTTGTTAGGTGTTGGTGCTGATTTTTGGATACCAAATACTGGGAGAGATATGTCAATCACAAATTCAAGAGTACGGCTTTGCAGTATGAATTGATGCTTTAGATTCAGTTTGGTGAAATCTGCTGGAATTATGTGCCCAAAACTTCTGGACTCTACAATGATTTGCAAATTTTCCGAAAGGGGGCTTGTGTTGGAATTGGACTCAAATGAAAGTTGGTAGCTGATGAGTTCATAGAGTTGAGGCAGCGCACAGAGTTAGAGCTCCACATACATTTTTTTTGTTTCAGTATGAAGCAGAGGAGAAGATGGTTTGTAGTAAACATAAACATATTAACTGATGCTGCAGAGAATAGGACACTATTTCATAAAAATGACGCATTTTCTTTGTGATCATTCGATCTGTGTTTGTCCCATGCTTGCTTGGAGCCAATTTGCATTGAGTATGGCAAACGACAGAGTACTTCAGTGGAATGTGGAATACTGTGATTAAAGTCATTATTTCATGTGGTAGTATAAAGTTATCTTAGGTTTGTCATATTGGCGCCATGTCATTGGTCATATATTAGGTCATATATTAGTGTGTTTCATGCCATATCTTCTGATTGCACTAAGGAAAAAATGAGTAGACCTATCATTATTGTGTAAATTGTGTTGAAACCTTATGTGAGAAGTTGACTGAATTATTATAACAGGATCCATGGCATCCTAGTTGATTGTATTAACTACCACTATGGGCACCTAGTTTCTGCAGCTAGAGGATATTGCTAATCTACTTTAGTCTTTTGCCTAGAAATTGGCTGGTATTAGATAGTTTCTGAAATGACTATTGTACCTGAATTCTAGCAAGTGTACACCGGTATACAGTGGTTATAATTTCTATACCAGTCCAGTACCCCCTAAATTGGCCTGCTGAACCCTATGAATGGGCAACAGATGTGTATTCCTCGTCTGGGTTTGTTGCATGTGCTCTAGACAGGCATGATTAATAATATAGTCCACCAAAAATAGCAACAACTAGGGCTAGTTAGTAGCTTGTTTGCTACTCTACCGTATATCTCTGAGGACAAGATCCCATGGATTATTAGCTCTTTTTTACCCGATTTTGTGACATTTGTGTTTTTTGGCATGTTAATCATCCTCGGTCATTCTAAAAACACTAGAATTAGACTCTCCTTGCCGACAACAACAAGCCCATATGCATAGCTTCTAGTAACTCCGGTTGGTTGTTGAGTAATCCCTTTTTATTGCTCAGCTCACATCACATCACATCACATCACATCACATCACAATGGGAGCTCACCCAGGACGTTCCCACAAAAACATGAATTGAATTGTTTTGGTTGGGTTCCTCCCTGATGATCACGGTCAGAAATGCGAAGCGCACCCCTATGGATGTGGGAATGCCTTCATTGAGAGGCAGGGGAATGGAGTCGGTATGTTAATCCGGTTGTGCCTTGTGGAGGTTTCCCACCTCGCAGGTTATGCTGTCAACAATGATGGGACGGATGGTTGTCGTGTCTGTTTTGCTGCACGGGAATACGCCACAGGTCCAAATGCGCAGCTTCTGGATGGTGAGTTGTTGCGTATCACGGAAGTGTTTCTTCCTGATATTGCGAACAGGAGCCTGAAGGCCCTGTATTATTGCAATCGCGGCTATGCGTATGGCGAAATGATTACTAAGAATTAGAAATTAAATTAAGTCAATGTCAATTAATTTAATCTCTCTGGTTATACAAACATTAAATCTTAATCATTAAACTGATCTTTTTAATTGTTAGACATTTAAAATCACTCGAACCAAGACTTCTTCCACGAATTTTTCCCGATTTCCTCAGGCATGTTGCTGTAGACGTCAACAAGCCACTCAGCCACCATTTTGCGTGATGGCTTGCGTGCCTTCTGATTGACGATTCCATCTCTTGTCATCATCCACTCTTCCCACTTCTCACGCAGTCAACTCTTAATCGGTTTGTTGATACCCACGTCAATGGGTTGGCACAAGTATGTGCACCGAGCAGGAATGTGGATCACCTCGATCCCCATCCCCTGAATTTGATTGATGATAGATCCCATCTGGTGCACCCGATACGCATCTAGAATGAGGATGGGTGGGGAACCGGTGCGTTCTCCACGGCTGGCCATCCAAGGTACCAACACAACGTCAATCCACTAGTGCATTTTTTCTCATCCATCCATGCCTTTTCTTGACAGGCATATTTTCCTCCTTCTGGATACTCACCGAATTCACGCCTAGCAATACAACCGTCTGGCTTTCCTTTGAAGATAAGGAAAGGTGGCAACATTTTGCCACTTGCCATGGTCGCAGCAAGGGTGACACGCTTTGTGTCCTTTGTTGACGCCCTGGCGTGTACCGTCTTCTTCCCCTTCACCTCCAGTGTTCTGCTGGCATGGTACAAATAGGGGATTGGGGTTTGACCCATGTTGAGGATATCCCCACGATCCCTTCCTTGCAACTTTGCCTTCATCATGGCGATGAAGTCCGTGGCGTTGCCCTCAGTTTCGTGGTAGTGTTTTTGGGCTGTATGGGTGGTGGCACACTGCGTGAGACCCACGGACTTTGTGAAGCGATGAATGGCCAATTCCTTGGCTTGCTCAGATTTCTCACGGAATGTGGGAAGACTCCGACTTGTCTCCCTACCAACCATCCGGTTGGTAACTTGAATACCTTGCTCGCGCATTACCAAAATGAAATGCTTCAACTGAGGAGCAATTCCTGCGAGAATACTCCTGCGGCCGGGGTGCAACTTTCGTGCCGTTGAATGCAACTTGTGCGAGACAAAGGAATCGCCAGCATCCATGGTGTCAACCTTCTGAGGAGCTTGACCCAGCAACGGTAGTACAACGGTGGAATACCCACCAAACGACAGGCTTTATGACAGGAAAACCCGCCGGCAACAAGCGCATCCACTTTTTGAACAGTGGAGCGCTTGTCTTTAAATTCGAAGGACTTCAATGGCGACAACATGGATGGCTTGTAGACAACAACAGAGAACACACCAATCAATCTAATTGAGACTGCAATTTATGAAATATAGATTAAAATAATGACAATTTATTACACAGTTGATTTCAGTTATAATTAATATTATTTTATTGAAACAACATTATCAAATCAAATGAATGAGTTGCTTTGCATTTGAAAAGCAACTTGAGTTTTCAAAAAGACTGCCCTTTGCAAAGTGCATTCAATTTCTTTGCACTGCCCTTCTGCTTTTGCGATCCATTTCTCTAATTTGAGCAATGAGATAACTCATCATTCTCAATTCAGAGAAGCTGACGGTGGTGGCGGTGGGCATGTTGATGGGGGGGACGGAGGGAGAGTTGAGCGGATTGATGGGGACTGATGAGTGAAGGGATGGATGGCGTGCCAAAACAGCAGGAAAAAGCAGCCTGCTCTACAATACCAAGGTAACTAGCGTGGATACCATTGTTTTTTCACTGTGATAGCATCACTAACTAACGACAGACTGTATGATTTATTTTAATGTATCTTTTGACATTTTTAGGGTCTTGTCCTCAGAGATATACGGTAGAGAGGGCTCACTAACTGACTGTAGTACTCAAATTCTAGCACCTTTGATGCCATGGGTCCTATTCTGGTATTATTATAACATAGAGTATGTGGTGAGGATAAGTGTGATAGATGTAGGATGATATCAAGAAATAATGTCACATTTCCCTGAACCTCACATAAAACATAGAGTTGTGTCTCATCCGGGCTTAAAAACCGGGATGACGGGATATCCCGGCCGGGATTGCCATCCCGTCCCACCACCCTTGATCCCAGGATTCCCGGGATTAAGAGTGATGTACTTAGGAGGTGAGGGATCGGAGTTATGAAACAACCGTATAACCCTCATTATAAGAGCTAACGGATTATAAGAACATTGCACAGATTCTCAGGACATTTGTGTTTTAACCTGTTAAAATACAAACTAATACTCTAATTATTTCTCCGTTAGATTCTCCAAGTCCACAGCAAAACAGACATATGTGTTGCTCCCTGTAACTCCGTCCGGACACAAAGTTACGGGCAATCATCCAAAAACACACAAGACACATCATCACATCACTGGTGGGTGTAGGATTTGTACGTACAAAAAGTGTTCAAATATCACGGCTCCGCAAACACGATGGTGTTACCTCTCCCCCCTCTCCCTCCTCCCGAACGCCGCATTGTTATTGTCGGCTTCTTGCCAGACAACAACAGGCAGTCTTGTGCGCTGCATCCATTTGGCTGTCGCGGTCTTGTGCACTGCATTCATTTGGCTGTCGCGACGATGGTTGTTTGAGACGTATTGGCCTGCTTTGCATTGAATCCCGACGGATCTTTAAAAGGTGGGCAATGGGTAGGCATCTTGGACCGTTCCAAAAACGGTGGGTAAGCAGGTCGGCCCAATGGCTATTGCATCGTAGTAGGAGGTAAAAAATAAAATAAAATAACAGATACTTTTCATACCTCCCGTGTAAAAAACACTAACACGCCTTGTATTATAGGAACATTTAAGGTATCATTTGTACATTTGCCCATTCTCATAATGAGGGTTATACGGTAGTACCAGTTTAACAGTAGTACTGTCGTGTTACATCAGCCGTCGTACAAAAACATACCAGATTCTACGTAACAGAAAAAAATAAAATCGGGTCACTACTCTTCTACACCATGATGATTTCCACCGCCGCTGCGGCAACACCTCGATCATGGCAAATACCGTTGCAACACCCGGTCCGCCATGATTGCCCTCACCGCAACATTACCCATGACCATCCTGCTGCTTGGTTTGGTAAGATTCGCCGTATCTTAGGAGAAATTGCACCGTTTCTACAGGGCGAATTTGGTTACAAGGCAACCATCATGCTTGGGAGGGGGAAAGATGGGATTTCAGTGAAGGAAAGTTCATTTTTGAATCAAATCCCCTCTCATTATTCCCTGTAAATCATTAACATAGTTTCTGCATTGCTCTTTATGTTGTGGTTGCCTCGGTGGGCTAGGTTGCCTGCCTATTGCTTCCATGGATACTTCACCATCTCCATCTACATGCAAGACCCAACAATCAACCGCAATACTGTAGAATTTGAATGGGTTGAGCTGGCATGGGAGGTTTTTGCTGCTGGAAATGATTTTGTGGTTGCACTAAGATGGGAACAAGATTTGATATCTACCATTTGTTGAGGAAAGGAGAGTAGGAGGTGGATACTCCAACAAAAGATAAGATCTTTGCAAATGCAAACAAAAGATAAGATCTTTGTGAACGCAAGCATCCCGTTTACCTCCCGTTTACCATAATATCTTATATGCACAGATGTATAATAGTGTATTATACCTCCTGGCACAAACCTGTGAGAGGTTTGTTACTCATTTGTGAGTCTTTTTGTTCGTGCACATTTCCATCATTCTGGCTATATCACAGTTTATCCCGAGAAAATCCTGGTCAATCCCGGATATTTGGTAATCCCATCAAATCCAGGGATGATCTCGATCCCGTTGGGTCCAATCCCGGGACAATCCCAATCTCGGCAAAACATCCTGGATGAGAACGGGACACAACTCTACTAAAACAGTAAACAAGACATTCCTTGGGGGAGCCCCAGGGGTCTACCACTTTAACCATACTCAAGGCCCCAAAAATGATAAAAAAAGGATTCAACCCCATGTTTTGATGTACCAATAAAAACACAACTAGACAGTCTCCAGACTCATACCAAATGGAAATTAGTTGATACCTGGAGTGAATATTGGTATTTGATGCTAAGGTTTGGTGATAGACGTGCAGTTGATGCAAAATTGTTTCATTAAGTTTAGCAGGTATAGTCCATTTGATCTCCAAAAGTGGTGAAATTTTTTAATCCTTGAAATAAGGACAAAAAATGTATGTAGAAACTGTACCAACTCCTATGTGACCACTCGTAGTAGCGAGAGCACCACATCCACTTGCACACCTGCCATGGTTGAAACATGTACTAAGCTGCTTAAGCAAGAAAAACTCCATTTAGGTAGGTATCATGTGAAAATAAGTGTCAGAAGCATTCGTTCATATCTGAGGCTGTAGAGCACCCAACATGACCGAAACATACCAACAGATAGTCCAACTTGTTGTCTGACGAATGATGTAGAGAAAGAGAGAGAGCAACATGATCCCCTAAAATGGCGACCTTGAGAACAAATGCGAACTATTGTTGTCCTAATTTCAAGGATAAAAAATTCAATGATTTCATCAATTTTGGCCAGAATTTTTTTAACCTTGAAACAAGGATAAACATTCAAATAAGGTTAAGTTGAATAATGTCGCGACCCATTTTGTAACAAAAAATTACAAGCAGCCGTTGCAAGATTTTTTGTAGCGAGCTAGACAGAATGCAATTCGTAGAGACGGAGGAAGACAAATCCCAATGATTTTTGAAAGTCTGCCAATTTGGCAGACTTTCACATAGCTCTGGTTCATTTCAATGATGATTTGAAAGTCTGCCACCTCTGGCATACTTCTTGGACGATTCCTATATAAAAATTTCATGACAATCCCTTGGGCCAAGAGGTCGCATCGAAATTATCTTGAAAAAGAGCTCGACGCTCTGTGCCATCCAAAACTAATGATAAAAATAGATTTGTACTGCCCCGTGAATTGATTCCAGGAATGGTGATGATTTATCAATGAAGACAGACAGACAATTTTGTGAATGTTTTGTTACTTATGTTAAACTCTCATGTATAGGATTCAGTATGAATCCAAAGTCTGCCAATTTGGCAGACTTTGAAAAAAGCAATATAGTGAGAAATCAAAGCCAGACAAATTGGCAGACTTTCAAGTTGTTGGGATAAAGTTTAAAAATAAAGTGGATTGTCTACGCTGAAATATCGTATATCCTGGTTTGCAAGAGCCCAAAGATTATAAGATCAATTTCCCCAATTTTCATGACATTTGTGTTTTAACCCATTAAATTCACTCGGGACATTCTTGAACCATTCGTGATTGATTCTCCTACTCAACAGCAACATGCCAATATGCATTGGTCCTGGCAAAATGTGAAGAACCTGTATCACTGGAGGAGGAGGAGGAGGAGGAGGAGGAGGAGGAGGAGAAGAAGAAGAAGAAGAAGAAGAAGAAGAAGAAGAAGAAGAAGAAGAAGAAGAAGAAGAAGAAGAAGAAGAAGAAAAGGGGCTCAGTTTCCAATACAACTAAGATTTTGAAGAAATCTTGAAAACAATTCGCACATTTTTTCTGTGACCGATCAAAACTTTTTACATGACACCGGTAGATTGATTTTGCAGAAAATACTACAATTCTTCAAATCACGAGGATCATTCTGATGTATGATAGGATGTGATTGGTGCCCTGCTGGTGCTCAAGAAATGGACACATTTCACACATTTTACCTTTCCCCGGTAGGTCATGTCCTCCATCTCCTCACCCATTTCTCACCATTTTTCACACATTTGACTTTGGCCAGTTCATTGCACCTTTGTGACGTAACGGGTGGCCACCCACAAAAATGGGCAAGCTCACCAATCTCAAACATCTCAAATCTTGAATACGTTTGATCCCCCTCCTCCAAGTGTCTGGCAATTCATCTCGAACACAACAATAGTCAAATCATCACATACAATTTGACAACCAGCAGCATGTCTACCTTTTTGCATCAACCACCATGTAACATCGCCGATGATGACCCACCAAAGGAATGGTCGTCTCTATTTGATTGTTTGTTGGGGTTGAGCTCTTATGATGACAACAACATCAACCTCTGCAGCCTCATCATCCATGACCATAGTTTTGACAGTCTTGCATTGGGGTTGGACTTTGATGACCGATGGCAGCATTTGTAGCCTTATCAACCGCAGCCTTGGTAAGCTTAGTGTGGACAATCTTTCATTCAGGTTAGACACTGATTATTCCAGCGGGAGAAGCATCTGTTGCCTCATCCGCCGCGACAACAATTTCAACAGTCTTGATTTATCCAGCATGGATGAAGACAGTGTGAGCTTCAAGGATGACAGTATTAGTGTGTGCAGCAGTATGCCCATGTCTTTTCCAGAGAGATCTCAACGCAAAAGCAAAAGAGACATGTCCCACGGCTTCAAACATCTTGAGGATTTGCAAGTCCTCCATGGTGTAACACCCAAGTACAGAAGTGATAGATGGGATCACCAGAGGATAAATTAGTTTGCTCATGTTAGACAATTACAACAAGAGGGCATATTTCAAAATGAATACCATATGTCTCCACACGCTCATCGCAAACTTGTTTGCATCTTTGATCTGATTCTACAGCACAAATAGTGCAATAGCCATGGGTCAGAATCCATCTTAGTAGAGTGCATTATTGCTTTGGGTATGCACTTTGGCGAGTGGTAGACCAAAAGATGTGCATCACTTCATTGGAACATCACCACGAGCAGCATATGATGCAGTTAATGCTTTCATTGATGCGGTTAACTTGGCACCCGAGCTTGACTTGCATATACCACAATCTACCAAGGAATTGGCATATATCAATGCCGGATGAAGAATGAAAAGTAAAAACAAGATCACTGCTGGATGTGTTGGGCCTTTGGATGGATTCTTTCA
Source organism: Cyclotella cryptica (assembly GCA_013187285.1). Taxonomy (NCBI): domain Eukaryota; phylum Bacillariophyta; class Thalassiosirophyceae; order Thalassiosirales; family Thalassiosiraceae; genus Cyclotella; species Cyclotella cryptica. The sequence continues at coordinate 667,628 of JABMIG010000040.1, forward strand.
ATGCACCAATCACCAATGAACCTACTACAAAGGAAGTGACCTAAGCCAAAAAGCTTCAGACTTCATTTTTGTGAGTTAATTTAGTTACAATGGTAAAGTACCAAAACACCATGATGAAGCAAACATGCTTCATTTTGGCAAAAAGGAGACCATTTAGGATTCTTCACAGATTTGGGTTTTTTGTGCTATTGACACAATGAGATGTTGTGTAGGTTCTATAAGCATCTGGAATGGATGCACTGCAAACAAAAAACACCGGTCGCCTTCCGGTACACTCTCAAAATGTCAGATTGTATAAGGAGGTTACCGAAATTTCAAGAGTGTACGGGAGGGTTACTGGTTATTTTGTATTGTTTAAGCCATAGATACATTTATCACGCTAAGCTTTGAAGCAAAAAATCTTTGGAGTGGTTGTGTGTTTCATGACTCACATTTTTTGAATCATGATTTACAAACAGCAAGATCACCTGTTGCGTCTAGTTTTGATTTCTATTCTAGGATTGATCTATGATTTTATTTGGTGAGTGCTTATTGGTTCTATTTATATTTTCAAATCAAGTATGCCATTTACTGTATATGGTGCGTACAATATGGTACAATCAGAAGTGGCTGCGCCAAAAAATGAGAACACAAGAATAACACATGGGGCTGAAAATTAGTAATGTGTGTCTACATGATTGGTACTTATTCCTTTGTATCACTGCACCTCATTCTTGCGCGACATATTCCTACAGTATACGGTATGTATGGCATAGTTATAGTACGTACCATACTACAACACCGGTGCTTGACCCAGAAGCAACTGTAGCAGTGTGCCCTTTCACTGCTTTCACATCACATATAATTTTTTTTGATTACATTGATATCCCACCGCAGCCCATCATGGGAACGGCCGAAACTCAGTCCACAGACTGAGTTAACCCTCCCGCCTTGTACCACCATCTTGCCAACAACAATAGGCAGCTGCAGGTATATTTTGAGGGTGAGTTGTACTGAACTCATCTTTTTTGGCAGTATTATACTCACCACGTGTCAATTTTTTTCCAATTAAATAGTTACAGACCTCTCTGCAAAATCGCCGAAACTCAGTCCACAGACTGAGTTAACCCTCCCGCCTTGCACCGCTGTGTTGCCAACATCAATTGGAAGCTGCGGGTATATTTTGAGGGTGAGTTGTACTGAACTCGTCTTTTTTGGCAGTATTATACTCACCAAACGTCAATTTTTTTCAATTAAAGAGTTACAGGCCTACTGGCGAAATCGCCCAAACTCAGTCCACAGACTGAGTTAACCCTCCCGCCTTGCACCTCCGTGTTGCCAACAACAATTGGAAGCGACGGGTATATTTTGATGGTGAGTTGTACTGAACTTGTCTTTTTTGGCAGTATTATACTCACCACATGTCAATTTTTCCAATTAAATAGTTACAGGCCTACCGGCAAGATCGTCAAAACTCACTCCACAGACAGAGTTAACCCTCCCGCCTTGCACCGCCATGTTGCCAACAACAATTGGAAGCGGCGGGTATATTTTGAGGGTGAGTTGTAATGAATTCGTCTTTTTTGCAGTATTTTAGTCACCACATGTCATTTTTACAATTAAAGAGTTACAGGCCTACTGGCGAAATCGCATAAACTCAGTCCACAGACTGAGTTTGGGATTTCGCTTTGCACCGCCGTGCAATTGGAAGCAGCGGGTATATTAAGAGAGGTGAGTTATGATGAATACAATTATTTCTACACTTGTTTTGACTACATCTAATTTTCAATTAATTTATTTTAAGGCCAGGCACAGGAACAGCCAAAATACTTAGTCCACAGACTGAGTTTCGCATCCCACCTTGCACCGCTGTGTTGCCAACAACAATCGGGAGCGGGATGTAAATATTTAATGTGAGTTATGATGAAACCAAACTATTTTATAATTGTTTTCATTTCAGCTTAGTTTCAATTAAATAATTAATTTTCTTCTACCTTGGTGTATGGTCCACACTATTGTTTTTTAGCTTGGGGCTGAAATTTTTGCATGTGTGTCATTTTGGTGGGCAATGTGTTGGGCGGGCCCCTAAAATATGGTGATGTAGTATGTTTAATTTTATTAGTTGAGAAAAATTGCACCTACTCTGCTATTACTGTAATCCAAGATTATAAGACCCTGTAGCCCTCCCGCATGCTCCGGTAGCCCTCCGGTACGCTCCGGTAACCCTCCCGTACACTTCCGGTTACCCTCCCATACACTTCTGTTATGCCACCGGTAAACATTTTTTTAGCTACTAAGTAATGCAGTTATAGCCACTAATTAGATAGATATCGATTCTAAGACTTACTGAGAAGTCTGTTTTCCTGTAAAAAAGTACCAATTCCTATCATATGTAGAAATAAATCCGTAAGCTCGTTTTGGTCTCGAATTTCCGGTACCCTCCCAAAAGACTCCAGAACCCTCCCCTACACTAGTTTACCGGAGGGTTACAGAAGTGTACCGGGAGGTTACCAGAAGATACCATTCTGGGGGCTCCAGTGACCTCCCCGTACACTTGAGTGTACGGGGAGGTTACCGGTGTTTTTCTTTAGCAGTGTGTAATGTAATTAGTTAATGACGTAGAGCTTTTTGTGCCAAATGGTATTTCAAGGTAATGAAGCAATTCTTGCTTCATTAGCAAGACTTGAATATTTGAGGGATGTGAAGAATCTCCCGAGAAATTAAGGGTATCTTAAAGGTTACTGTAGTAGACTATGTAGAGTAGATAATTGGCCTACATCACTCGCCCCCATGAATGGAGAATCGGGCTAGGTGTGTAAAAACCTTTGGTGAAAGATAAAATAGGCAGCCTGTTCACAAGGAAGACACTTGTTTGGATACCTAGTTATACTGGTTATACAAGACTTTCAGGCTGAGTAGTGACTACGAATCAATATTTTTAAGTGTAAGAGATTGTGGAGAGAGTAGTAAGATAGAGATTAAATGACAGTTTGTTATTTTAAGTGTCTGCAGTGTCGAAATATGGTGTTACTCTCCTTATCTTCAAACGCTCTAATTTTGTTCTGCAGTGAGTCCTGAGTGTACCATTTGTTCAAATGTTGATATAGTCCAAGGATCGCAATGATATTTACTTTCTGATTTGTGGAGGATACCTTCCTTACAAAGAAGTACTTTGTCACCAATTTTGTAATCTGAATCAATGAGAGACTTGTTTTCATGTTCAGTGTTGTGATCGGTTTGGCGTTGCCTACAATCTCCTATTTTCCAGTCAGCTAGGAAGGGAATGACAAACAATATATCCCTGCCAAATAATGCTGCGCCTGGAGAGGCTTTGAGTACTGTGCGCTATGTGGATCAAACGGCCCATGCAGCATCCATGAGGAAGTCTACTATGTCACTGGGAACCACTGTATTGGTCACTAATTCAGCGGTATGGAGCATTGTCATGATTACTTGATGCATCCATTCTAGTATTTCATTTGCTTGGGGGTTCTTGATGCTGATTGGCTTAGGTGCTGTATTAGCGCTCCCTGTTTTGAAACCTCACTCTTCCCATTTTTCTTGCTTTTTAAAAATGGGAGCTTTTTTGAATAAGCACCCCAATGCATCATGGCACCACTGCCCCCATACTTTTAGGGACATCGCATGCCAAGACACATCTCCACGTGAAAGTGATTGCGTGGCAAATAAGTTGTGATGGGTGCGAGATGATGGGATGGACAAGTGGTGATGGGTGAAAAATAAGCTCCCCAAATTTGTGGTGACCAACGGATGAATGGTGATGGGGAAAAATAGCTCCCCAAATTCAGGGTGAGGACTCCACCCAGCTCACAAAAATCAGGGAGCCACTGAGATGCCTCCCAGATTTTTCAAAACACATCAGATCAGGGGAATGTGTGAAAACTCAAAATCTGTGAGGATATTTTTCGGGAAGCGTCATTAATGATCTTCGTCAGGGGATAATGTGCAAACAATGTGCACATAATCGAGTGCTAATACAGCCCCTAGTGCTTGATACCATATGAATCACATAGGGTTTTGAAATTGAACTTGAACTTGCTTCCATTGTTGTACATGATCACCTGACAACATGGGTAACTGCTAAACCAGATCTTGTTTACTAAAGAGCCAACTTGGGCTGATGATTTATCAAAGTAAGCTTCCTTAGATTTATTATGTGTGTTAGTACCCTTTCCGCCCTTTTTACCTGAGGGAATAACAGAATTGAATTCAGTAACTGGTAGTTCCACAATCTCAAACCAACTGATAGCTGGATCCATCATTGTGACACAAATAAAGTCAATTTCAGTGCAGTCTTAGCCCTTGAGAGATAGGTTCGCACAGAGTGCTCCACACGGGTTCGGCAGAACTAGTTTTGTTGGTAATTTTCCAACTTGCATTGGCTTTGTTTGCTAAATTGACATTTATGGCACTTTTGACAGAGTTGTGAACTGAACATTTCAAACGTTTTCAATGAATCACAGCATAAAGAGTCTCTTTGAGATGGGTTGTCCCTGGATGTTGCAGATAGTGGCGGTACCACTGTACTGCATGCTGTTGTAATTCCTGCGGGATGACAAGTTTGCCATCTTTGCACAGTACTTAAACATTTTCCACCAGCTGAGGTTTGTATGCCTTGAGCAGGGTGAGCTCATCTAGCAGTTTATTGGTGTGTTGACCTGCTGCAATCTCCTGAACTGTCAGGGGATAGGTTGCATTCTCTTTGCTGTGGTTTGCAGACACAAAGTTCATGAGGTCTGTGTGTTTGGATGGGGTGTTTCCTCTACAGCATGCATGGTGAAATAGCACCAGCATTTGGCGAAGGTCATCCAGTTTTCCTTGATGTCCACAATTGGATTAATGTCAAGGTATGAAATCGAATCCGCAACTGTGTTGTGGATTCCCTTGATGTACACAATTTCAGGACCATATTCTTCCAACAGTAATTGCCAATGGTAAACCCTGTCACAGGTTAAACATTTTTGTGGTCTGTGTAGACTACAATTGGTTGGCCCCACAGCATTCCTTTGAACTATTTGAGTGTTTCAACTACGGCCAGAAGTTCAATTTTGGTGACAATTTTTGCTGACAGACAGAGAGTTTTCTGCTGAAAAAGGCATGTTTTTTGAGTAGTGACAGCTCCAACGTGTCTCTTGGATCTCCTTTTGAGTAATCAGGGTAGATCAAGGACATATCTTTGGCAATAGTGGCCTTCACAATGTTGAATGCTTTTTGATGTTCCTCAGTCCATTTCCAGATTTTTTCTTGACCTTGAGGAGTTTGGATTGTTTGGTGTGACCACACTTGCTGACAAAGCTTTTGAGTGGGGCAAGCATTCTGCGGCATCTTGCCCAAAGATCTCAATAGTATTGGACCATGCCAAGGAATCTACAGAGGTCCTTGACATTTTTGGGCAGTGATAGTGCAAATCTTCTTAGGTTGTGGTTTGATTCCATCTTGTGAGAGGATGTACACAAGATATTCTGTTTCAATGGGACATAAGTTTGATTTGTGAGTGTTTCCTTTTAAGTTTGCATATAGCAGTCTGGAGAGGACCAATTCTAATTTAGCCAGATGGTCGCCAACGATTCCCTTGGTGATGCATAGTAGATCATCAACGTAAGCTTTTACAAACACAATGGTGGCCATGTGTTCCATCATTTTTTTTTTGAAAAATGCAAAGAGACCCAGCAATACCAATCGGTAACCTGAGGTTAGAGTACTTACCCCACAGAAAGAGAATTGTTCAGATTTTGGATGCATCTGGATCCAATCTAATGGTGTAGTAGCCCATGTTTAAATCAAGGGCTGACGCAAAAGTGAAACCTTCTAACTCTTGCATTACTGTACTGATTTTAGGTAACGGGAATGGCTTTCTCACTATTCTTTTGTTTACTTTTAAAATTGCTAAGGAAGCGTACAGTTTGATCCTTTTTCGGTACCATAAATGATGGTGAAGCCCATTCAGATACAGGCTGCAACTGTAGTACCCCCAGGTTGCATAGCCTCTTCAGCTCTTACATGAGAGTCTCTTTGAGAGAATGCGGTACTGGATAAGCTCTGCCATGGTATGGTTTGGCACCTTCCTTCAGTTCGAAGGAGACATGCTCAGTTTTCCAATCCCCCAGTTTACCATCAACCATCAAGGAGGTCCTCATATTTGCAGAGGAGCTCCAACAGCTTATTTTGGTCGTGTAAGCTGAGGTGAGGACAGCTGGTGTCAACAACTGCTTGGAGGTCTGCCTTTTCATGTTTGGCATTTAGGATGCACACTGCACACCGAGTGGCTTCCTCAGTACTATGTGGTTAATGAATCATGCTGTTGTTTACTGACCAAGCTTTTTCAATCTTAGAGCTAGTCAACAGACTGTTAATGTCTCTCATTGGCAAGATGATCTCATCAATGGTAATATCCTTTGTTCGAAAATCCCGAACAATCCCAAGCTCTCATAGTGTTTTAACACCTAAGACAAGATCAAACACTAGCTTAGTCATCATTTTTCCATCTAACTTGACAACACCAGGTCTTACTCTGTATTCCTTGCTGTTGGAGTATTCTAGGAATTTTATTGTTCCTTTGCCGCTTCCTTTGGTTTGAAAGCACCCATTCAGTGTGTGCCAAGACTTTGACACCTACCTAGTCAAGCAGGGAAAAGGCTCGGTGGTTCCTTTCTCATGGAACATGAGGCCACTATCAGAACCAGTGTCCAATAGCACTCTCAAGAAGTTGTTTTTATGACTCCTGGACAAGTTTTTGAGTTTTATCAAGGAATGTTCTGGTCACTAATATTTGTACAGCTAACCCTGCTGTTATTGGGTCCATTGTTTTAGTGGTACAGATGACTCAATTGTCTCTGATGTTGTAGGGTATTCCACTCAGAGTTGGTGCCCACATCAAAGTTGGTGGATGAGTTTGAGATGTCTTTGAGATTTTTCAAAGTTTAGTCCACTATGTGACTCGAATTATCTTTAATTTTTTGAGTTTATTCCAATTTTTAGTTACTGGTAGTTTTTTTCGGACCAGGGGTAGTGTAAGCCTTTGATTCATGCTGAATTTTTATTCTCTTATGACTATTTTTAATACTTTTACAAAGCAACATTAGGCATTAGCCACACCAACCAATCAATGTACCCAAGGTAAGGGTGGCGAGGCCCAGTCATTAGACAAACCATTGCCCTCGAACTACACAGGGACATCTTGTCCGGGGAACACATCCCAGAGCATCAGGCTTACCAGGAATCTTTGAGTCTGCCCATACAGGACCTTGGTGAACAAGTTGGCAAGGTTCTTCTTGGTTGGGATTTGGCAACAAGGGCTTTGCCCATTGCAACAGCCTCACTCACTGCATGGTAGCAGATTGAGTTTGACTTCTTTTTCAAAGTGGACTCCGGCTTACTTGTATGAGTTACAACAGACATGTTGTCACCATACACGTACGATGTGCCCTGTATGGGTAAACCCATCATACGAAGCTTGTAGTGGATGCCAAGCAAGTTCTCAATGCCGTGTTTCATGGCAAAAAATTCCGCACCAAACACTGAGGTCTCAACCTGTTGATTGCTTCTTGGAAAGCCAATTGATCATGCCATAGTTGAGAAAGATGACAAAGCTGGTTCGCGAGCATCTGATCACTTTGTCACCTGTGTGGTCGCTATCTACAAACATTTGTAGTGTCACATCCTTCCCAAGGGGTTCCGGGGCATTAGGCGACAGAGCCTCACTCGCTCCTGGGTAGAAGTTGGACCAGTCACACTCCACAAAATCAGATTCTCCCACATTTGGCTCCATCGGGTCAAAGATGAGCCGGGAGTTGCTCTTCGACTTCAAATACACGAACACATGAAGTGCTGCCTCCAAGTGTCCCTCACGCGGCATCGAGGAGTACAAGGACAGCATGGAGACCTCAGTGCAGATATCAATCCGAATGAGCTTGCACATCCATCTCAGGATGCCATTGAGCTACACGTAGTAGGTAGCCACCTCGGGCTCCAACAGCGGGGTAACGTCCTCTTCAGGGGCATAATCTACAGGGAACGGGTTCTCTCCCCTTTTTGGTAATGAGTACCGCCCTTCCAGATTGCACTTGAGGTACGTTTTGACATTTGAACAGCTTGTTGTACACACTTGATGGGCAACAGTCCCCACGCCATTGTGCCATCCTTGAAGGTCCTCTTCCTAGGCTTCGCCCCAAGATACATGTTGGGTGGGCCAACCGAGTCAGGCTTGAGTGGGAGGAAGCTGTTGATCTTGTTCATGACGTGCTTGGGGTTTTGGTGAACCACCAACAAATCATCAACATAGCAGAGGATATAGGAATAGTACCGTACTCCTTTCCGGTCTGTCTGTGCCTTGAGCCTTGAGCCACAGGTCAGGATCTGCGGGACATGAGGTGTAACCCATCTCTTGCATGCATCCTGCCAGATGCGTCCAAAAGGCTGCACCGCTCGACTTAAGCCAGTATAAGGTACAAACCACAATGGCCATTTTGCCACAATAAACACCAAACTCTTCCCCAAGAGTGGTCCAGATTTTCTCTTGGCAAGGCGCGGTGATGTAGGTGTTCAACGAATCCACCGCCCATATGTCAATGTCATTAAGCACTGCAACAAGCAGGTCCCTTCTGACAGTCTCTCTAGACACAGCACTGGCATAAGTGAGGGTTGCAGGAGCCTTCGTTGCATGTCCCCTGGCTACGAGCCAGGCCTTGCATCAAAAGTCCTCCATCTTGACATCAAAGATCATATGACAGCGTATAAACTGATGATCCGGAGGTGGGGCTGCACCAGCCACCAGAATGTCAAAGGCAACATGCACATTTGTCATCTCCTTCTTAATTGCATCATGTCAAAAGGTAGCACCAGTGGCATTGTCGATGGCATAAGCCTCCTTAACAGACTTGGGAATTTCAATCCCGTATTTGTGAGTGTGTTTATGGTATCGAGCACTCCTGCGATTAACCAGGGAGATAATCCAGTCTCTCTTCTTGAGGACCCAGCTGGCCCACTAGTTAAAAGCCAGTTCATCTGCGATTTGCGTGGCAAACACAAACTCCACAACCTGAAGTGGGTGGGACTCTTTCAAGTCCAACAGCTTCTGCCAGGAAGTACTGTTGTCCTTCCATTCACAGCACAATTCCCAGCGGCGGGTAGAGTGCTTGATGATGTTTTTACCATCAACGATCAAAACCTGATCCTTCTGGGCAACCGCCATGGATGGATCCTTGCAGTAATCCACGATAGTGTCAAGCAAGGCGTAGTGATTCCCATTGGCATCACACTGGGCATAGATAGCCTCAGCAATGACATTTGCTGCCAACTCCTCAGTTCTGCTGTCAGGAAACTGAACCTCATAGACACGAGTGTCCAGAGCAGGATTGTGATGGGCAGTCCCCACATCCTTTCCATCAGCATCCCATTTCCGATGTAGGACTTGTACTCGTGTGAATTACCGACAGGGAGCAGCACCTCGGAATTCACGAGAAAGTCCCCAGCTGCTTCCACAGCAGCAAGGTCATCGTCCAATTTGGGGAACAATGGCCCGTCATCATCCTCCCAGGGATCAATATTCTCAGGATCTGAAGAAAGGTTGAGGGCATCAGGCCCTAAGTCCTTCAGGGTGGCCTTTGGACCCCATCGTTCCTCCATGGAAGTGAGGAACTGTTGCTGTTCTTGGAACAGAGCGGCATTCACATGCTCCTCAGCAGTGAGGGCACGGACCGTGGAGCGGTCTTCAATGTCGACGTTGGTATTCATCACAGGAGAGGTCATGGCAGGACCTACATCAATACTGGAACCCAGGTACTTGCCAAGTACCAGGCCATCGCCTGGAAAAGTGCCCCCTAAACCCCGGAACTTAACCCAGTCCCAAAAGCCGAATTCACAGAATGGGCTAATATCGGCGGTCTCTCCTGAGACAACTGTCATCTCAGGGACTCGCCCATCTAGTCTGTAGATGCATGTGCAGTGTGCGACCGGATGTATGACTCGTACTCCAAAGCAAAGCATCATAACCGCTGGGGCGCCCCTGACCGTGTCATTTTCCGGGCTGCTCCCTTCTTGAGTTCCCTAATCTTATGCTCGGTGGAGTTAGACCATGGAGAATAGGGCTCAGTGCTCCGCAAGTTGCAGTGTGCTCCCTTGCATTTCCAAGCAAACTCTTCCATCTTCATCTCCTTTGCGCCATCAGCAATCATCTTGGGGGGAACACCCTCCCACGCAAAAAAGAGACCAAGAGCCTCATGGGCCTTGCTCTTGCATGCCATGGGGTAGCATCGACTCCACCAAAAATCAGAAGCAAAGATCTGTGCCATCTTGTAGCCTTGGGCTAATGGGACCTTTGGGCAGAACATGGTGTCACTGTATAGGTTGCAGGGCAACCGGCGATAGGGAAGCATCCTATCATAGGTACCAAAACGCCTGGATAGGGTCAGATGCAGGACTGTTCTCACACCATGCTGCATGGTCCGTTGCACCATGTTCTTGGCTTTGTGCACTGGGATCTGCCAACGATGGGCCAGAGTGACGTAGTCCACGGCTCCCTGCCTTGCACTGGTGTGGACATGGCAAATGTCAGGAGTCTGTGGCGTGAGGTTGGTATGCACCAACGTCACCTGCCAGGTGGCCTCCAAGGCAGCACCAAAGTTATCATGCTTGGTGATATCAGCAGTGTCATACTGCAGGGAGACTGAACTAAGTTTCCAGTGGGGCTCCTCTCTGCAAGCGGCATCGGCTGAATTCCACCCCATCCCAGTCAAACTGTGGGGACCATCACTCATTACAACTGAGATTAACAGTCCCCTGTAGTCAAGGTAGCTCCCCTCGAGAGCAGAAAAGTCCTTGTCATAGGGGTTCCAGGCCGGGCTTGCGGCCATTAACTCCAGGTGTGAGATCTCTGGATCCTCAAACTCTGCAGAAGTGGGGAGGGTATACTCAAAATAGCTGACAACCCCCTCAAGTTGTAGCGGGATGATATAGGGGTGGACATCATTGGTGAGATCTGCAAGACAGATGGAATGGGTCAAAGTAGTGGGAACTTGCATGAGGAACCTAGGGACCTCATTGATCTGCACCCCATTGATCCAGCATTGCATGGGACATAGCAAACAATGATCAACCTCAGGGACATAGATCGCCTGCGGTTGATCATGAGGATCAAGTGGTCCCCTGTATCATGGCACATGTACCAGATCGCAGCATCAACAACCGCGAGGTGGCTGCAAAGGGTCAAAACCACTGACCAATACTACATTAGGATGCTCGTGTATCACTAAGGCATTCTTGCCTACTACAAAGTGTCAGTATGAGAGTCTAACTCAACTCTTAGACTAGTTATAGTTGGCTACGGGTACTACCGACGGCGCAGGAGAAATCTAACCTGTGCACAACACACTCATCACGGCATGCCTCCAACACGGAGGGTAACTGAGCATCAACAAAAACACAAGACCCCACGGACAGCATCTCACAGGAGTCACCATACTCCAACCCAACTGACGGTCCTGACTGTCAACATTTTTTGCACCCAGCATGTGCACCCGACTGATGGGGGGCATGAGAGCGACTTGAACTCCTCAACCAGGAGCGGTCCCCACAATGACGGGAACTAGAATTACGGTCCGTTGACCTACATCCACCATCTCTGTTGGAAACATGAGATTGGACAGCATGAGTCAACGTCTGCAGCTGATCCGACACGTCCATTGGGACGGTCCCAGCAGAGTCAGTGTTTGCAGCCTTCACAGCACGCTCGTTACTCCGTGTCTTGCGCAACTTTGACACATTGGCCTTCTACTCTTTGGACATGGCCTTCCAGATCTCATCTGTATAGTTTAGGTCCTCCACAGTCCCTACCACTTTTTTGCCAACATGCAGCATTTCCCAGTGGTCTGCCCACGGGAGCCTCTCCCTGAGGCTCGACCAGTGTGGCAACGTTTCTGGGGGCCCTTCCCTGGTGCTGAGCTCGTGTTGGCAAGTGTGTTTGGCTGCCAATGCACCGGGCTCCTTGGTGTCAATGGACAGAGTGAGGTGAGGGATCACGTTGCCAACCAGGGAGAACCTTGATCAATCACCCTCGATGATGCCCTTGGCAATTAAGAGTTTGTCATTTTTACAGTCCTTTGGGATCATATTGAGGAATGCACTGATTTGATTCTCCGCGGACATTGCCGTTGCAAGGCCAGCAACCGCGCATTCATCAATGACATGGAGTTGCTGGTGGAACTTGGTGCAGTGCTTGTCCCAATTCCAGCTTCGGAACTCCCCTTTCTATTGCATCTTCTAGATCACATCTCTTGCGAGATTGCACTCCGGTCTGGCAGTGTTAATGCCCACAAATTGCCCCTTGTAGGCAAAATAGGATGCGTCCACACTGTTGCACTTTGCCTTTCTTGGGGATAAAGTGAACTTCACCCGGGGAATAGGTAAAGGCAATGCAAGCCAAGTGGAAAACAATGGCATCGTCATGGCAAATCACATCGCTCCTGCAATTAAACCGGCTCCCTGATTCCCACTCAGCATGGACCTTGGGGTCACTGCTTTTGAGGTGGATGCCGTCTTCCCATGACACAATGAGTGCCATTGTCCGGCACCTGTGGTCACTCTCTTCAAACACGAAGAAGTTAGGCTTCATGCCACGATGTTCTGCACTAAGTGTGGACAGTTTGGACCAAAACACTGGCTGAATCTTTGGGCGGACTACCCAGTCCAGGGGAAAACCCTCAACCCTGTAGTGCTGAGACAGGTATGTCTCGAAATCTTGGAAGTGCTTTGACATAGATGTCGAGCCACAATCCTTCCACTTGGGGATATCTGTCAGGTCAGGGATCACCTTGATCATAACCCGGCCCTCATTCGCTCATTCCATCTGGGCTTGGATGGACTTGAAGTGCTGTGGCCCTAGCTGCCTGATGTTAAAGAACTTGGGGGGCCACCGGAGCCGTACAAAATGATGGCAAGCCCAGGCAGCACAACGGATATGGTCTTGTTGTGGGGGCAAGAGTACCATCGTCCTCTCAGTACCATCTCAGTTGGGGTGGCACTTTTGCTACTGGGCAAAGTGTCCTTTCAGTGGTCTTGTTGGAAGGCAGCCAGGCGAGAGACACTATAAACGCCAAAGTATACTACATTGGCATTGGCATCTCACTCGGCAAGATCACAGAAGCGGCAGAACATCTTTGCCACCGCCTTCCCATTTGGGGTCTGTGGCTTGTAAAACTTGCCAGTCCCTGCCCGTTCCGGGTCTTCTGCCTGGTCTTCTTCCTCATCTTCCTCCATCTTGGCATCTGAGGAGTCGGCGTTGCTGCCATCTCAATTGCCATCACTTGGTGGGTCTCCATCGCCGCCTCCTGGCGGCTGAGCTGGTCCCTCAGCAGGAGGGGTGGGTGTGCCATCTCTGGCTTCACTTCCACTCTCTTCCTCTTCTCTACCCTCACCCTGGCTGGCTGGGGGGCAGCCCCTTGTGTAACCATAACACTTGGGTCTCATGTTACCGCCCTTAGCAATGGTAGAGCACAAGGGTCCATAAGGATCCACTGGCTTGCCTGGCGGGACTTCTGCCACACTCGGTGCGGCTGCATATAATTCCGCCAGTATGTAGACGTCCTTGTTGCTGAGGGATTTGGAGCAACTTCGGAGGACAACCATCACAGCATCTGCCAACTTGGCAGCAACTCCCTCCTTATTGCTGCTGCAACCTTGTTGGAGGTCGCAAAGCCAGCACCCTTTGAGGCCAGCCTTGTGGCAGCGGAAGCAGTATTGCACCTTGCCAAACTGGGTCTGATAAACTGATAAGAACTGGCCGGAGCTGGGCAGGGACTGCAATGGGCGGACATGGTCACGGTGTACTACTACTTAAAAAGATTGAATCGCCTGGTTAGCCCCAACATGCAACTCGGTTGCAGAGGAGGGTATTTTTAGAATTCTGAAGGGTCTCGTGACACCTTCTCTTCTTTTTAATCCCGCAAACATTGTGTGCTCGACGATTCCTATGTGAAATTTGGTGTTCTCTTTTGTACATGTCGATTCCTTCATGCAAACTAAAGATCCACCTGAAGATCCCAAAGATCCGTACACACTTGGACCTTCATTCCTACTTTATTTTATCAAATGGGCATGTACAAGATGTGACATGTGTGAAGGAGTATACCTACTGGGTCAGAATGCTTGCCCTTGGGCTGTAGTACAAGCATGGGTGATCTTCCGTGTATTTATTCAACTACTGCACTAGCTACACAAATTGGCGTATTTGAACCTTGTTGGGCTTTTTGGGGCAATTAGAGATGTAAAACCTCAAATTTTCACCTGCATTGTGTGCGAAACACAAACGGAGGTGGAGTAACTGACACCTCCTAAATGACTCTTACGTTTTGCCTGGTGAATTTTTCCTTTCAGCTCAGAAGATCCAGTGAAGGTCAACGACTCAGTCTGCTCCTTGACAATTAAGTCCCAGGGCTGACTTGCTCTATGAGGCGGTTGGTGTCGAGTTGGAAAACTTCTAGGGCCAAATTGGTCATTTTTTCTTCAAGGCTAGTACCTCAGCCTTCAGCAAGAGAGACTCTGCAGTCTCTTTCTCTTTCTCAGGCTTACTGAGGGGGTCTTCAGCTAGTTTGCATAGCACAGCCTTCCACTTGCCTTTTTTCAAAGTCATATGCCTTTTTGGCATCATCGTAGGTGGGAATTAGCCCCATTTTGGGGCTTTCTTGTCACCCCTTCCGTGTTTGCATTCTGAGTGTTTAAGCCTGATGGACACAATCTTGTCAAGAGGTATTCTTGTGAGGGCTGCTCCAAGGCTTGTTCCCAAGAAAAGGCTCTTGTAGGAGCTTTCTGGTGATTCGGTTTCAAATTGAATAAGCTATGCACAAATTGTGGGCGACAGGATCATGTAGCATAGATGTGGTGCTGCTACTTACTGATGCTTGACAGAGGATGGCTTGATATGGGCAACCACTGCATACTGAACGCTCAACTGGCAGAGGATGGACATGACAATGTTGGACTGATGTAAGTCCAACTCGATGACAATGGACGGTTGACGGACAGTACAGCGATGGACAGACTGTCCAGAAAAATCATTCAAGTAGTTTATCAATCGATAGTGGCCAAAGCCAAAAAGTATTTAAAAAATCTTGTCTCAGACTTTATTTTTGTGAGTTAATTTAGTTGCAATGGTAAATTACCAAAACACCATGATGAAGCAAACATGCTTCATTTTGGCAAAAAGGAGACCATGTTGGATTCTACACAGATTTGGTATTTTTTGTGCTAATGACACAATGAGATGTTGTGTATGTTCTATATGCATCTGGTGTTGATCTACTGTAAATAGTTAATGACATAGAGCTTTTTCTGCCAAATTGGGGTAATGCAGCAATTCTTGCTTTATTAACAAGTCTTGGATCTTTGAGGGATGTCCAGCATCTCCTGAGACATTAAAAGTATCTTAAAGGTTGCTGTAGTAGACTACTGTAGAGTAGAGAATTGGCCTATGTCAGGAAACTGTAACACACTGTGCTACTATTCCAGTCATTATGAACATAATATGGTCTTAATTTCCAGGTTTTTGTGCATAGTGATTTGCAGTTTCTGTTCTTTGGAGTTGCTGCACCTGGATCAACAAACGACAATATATCATGTCCATCATTGATGTGCTAAAACTTGCCATTGATTCATTGCCTATGGGATGGTATGGAGTCAGCGATGCGGCATACACCTTTAGTGAACATCTGTTAAGTACATACACTGGCATAGGCAGGTTGAATCCTGTTAGACATATGTTATGTCACTTAGTACAGTGCAGTGTGTGCAGTATCTAACAGATTGCAATTTTTAAATTTACAAGGTTATCAGAGGCAAAGAGTTTCTTTGGCAAAGTAGCTCATTTATTAGTTACAACCTAATTATGCAAATCAACTCAATTGCCGATGTTTAGCAGTTGTAACTAATCCTAACAAAACAAGGACATTCAAACAATGGGAATCAGAGAGGAAATCGAAGAAGTCTTCAAAACTTTTGACTTCACCAAGATCAAAGGGCAACCAACCGATGAATCACTCAATCTTCTCGTTCGAGAATTAACCAATGCTGCAGCCGGCATCCCCACAACACTTGGTGGAGGAAACCATGGACACCTCGGCATGATTGTCGACGAGGCTGAGTACATCACCTTTTCGAACAGTGGAGCCAAATTTGTCCCGCCCATGAATCCAGGGGCGTATCTGACTACAGTGGATAAAAACAACGCAGCCTTCCGTGAGAAACAAGTCGTGGAGCATACAGAATTGAAAGAAGTTTTTCTTACCCATGAAGCCATCGCCCATGCCATGCAAACAACGGTATCAACGAAGAATGGCTTGCTGAACTACAAAGCGAAACGATGGGATTCAACTATTGCACGCCAAAGGAAATGCTTGAGCATCTTCACAACAATGGCGGAGACCATGACCATCTCAGCGTAACGGAACTGATTACAAAGCTACAAGCACCATGGGATGGAATCAAAGCTTTAGCCACCTTCTTTTGCAAGAGGAGACAGAATTGAGAAGCAGTCAGTGAAAACAGGACAAGCAGCCAATCCAATGCTTTGCCTGGCCTTTGCGCTAGCGGCCACTGAAGCAACAGGCGAATACAAAAACACTCTCCGTGAATGGCATGCCAAGTCAGACACAAACAAAACAAAACATAGCAAAACATCAGCGCACCAGAACAAGCAATTCGAACAAATGATGGAAATGATGAAAACACTCATGCACAGCAATGGCACTCACAAAGCCCCCAATCAACCCTCACTGGCTTCCAACCTGGGCGGCCGAAATGAAAACAAAGGCAGAGGGCGCGGCAGCTCCAGGCTCAACAGAATGAAACGCTGTCCACATTGCAAGTGGTTGGTGTACCACAAGCCAGAAAAATGCTTCAAACTCATAGCTAATGCAGCAAAGCGTCCGGCCGGGTGGAAGAGCGTCAAGGAGACCTGACTATTTGGGGAGGCCAAACCAACACAGCAGTGGCAACCAGTTTGGGTTGAAATCAGCAAACTAAGCAAAGGTTTCCCTTACCTGGTAGCCAATGGGTTTTCACCTCCACCCCAAATAGAACCACCTGAACCACCCAATCCGCCACCATTGTGTACACTTGCTGTGCCATACAAAATCACCCAGAAGTGGATTCGCCGACTCCAACGGTGCAGAGAAGCCAAGAAAACACGCCACCACAAGCACAAAGCTATCGAAGGTGCAATCAGATCAGCAATGTTAGATCCTGGAGCATCAAGTTCACCCATTCAATCAGCCACAGGGTTCAAGCAGACTGGACCTTCCAACAAACGAGTCATCACGGGTAGTGGCAACATTCTCCAAGCTGCCAACAAGGTCAAACTAGACATCCGCTATTTGCCCAAGGCAGCCAAAGAAGCACATGTGGTGCCCACCATGACACCAAAGGCGTTGATGAGTGTCAAAGCTCTCACAAACAGCGGACATACAACAATATTCCATGCATATATGCAAGGGGTTACAGTACATGCCCAACATGATATAGCACTTACCTCATTTGCGCCACCCGTTCTCCAAGGGTGGAGAGATGACAAAGGCCTCTGGATGGTGCCAATTGTTGATGACACCCCAATCAGCCCAGCACTTGATGCCGCCGAAACTGCAATGAATGTGTATGAATTACCAACAACAAAAGAAGTGGCTAGATTTTTGTATGCAGCGCTCAGATTTCCAACAAAAGCAACATTGCTTACCGCAGCATGGAACGGAAACCTCATTGCCTTTCCTGGATTTACCATGGAGAATATCTCCAAGCACTTTCCAGAGTCCGATGAGACTGCAAAGGGACACATGAAGCAGAGCAAGCAAGGCATGAGGTCAACCAAAGTAATCAATGAAGACATTCCACACGTCAAGCAAACACCAGGCGCAAAGCACAAAGATGTGTACTTGAGAGTTTTTGACGCAACAAATAAATCAGTTTACACCAATCGGACAGGAAAATTTCACATCCAATCCTCACGAGGGAGCAAGTACATCATGGTTGCTGTCAAAATGGACAGCAACTACATTGGCGCCAAACCAATGCGCACAGAAGACACCAAATCACTCATCACAGCATATCAAGCAATCTATGCACGATGGAAATCCACAGGAGTGATATGTCCCAACTGGCACATGATCGACAATGAAGCGCCCAATGACCTCAAGGCTGCAAAATGTGCAAGCAATTGCACAGTGGAATTAACACCCCCCCATCAACACAGAAGAAATGCTGCCAAAAGAGCAATTCAAATGTTCACGGGCCATTTCATAGCAGTGTTAGCAGGCATCTCAGACAACTTTCCAATTCATCAATGGGACAAGTTACTTCCAAAGACAATCCTGACACTCAATCTTCTCAGGCAAGCAAATGTGGCGACAAACATCTCTGCATACTCATACCACAACGGCAGTTTTGATTACAACAGAATGCCATTAGCCCCCGTGGGCTGTGCAGTCCAAGTCCATATAAAGCCGACAACACAGAAAACATTTGGAGAGCATTCAAGTGATGGCTGGTACCTACGAACATCGTCTGAACACTACAGGAGTCATGTTGTATTTGTCAAAGCCACCAAAAGCAAGCGAATCACAGATACAGTGTTCTTCAAACACAAATATATCACGCAGCCCACAGTCACAGATGCAGATGCCATTGTCAATGCATATCACAACTTGGTCAAGGCACTTCAAGGTCTCAGCTATACTAACAATCAAGCCCACCTCGAGGCAATCCAAAGAATCCAAGAAAGTCTTGCGCCAGGCAACACAAAATTCATGGAGAAACATGTAGAACAACATCCAAGGGTGGAGCAAGAGAAAGCAGAGAATGCAGCTGAGCCAATTACCGCCACACCTCATCCAAGGGTGAGCTTCTGTGCGCAGATTGCTGAGTATGTCAAGCCGAAGCAGGGCATGAAAACATGGATGATTGTCATGTCATTGCAGAAGCCAGTTGTTGTATTGCCCAAACCTGCAATCCTCCATCCACCAAAATACTATGAAGAGCCAGATACTATTGCCGCAAGGTTGAAGGCATGCAGGAACAAGGTGCAGACTGTAAATGATACTCCAGAAGAGACGATTGCAGACAGAGTTGCCAGGAGGCAATGAGAAGCAGCCGTCAAGCAAACCAGTCCAGTCCTCGATCAAGAAAAGGGGAAGCTATTTGAGTACCGACAATTATTGCATCATCCAAAATATAAACAAGTGTGGAACCGGTCAGCAGCCGATGAATTCGGCCATTTGGCCCAGGGAATTGGAGGCCAAGTGAAAGGGATGGACACAGTTAGATTCATCCACAAGCATGAAGTTCCAGCAGACAGGTTCGAAGATGTGACTTACATAAAATTAGTCTGTCAAATCAGAACAGAGAAAAAGGACCCCTACCAAACAAGAGCAACCATGGACGGCAATCACATAAACTATCCCAATGACGTGGGAAACACAACTGCAACTTTGTTGCTCATCAAGATTTTGTTAAATAGCGTGATCTCTATGCCCGGGGCTCAATTCGCCAATGCTGACATCTCCAATTTCTACTTGATGACCCCACTCAAGCATCCGGAGTATGCCAAGGTAAAACTGTCTGATATTCCTGAGGAGGTAATAGAAGAATACAAGCTACATGAGAAAGAAGTGACAACAGATGGTTTAGTGTACATGATGGTGGTGCAAGGAATGTACGACTTACCCCAAGCAGGCTCTCTTGGTCATGACTTACTGGAAAAACATCTGAACAAGGAAGGCTACTTCCAAATCAAAATTGTTCCCCGACTGTGGAGCCATAAAACACGGGACATCAAGTTTGTCTTAGTCGTCAACGATTTTAGAATAAAATACATCAAGCAAGCCGACCTTGATCACCTCGCCCAAGCCCTTGAGAAGCACTATCAAGTCACTGTGGACAAGGAAAGCAAAGAATTCGTCAAAATCAACTTAGATTGGGACTACGAAAATGAGAAAGTGCATCTGTCAATGGCGCCTTACATTCTGTAGGCCCTCAGACAATTCAACAATCTTGTACCAATCAAACGCCATGACTCTCCCTATCCTCACACTCAGCCGACATATGGAGCAACGCAGCAATTTGCTGCATACAACGAATTCCCCCAAGTCGGACCAGAGGAACAGAAACATCTTCAAAAGATTACCGGGAAACTTCTGTGGTATGCAAAGGGGTAGACGGAACACTTTTAACTCTGTTAAGTGCACTCACCTCTCAACAAGCCAAGCCAACAACCAAAACCATTAAGATTAAGAGAGCACAACAATTCTTAGCTACGTCACCACTCAAAAGCCTGCTGTCCTCACTTACTGCAAGATTGACATGATTCTATCCATCCACAGCGATGCCGGGTACCTCAACAAACCTAATGCAAGAAGCCATGCGGGAGGCCATCACTATCTCTCCGAGAATGAGACCTTCCCCCCCAAGAATGAGGCCATACACAACGTCGCCAAAATCATTAAATCTGTAATGTCCTCAGCGGCTGAAGCTGAACTAGGAGCGCTATATATAAATGCACAAAAGAGAGTTGAGATAAGGAATATTTTAGAAGAAATGAGACACCCTCAACCCCCAAACCCGTGCAAACAGACAACTCAACAGCAGATGAGATAATCAACGCACATGTCCAACCCAAGCGTACGAAAGCGATGGACATGTGGTTTAACTGGCTACAAGACCGCAGCGCCAATCAAAAGCAGTTTTGATTTTTGGAGACCGAGGGACTTGAATTATGGTGACTACTGGACAAAACACAATTCCCCTACACATCATCGAAACATGAGATGTGAAATACTAACACCAATGAAAGTGTTGTTAGACCTCAGGCAGGGTCAAGCACGGGCTATACCAGCATCAAAGTCTACCAAGTCAGGTCCACACGTGCAGGTCTTAGGTTCAATTCCCAACACAAGAACACACTCCTCACACTTACTGCAAGGGTGTGTTAGACATATGTTATGTCACTTAGTACAGTGCAGTGTTTGCAGTATCTAGAATATTGCAAATTTTAAATTTGCAAGGTTTTCAGAGGCAAAGAGTTTCTTTGGCAAAGTAAGTCATTATTTAGTTACAACCTAATTATGCAAATCAACTCAATTGCCGATGTTTAGCAAATCCAGCTCATGATGCATTGAATTGTTACCTATCACAATTGAGGATGAGAGTTGAGATGGCATTTGGTCAACTGGTGAACATGTTTTGCATATTTAGTGGTAAAATTGTTGGTGGTATGGAGAGAGTATCTGCTATTTTGACTGCCTGCACAAGACTTTGCACTTTCATTATCTGCAAACATAAGCCATCCACAAAGACATTTGCAACAGCATAGGAAGAGATGGATAGTTTTGACCTTCCTTCATACAATAATGCTCCATTTGACATGAGTTATCTTTCCATCATGTCGGATGCAAACTTCAAGATTTTCAATGGATAAACCAGAGAAGGAATTGTCAAGGCAATCTGTGAGCAGGATATTTGCAGACTGGCATACACTATTGAGCGTAGGAAGAAAGAACTTAAAGCAATCCAGTTGGCAACTGGAGAGATTGTTGGGACAGAATTTATTAGTCCTCTATAAAGTAATTACATATTTCATTAGTACTTACAATTTCATAGGTATTTATTGTAAGTGAGTTATCTGTCTAGTTTATGTAATTGTCCTAAATCCAATTTCATCCTCATCACAGGACTAGTCAACATCAGATGCTTTGAGAGAATTCCAACCCATTTGTTGCTTCGAGTGTCCATACTCTGTCATGTAGCTAGAGAAATCTTTCTTTGCTGAATTTGCCATTTGTTGGATAAGTTGAAGCTTTCCGGACTTGTCACCAGCTCATTTGAGTTCCTTGTACTTGAGCTTGCACTTCTCTATTTTCAACTCTTGCTTCTCCCTCTTTTTCCTCAAATCCATCAGTTGATCAACCTCATCACTTACCGTCAAATGGCTATTCCTCTCTGTAATAAGTCTGGCAGCTTCCACTGTTGCTTTGACTGCAGAATACTTTCTTGTCCGCACATTTTTGATGTTGGGCATAAGACCGAGGCTTTGTTCTGAGGCCATCCATAAAGAGCCAATTTTGTATGTTGATGGATGGGAGCACCAGTAAAAAGATGATAGACATTCTCTCCTAATTCCCCATATGTGCAGTTGCCCAATCTTGCTTGCCAGTGGCTTCCAATCTATTGTGCCAATAAATAAGCCAAGCCTTCCCTCGTAAACTTTCTCAAAATTGCATTTCTGGCTTTGTGGTACCGATCATCCAAGTAGTTAACAAACAACTGAAAGCATGCAAGGTCAACAGCATCAAATCCTTGCTAATATCTTCCTTGGCATGGTAGCCAATCAACACTTCCATTGCATCCGGTGAGAGTCTGTCAAGATCCTCATCAACACCATTCTTAGTGAATATCATTTGTGAAAAGTCTCCTAGTCAGCTGGCTTTGGTTGAAGGGGGGTACAGTTCATTGCCATCTATTGCCCTCTTAAGTTGCACATAGGAAGGCTTTAAAACCATGATGGTATTGATCACACCGTACATGAAGCCCCTTACGGTGAGTGAACATTGTGGTATATCCAAATAGTTTTTGAAATGTTATTTAATTTATTAGGCCACTTTTGATGACCATAAAGACAACAACAATAGCCCAAATTCTCATCATTGGAAGAATTTCTTATCATTAAAAAAGTCCTTGTGTGAGAACATTCCTATACTATGAGAATCATCTCATATTACATTTATGAAATATCATTATTCTGTAATGCTCAAACTATTTACAGGAGCAAACCTTTCTATATTATGACACTCTGCAAACACAGATTAAGAAATGTATTTTTGAGACAATGGACGGTCTCTGTCTTAAATGCCAATAGAATTTCACCACAAGAGGAACCAATACCAGTGAGTTTTATGAAGTGCCCAATACCTACATCAACATAAACCACCATATTGTACCTTAACAATTAGAGTAGTTAGTTAGTCTTGGGACACCACTATGACCAAACTCTTTCAAACTGTATTGTGGGAAGAATTCCTAATTCACAAAACTTCACGGTCTCAGTCTGGGTCTTGGGAAAACTCTTATAACAACTACTGGAAAATGGTCACAGGCTCTTAGTGTGTATTAGTTAGCTAGCTGTTTCCTGTCAATTACCAAAAGTCGGAATGCTCTCGTCTATTGCATGATAATATTGTTACAATGCACACATTTATTCTTCATAAGCTCAACAACAAATCAAGGGTTGTCTATAACAAAACACATGCCAATTACAGCACGATTGTGCCGATTCCCCATTCATTGTCGATTATTCACATGGGCATTAGAGAATAGTTGGAGAATTTGTAGGAGATGACGTTGGGGATGCACTTGGAGACTTAGTTGGTGATACAGTAGGGGAAGCTGATGGTGATTTAGTGGGTGAAACAGTGGGAGACTTGGTGGGTGACACAGTGGGCGAAGTTGATCGTGACTTCGTTGGCGAGGAGCTGGGAGACTTGGTGGGAGATACAGTTGGGGACGCCGAGGGTGACTTTGTTGGGGACACACTGGGAGAAGACGTTGGAGCAAACATATCCAAACAAGTTCCTGCTTCAATCCAAGCATCAGCCCAGTAAGCAGTTTCCTCTGGTTCGTAAGCAGCCATTTTGCACCACAAACTGTATGGGTAACCTTTACACTTGTAGATTCTGTCATGTTTACGAACACGTGTTCCGGCAGTGTAAGTGGACAGAGAAGCAGCAGCCCAGTTGTAGATAATTACAGGTTGGGTGCCATTGTACCATCTGCATTTAGGATCTGGGTACACAACTGGGGATGCAGTGGGACTCATTGTTCCAGTACAAGACCCCTTGAGATTCCATCCCATAGCAGCATTTGAAGATTCAGGAGAGAAATTCGGTCCAGCATTGCAATAAGCACCTTCTGGCCATCCCTTGCATTCATAAACCACTACACGTTCTGGGTCAGGCGAAACAGCAACAGAGGCAAGATCTCCTTCCTTGTATGTTGTAGCCGAGTCATAAACAGGAGGGCATCCGCCACCAATATCAGTAAGGCCACCAAAGCTGGGTGCTTGTGTTGGAGCAATAGTTCCATCGCAATGAGCAATGAGGGTCCATCCGAGGTTTGCACTGTTTCCTGGTTCGTATTGGGAGCAGTATTTAGATAGGTGGATGTCAGAAGAGCATTTCCAGACGAGAGCGTTTGTTCCATCGAGATCAGTTGAGACCTTGTCATTGGCTTCATATGTCAGAGAAGCACTGTAAGCTCCCGGGCAGCCATTGTTATCAGTGAGAGTAACAAAACTCGGAGCTTGGGTTGGGGCAATGGTTCCTGGTACGGATGAAAAGTTGACGGGAGGAGTGTGAGCATTATGAAAACATCATTTCGGCAAACAGGAAACATAGGCTACTCTACCTACCATTACAATATCCTTTCAAAGTCCAACCCAAATTCGACCAATGACCAGGTTCATATTGATTGCAGTACCCATCGTTGGGGTATGCCGCACATTCATATACCAACATAGTATCAGTATTGATATCAACAGTGACCTTATCACCCCCTTCGTACGATCCAGCAGCAGAGTAAACACTGGGACATCCGCCAGCCTTTGCCAATTTCACAAACACAGGTGAGGAAGTGGGAGCGATCGAGCCATTACAATATCCCAAAAGCGTCCAGGCATCTGCCGAGTTGTTGCCATCCGGCTCATACCCTGTCATGCTGCACCAGGCAGAATTTGGCCAAGAGCGGCACTTGTATACCAGTCCGTTCATCTCAACCTTGTCACCTTCCTCGTAAGTGGCCGAAGAAGAAAATGCATTGGGACACCCTCCCGCATTATTTAGAGAAACGTAAACCGGAGAAGCCGAAGGAGCAATCGTCCCGGTACACGAGCCGAGAAGAGTCCAAGCCTGTTCCCAAAATTGAGAGTCGCCAGGCTTGTAGCTAGGATTGCCACACCAGGCGTTAACAAAGCGCTCAGTGGAGCACTTGTATACATTGCCATCAACGGCGGCGAGGTCGCCTCCCTCGTACAAGTGACCATCGACCCAGTCGGACGGACATCCCGCGCCCGCCCACGTTGCATAGGTGGGCTTGCTTGTGGGCGTCGACGTGGCAGCCGTGCCACTGCATTCGCCAAGATCGCTCCAGGCTGCGGCGGCTTGGGCCTCGTTGGACGGATCGTAATTGGGGCAGTGGGACAACGATGGTTCAGAGCCAGAAGTGCACTTGAAGTTCTTTGTGACGGTCGTTCCAGTGGTGGCGTTGACGACACGGACGGCAGAGACAAGAGCGCCAGAATAGTAGTCCGAGCCAGAAGACCAGGCAGGGTAGCACCCAGTTTCAGCAGTGGCCGAGCGCAGGAGGATCGTGGTGAGAGTGACAGACTTGAGCATGACGGCCGATTCAATCAGAGATCACTTCGTTTGTAGATTTTGCGTGTAGAGGTTTGACTAATCTGTTGCGTGTTTGGTGATCTCAAATTGGATTTTATGAGCGCTTTTCGGCCTGGAATGGACAAATAACGAAATATGACGTAGTAATATATATTATGTTGTGTTGAAATAGTGAAAACGACATCGCGGCGCTGTCACTCATGAAGGGAGAGAATCAAGAGAGGCATTGTCCTTGTGCGAAAAAGTGAATCGCCCGAAACAGCCCAAGTAAGAGTTCTATCTTACCCTTGAGACTTCATTGGCGTCCCTTACCGATTAAACGTGATTCGAGTCGCGAGAGTGGTATGGTCTGAAGACCATCTAAAGACCATGCAGTGTCGCTCGAGACTAAAGACTGGAGAATGAGTTGATGGTCCACGTATGTGATTGAAAGGAAGGCTTGTGTCGCCAATGTCCTTTCTCTCTTGATCCGCAGTGTGATGTCTTTACAAAACAAATGATGCTCCATAGCGTAGACGTATCTGATATTGTCCGAGCTCGTGAAAGGCTGAACGGTGGCGTTTTGGAACTTCAATAGTGTGGTAGCTGGTTGGAGGCTGTTTGGTAGTACAACAGCCTGCTACGAGACAACACCATACCAATTTCTTCTTTAGATGGATAGTGTAGATGGAAAAACAGAAGATTGCTTAACTATATATTATACACAATAATATGGTACTGCCACTGTACCATAATATTAGGACTTACTAAGATCACATCTCAATATCTGTTGCTCTACCTCTACTACCGGAGAGGAGACAAGTGAAAAAGATCATCGTAGAATGGCATCATTCTTAAATGATTTTGAAACTCTCCAAATTTGTATCATTCAACTGATTCTCTTGGTATTATGATGATTTGATGTGTTTGCCTGACTTTTGTTTACGAAGAATTCAAACAGCATGTGGTGATATTATAGATCGGGAGATCAACCCATCAATGTGGTCATCAAAAGGCATCAAATGGTGGGTATTTTGGGGGCATTTGTTTTAATTATATGCAGTTGCTTATCACTACTAATTAATTAAGTGTCTTACATTGGTACTGACGTCTTAGAGGAACTTGAGAGATGGTTTTATGTTCTGTTTCTTGATCATGGAGCAAAGTATGTTTGAAAATAGGCCAAAGGTACATGGTCGCAATTGTTGTCTCTGACTTTATAAACAAAAGACAATATATCTTATTGCCCAATTTAAGCTGTGGGTGTGTTTTATTCTCTGTGACGTAAATTACTTTTTAAAATGATGACTTTGATCTGACAGAGAGCATACTCCTACCGTACAACATTTAGAAAGTTAACATTTGTTCAGTTCTAACAGAGTAGTCTATATTTTCATACTCCTACTGTGGGGCAGAGTGCCAATTTCAATGAAGTCAACAACTACAGTTGCATTAGAGGTATGAATCTATAGTTCGCTGCCAACTATATGGAGGTATAGTTGACCTTTACTTAAAATTGCCATTCAAAGGTAAGCGTTATAGTTGAGTATATATTTTGCATGGTGGCCAACTAACAAACAACAGGACCCGTAGGAAGTCTATTTGTCTAAATATAGCTAAAGTTGAAGGTGTACATATGCTCTTTATACACATACCTATAATTAGCCTCTTTTCTAACTAAATCCAAGCTATACTTTTGGTAGCAATGCAAGTGTTAGCCGAGCACTACTTGGTGATAGCTACCAAGTACTCTATGAGTTGCACCAAGTTTTCTGTGTCACTTGGTGGTGCCACGGTGTACTTGGTGACATGGGCGCAAACTTTTGTACAAGTCTGAATTCACTTTAAACTATAAATGACTTACTATTCCGGCATATGATTGTACATGTGGTCACTAAAATCACTGTAATGAAAAGTGTCAGGTAGTCTCTGTGTAGTGTCTACTGTCATCTTTGAATACTAGAAAAATCGTGCATTAGCTCACAATCATGTGTTGTCATTCTGTGCAGCCCCATGGTTTTAACACTGGTTTGTGGTATTTTTGGTCCAATATGGTCAGCTTCCTGAAAATGGTCAGTGAATTTATCAGATTATAAGTAATACATTGATGCCAAAGTACTTTCCCCTTTTGTTGAAAAACCATTTTACAAGATATCCATAATGTTGATATCTATAATATGTCTGGGGTGAATAAACACTGCAGGGGGCTGCGTAGTGGAAAAAACCGAACACATGAATATTTTTCCACATGCACCAAACTTGCCACACAAACACTATATCAACACAACCATATTAGGGTTTCCAGGGAATTCATTTGATGGTAACATTGTGCCAATTTTTGTGCTATTTAGACAATGCATTATAGTGACTACTGGATGGCCAAGAAACACTTTGGGTGCCCAGCTACAGTTCATTTAGCCTTGGGTATACAATTTCATATTTTATTATACTAGCATATGGCAACATTATGTAGGTGATTATGTATTTAACAAGAGGAGGAGGAGACACTCTGCTCGGCCTTTTCTTGCTTGGGAATAACACAACTGTCATCGCGAGAACTCTAGGGACCTAGCCAAATCTTTGGTATATAATGACATGCGAATGAGCAATAAATTCAATCCTGACATAGGCCAAGGATCTATGGCCAAGAATGGCATTTATTTTAAGTATTTCTATATACTTAAAGTATAACTTCAAATACTTTCCTTTTCTTACAAAGTAGTACACAAAGGCTCAAAGATACAAGATCCAAAATACCGCCACATACTGTACCAGAGATGTACAGGATCTACATGCCAAGTCAGTAAAGAACCAGAATTCTGTTGACATGTTCTACATGCTTGTGCTCCAAGAGCAAGCATCATTTTTAGTAGTAGAAATAATCCTATAATTTCACTGTGATGATCTACAACACATCTACACATGTATTTTCTACCTAATCCTACTTCTAAGTTTTTCGGCTTAGGTCAAATCCACATGACCCAATTATTCCAATACCACATCTGACTTTTTTTGCTGTAATGTCATGGGATATACCTAAAGATTAAGTGTCCAGCCTTTCCCTGGTAAGTTTGGAGAATAGGTCTGAATTCTTTGAGACATGTGTTCCATTATATTAAAACATCCATCAGAGATAACAATTAGGAATTGGGTTGAGGGCCAAATACCAGTGATTCCAAATATAACAATATCTAATGGTGGTTTAAGTATACATTTGGACACACTCTCAATTTCCCCTAAAATCAACCATACAATTGATTGTAATACTCTCCTCTCTGAGTCAATGTTATATGTATTCATCATGTTTCATAGCCATATTAACACAAAACCACATGACCAAGACACAACTGTCAATGTCAACTCTAAATATCCACTTGCCACGACCAATTCTCTTAACAACCAAGTTTCTTCGCTTGCCAACATCCTCCTTCCAAAGCCTACGCAACAATATTATGCAATCATCAATGAAGTCAATCTTCTAGGCAATATAACCATGGTAAAAGACATGCAAAAAACATTTATGATGCATACTGAGTCAGAGAATAAACCAGATTCTCTAAAAATGAGCAACCATACAATCAGATCCCCTTGCATCACAACCATCATTGACATAATGGAGAGTAACAAATACTGTAATTGTAATCAGTGACTCAATGTCAATTTCAATCAAGTGAAGTCTCGATGTACCTTGGGATTGCTTTCATGTTCATGTTTCTTTTCCACAAAGGTGATTAGATAAAAATCATAATCTCTCATGTGGTGTTGGATGTAGTAGTCAGCAAGACTGATGAAAAAACTTGCAGGAAGGATATTCACCAGTACCCTTAGAAGAGTTGGCCAGTTGTGAAGTGTGACAAACACTCATTCTTAATTTTCAATGAGGCAAAGCTATTGTGTGGCCAAGTGGTGATGCCATGTTGCTGGCCTGATTTGCAAATAGCATATGTTAGGGAGTGGGGGAGAGTTTTATTTAATATATGAAAGGTCATCAAACAATCTTCATAGATTTACATTACATGTACCCACTTAGGCATGGTGAATGCCTAATTAGGCGTGTTGCATATTGATTACTGGTTTGGAAACTGATATTGTTATAATCGATGAAATTATTGCTAGAATTGGGGGGATCATCCTGAATTCAGACTTCTAACAACAAAATGGTTGGAAATACTTATTTTTGAGGCAAACCACTACTTCCAGAGATTCTCCATACTTACTGGTTCATGACTAGCATGTAAAACTGAATTCAGTCTCAACTTGAAGTGAGAGTTACAAAGTCACAAATATTTTCTAAGCTTAACAAGAAATACTAGAATTGTAGAGCTCATTGAGTGCTTTCCATTGGCACCCCCATGTTGGGGGGTTAGACTTACAGAAGTAGTTCAATACCATTGCCAGAAATGCTAATATGTGTTATGAAGAAAAAAATGACTTTGCTGACTCATTTGTTGTGCTGCTCCACAGCTAATACATGCCTAACATGGCAGCAACCACACAGCCATGATCCGGGAGTGCATGAACAAAATGTTCTGATTTGGGTGTTGCAGTTTAGCAAGCTGCAAGTATACTGTTGGTAGCATTGACTGGCATCAGTATTGTGAGGAGCAACAATGGCATCACTTGTATTGTAGATTACAGTTTCAAGCAGGAAGGTTAGAGGAAGAAATGCAATGAAGACATCCATATACAACAACCCAAGAGGAGACCATCCATGTTGGTAAGATGGCTCTTCTTTTTCTGGGGCAATGACATGGTGGCGATCAATACTATCCTATCCCCAGGTCTGACCATCCTTCATATCATTATCAGAAGAAGTACCGTCAGTGGGTATATTTTCAGGAACAGGCTTGTTGTCATCATCGACTTCAAATCCCTGATTCCTGACATTGGCAATATCCTCAGCACAGTTGGTAGATTGGAAGATGGAGATATCAATGCCGCTGTCTTGGTTGATATTAGGGTCGCTTTCTTTCATGGCGGTTTCTGTGGTGATTAGTGGAGCATCATAACGGTGAGGCATAAACATACCCCAGTAGTCAGATAGATTACTCTCTTGGTTGACATGAACATATCAACGTGCTGCTGAGATGAGACCTGGGAAGTCAGGATGGGAGAATAAGACAGATTTGTGCGTACTGCCTCTACAAGTTACAGTCTCTCACTTGACTGTAACAAGGCCTTTGATACGATCAGTCTTTGTAAAGATAGGGAAATCTCTTTCATAATATTTGAAGGACAAAGGTAGTTCAAAGGAACAGAACACTGGGCTCCAGTTCTGAGACAGATGATGTTTGAGCAACAGGAGGCGGGCATGGATAGATGTTGGTTTATTTGCATAGAAATAATGTACTGTTACTACATAGATGTTGGCGAGTGAGAACCAACAAAAAAATATGGTTGAAATACATCCTTCAAAAATCATCCATCAATGCTTTTTGAAGGATGATAGAATAAGTCCAAGCAAGTGTCTTTTGCAAAAACCAAATGAGGACTTTGTGTCCAATCCTCTGTAGATCTTATTTTATGTCGCACACCATAATTTAATTGTACCAATTCATGCTGTTCTACAAAAGACGGAATTCAGTCGATTTAACTGAATGCAGCTAGAGGGTTACATTAAACAGCCTCCCACAGAAACCACAACCCTTGGTGCATTCTAACCACTATGGACCTCTCAAATAATCTCTGCTACACCACAAGAAGTCAGCACAATCTGTAGATTGCATAGCTCACAATGACAAGACCCCTAAAATGATCTTCACTTAGAACACCACCTTGTGATCTCTTCTGGGCTTTTGAATGTTTGTTGGTTACAAATAGCATGTTGGCATTCTCCTCTGTTTGCTCTGAGAGTTCTTTTTCAATTGGATTGCATGTTCCTGTCTGAATGTGATGGTCCTGCAATCCTTCTCCACATATTCCTCCTCTGTTGTCTGTAGATATATGCAGGGATTGTAAATGGTGCAAATTTCTAACACATACTTTTATCAAAGGAGGTATGATATTTGTTGGTGACTCATGGATCAAAATGTAATTAAGTACTACTCATGAGATGGGGAATGATAATTAGTACAATTATTTGTAATGCATACAGAGGAGAATTATGGAGTTCCATCATAGTGGAATATAGATGTTTTGCAACTGGGGCATTCTTTTATTTTTCTTCTTGTGCCAAGAGTGCAGCTCATTCATTTTGTATTGTGATGGTGTGAGGAGGAAGAGTAAGCAACTGTGCCAGTAGAGAGGAGAAGCAAGTGCAGTGAGGGCTGCAGCCCACTGTTGTGATCTGAATTTTTGATGGTGGTAGGAGTTGGAACATCCCATCACAAAAATGAACAATATAGCCTTATATATAACTGTACTATAGTAAATAATTCAACATGCATGTACTTATTAAAGTAGTTCAGAGAAACTACTCTAATGGGCGAGTATTTCCTTAGCTCTAAAAGGTATGAATCGGCAAAAATATGATCATTTAGATGTTCATGTTAGTAAAAATGTAAGTAGCTCACTCAAGTGAAAAATAGTCGCTAAATCTTACTAATGTGTTTGTGAGAAGTGAGGAAGATTCCATAAGTCCACCATCCACCAATTCAGGCGCCCATTCCATCTCCTGTTAGCTATTCGGTAAGTTAAAAATGAATTACAGTTTAGCTAACAGAAACATTTGTCTTGCTAAAAATTCGTTTGCAGTGTTGTGCTCAATAATACAGATGCCTAAATATAATAAGAGCACCGGTAAGTATATTAGTGTTATCATTATACCCAGCTGGCCAGACTGTAGATTCCCCCAAAAAACTGGATTTTAGTAAATTTAAAAAGGAATTTGGTTGAAAGAGAGAAGCTTTAACATTATTATGTAGAAATATACCAATTTTTACAAGGATGAATGAATCCTATCATTCTCGTACATCACATTCAACTGACATAACTCCCCAAACACAGTTCAAATGAACAAAATCAGCACGCCATTTGAAAGCTCAGAAGAAGATCCTTTGACTGATGTAATATTGTAAATTAATTTTATTCTCCCCGTTATGTCGTTTTCATAAATTGCACAGCCAACATACAGAGCAGGAGTGCCCCTACTGTATGTAGTGTATGTAGCCGTCCTATATATTTGGAAACTATCGTAAGTAGACACAATAACTGTCAGAATTTTGGGGGCTCCACTGAATTTCAACTTATTACTTCAACTATATGAGCACGCTTACAAAACAAATAAAAATAAAGATGATAATATTGTCTTAGAGGAATTTGTGAGATTATTTTATGTACTATTTCTTGATCATTGATTAAAATATGGTGCATGTTTGAAAACAAGCCCACAGTACATTGGCGTGATTGTCATCTCTGACTTTATATGCAAATGACAATATATCTGTGGGTGTGTTTTATTCTCTTTGACTTGTAAATGACTATTAAAAAGAGAGGCCCTCATCGACCATTGAGGTATACTTGGTGATACAATCGGCAATGTTTTGTATGCACATGAATTCACTTTGAATCATAAGGTGAACCAATGAATGACTTACCATTCCGTCATATGAACATGTGGTCACTTAAAGTCACTGTGATCAAAAGCATCAGGTAGTCTCTCTGTAGTCTACTGTCATCTTCAAATACCAGTAAAAAAGATCGCACATCAGCTCACGATCACGTGTCACCATTATGGGTAGTCCCACAGTTTTAACACTCCTGCTATCTGACATCAATGAAAGTGAAGAAAACATACCAACTTCTACATGGTGGACTTTGAACATAATTTAATTGTAGACATGTAATCTGGACAACCTCAGGGCATGTGGAGCTGGACTGAAGCCCTAAGGATAGCCCCAGAGGGGGATTTTCAATCTTGGCCAGGTCTCAAGTGGTGCATATTGAGGTCACAACAGTTAGCAAAGATATCTGACATTCCATGGTTCAAGGTGAATTCAAACTTTATCAAAACCACATGAGACCAAAAAAATTAATAGCATGTTTAAATTGAACCTTCACTCAGCATTACTCAGTCCCAAAATCTGCCCTTGTGTGGTGCAAAAATGGTCATTTCCAGTAAGTTGCACTATGAGGTGTGACACCATTTTCTGCCTTGAAAGTTCTCCAAATGGTCAGCCCTTTTGACAGCTAAATGTTTTACCTTAACTCTCTTAGTTAACCATTCCATGTTTAGGGAACTTTTAATGAACCATTCCATAAATGTGAAACAGTGGACAAAAGCCACCTTGTTTTGTTGCCATCCGCTCATTTTCAGGTGAATCTGTTGCATCCATATGATTCCTTGTCAAAAATTTCCCACTTTGGGTGTCCATAACAAGGTAGATGGTCATTTTTGTACAAGAATGAGACACAATTGAGGCACCAGAGATTGCCCTGTGATTTTTATGTACCTTCTGCCGTGGAAGACAATAGTTAATACCCTGAGATCCTGAATCGGTCTTATTCTGATGTCCCAGCTGACAAGGCAGATGATGAATACTTATATTACAAAGGAATTGGGTCATGTCTTTAACCACACTTTGCATCAAGGTTGAACAGTGCGTTGGGTTCTTGTGGTGTTGCTGGTGGTTTCAAACAAGTTAATCAAGCGCATTACGGTGAATTGGAATGCATAAGTTCATAGCAAGTTGTCCTGTCGTTAGTTGAGCTGAGTGGAGGAATGTAGATGTGGGGATGATCCTTAAAATGAGCATCATAAATAATGTATGAGAGGGAGATTTAAAGGCATACAATTACATCGTTTTTAAATGTGCCTCTTGTTTGTAAGTTGGGATTCATTAGCAAATTATGTACATTATTACAAAGTATGGTCCATCATGCGTCGAAAACCGGATTACAACAATTGTGTGTATCCATTGAGTTGCCTTCGCACAATAATCTCTGTGATTTCAAGACGTAGATTTTGTTTTTCGACATAGTCATGAGTTTGGTTCATGTACATGTATCCTTTCAGCTCCCTTTATATGAATGTCACTGTGATGGCAACCTTTTTAAGCTTAAAAAGCACAGAGTATGTAACTGCCTCATACTGTTGTAGATGTACAATAGTTGATGAGATTAATGTACAATACTCCGCAGTAGCTGTTAACACTGTCTCATTCTGCCTTGAAATGATGAAGTTAGGGATGTTACCCGAACTCCAAAAACGATACCTCCCACTTTCTATTCCCGTGTGATCTAATGCCTCTTGTGACCTAACCTCGTCCTCCTCTTATTTCGCAGCACGCCCTTCTATACTAATATTCGCACTACGCTGACTCTGCTTATTCACTGGTCGGTTCTTCTCCATCATTCTTTTCGAAAGAGCATTTCTCTTTTCCCCATCTGCTCCCATGGACACTTTACCACTGGCGCTGACCAAATTCCTCTTATCCGACACATCTCCCGTCCTATTTGTGGGACGGACCGAGAACTGAAATCCCTTAGAATACGGGACACGAACTCGATTGTTGCCAGACTCCCGAGCATTTTTCGACCCCTCTGAAATGATTTGCGCCAATTCGTCCTCAGTTTTACCATGCTTGGATCCTCCCGGCGAATGTTTTCGCTGTGATGCAGCAGAACGCGCGATGCCCACCAAGGACCCACTCTCATTTAACCCACGTGCGGCCTGAATCTTTTCTAAATCACGCATGTCTCCACTCTTTTGGAAGATGGGACGACTCCATTGATCGATGAGACTTTTCAGTAATCTCTTCATGGCGGGTGTTTCGGATTTGTGCATATACAATGCCATGGTGACTTTGCCGAATCCGGACCTTTTTAGATCACCCGAATTCACACCATTCTCTCCTGTCATCATGGCTATGGCTTCAAATATGGCTTTTCGCAAGGTGACATTTCCTAAGCTTCCACTGGGAAGTGGCTGCACCCACCTCTTGGCAACACTCAACAGGTCCAAATCCAACAGGGGCCTTTGCATGTCTTTTTTCGCCAAAGTCTCCAAAACCTTTGGCAACATTCCCAATTTCTTCGTGGCAGGCTTACGATTGGCAATACTCTGGTCATCTGCATCAGCGGCTGCATCCATTTCCTTCAAGAACTCAGTGGCCTCTAATTCCAACTCGGGAAGCTTCTTCGTTTCCTTCTTTTTTTTTGCCATACGTTTGACCGCCGCAACCAAAGCTGAGGTGGCATCAGCAGTCTCATCTCCCACATCATCGTCCAGATTAATCTTATCCAACCCCCCACCTGCGGACTTTCTACTGCCCTTGCTCTTCTTCTTTTGGGCCTCATCCTCTGAATCCGACCCATCTGGACGCTCATCGTCAAAATGTTGCTCTGCGTACAATTCTTTCAATGCATCGGGATCTTCCCCATCGGCATCGATGAAATCGTCATCGTCCTTGGTTCGTTTGAATGTGGCGGAATCATACGAATCACCGGACTCATACCCCTCGGCTTTCTTATCCCCGCCCGATTCCTTGTCGGGTTTCGATCTCTTCTTCCTCGGCTCCTTCGCTCCACCCCCCGTACCATCCGTACTACCCCCCGCATGCCTCTTCTTGGCCAAGGCCTCCATCCGTTCCTTCATGCTACGCTTGTCTTGTTTGGGCTTGCGCTTCTTGCCCAGTTTTTTCTTCTTAGTCGCGCCCGTCCCGCCGCCCCCCTCGTCTTCGCTGGAGGAGTCGAAGAGACCGGCGGCGTCGTCTTTTTCGTCGTCGCTGTCTTTCCGATCGGATTTTCCGAATTCGTCGTCCGAGTCTGGGTCGTCGTTGTCGGCGTCTATTGTTGTATAATGGAGAGATGTTGGCGAGGGGAAGGAGAGTGAATTGACACGTCCCAACGCACGTAAAAGAAATGACACAGGGGGTATTCGTGAATTAGCCGATCCCTCTTCTCATGGTAACCAAGAGTGGAAAAGGACTCACCAGGCACATCCTTCGCCTTCGCCTTCGCTCCCTTCTTCGCCGCGGGCTTCTTCCCATCCTTCTTTTTTGCAATGGGTTGTGACTTGGCCGCGGCGATCAAATCGTCCGTGTCGGCGTCGCTGGAGGAATCACCGAAGAGGTCTGCGTCGTTGGCCATGGTTGCGTTGGGCTGTGATTTGTTATGATTTGTGTTGTGGGACCGACCCTAGCAATCTATTCTACCCCGTGGCCTCTAGACAGCAACTCGCTCACCTTCGCTCGCCTGCTTTTCGATAATGAAGCCATTACCAGCAGCCGCTGCAAGATTTTTTGCAGCGAAACAGATTGCGATTTGTAGAGACAGAGGAAGACGTACATTAAAATAAAGTGGCTTGTAGTACGAGTGTATGCCAAAATGGGCGGAAGCGCCCCGCGCGCTTCGCGCGCGCGGCGCTTCCGCGCCCTTTTAGTTTGTGAAATCATTTTCTTGTTACACACTCTTTTGTGACACGATAACATTCCCTTCAAGTTTTAAAGAACCCTTGTTTAAAATTATTCGTCTCTACGTCTTAAAATGATTTGTGACTAATGTTCCCTTAGACCCGTTCTGTCAATCCTATTTATAAATAGGTTACAGCAGTTACAGCCTATTTATTTTTGACTCGACTCCCGTGAATAGGCACGAAATCACGTCAATTGACAGACATTACATTTTGGCACTCTCGATCTTTATGTGACATTGAAACACGTGGCGGGGTGGATTCGCATTTTTTGTTATGTACGTGAATGAAGAAGTTATCTAAAAATGTCATGTCACATCTAAATAGGCAATAAATAGGGATCAAAAACCTCTTTTCAGATCTATTGCCCCTCGAGGACGTTTTTGCCTATTTAATGCCTATATTGCTTCGAGCCTATAAAACGCATCGCCAAAAATATATAGGCTCCGATATATAGGCATTAAATAGGATTGACAGAACGAGCCTAACTACGTCTTAAAATGATTTGTGACTAATGTTCCCTTCAAGTTTACAGAAACATTGTTGAAAATAATGTCAGACGTTACACACAAAGATATAATTTTAAAGGTAGGCATATATTAAAACACTCAGACTACCCATGTAAGTCCAAGCGAAAAATGAATTATTTACAGGTAAGTTGGCATCAACTTCATGGTCAGTACCTGTTTTGGCAAAAAGCAAAAAAACTGTCTCACTGAAGAAGAAGGAGAAGGAGAAGGAGAAGGAGAAGGAGAAGGAGAAGGAGAAGGAGAAGGAGAAGAAGGAGAAGGAGAAGGAGAAGAAGGAGAAAACGGTTCAGTTTCCAACACAACTAAGATTTTGAAAAAATCTTGATAGAAGCCATCACGTGAAGGATTAGCCTGGTGTGTCACAGTGTGTCACACTTTTTAGTACGGTATCGTATGGTAACCCTACGTATGGTAGTCATAACCTCTCTCTACAGGGCCCGTACGAGTTGCATTGCAATGGTGGATCGGCGTGACGCGAGGCACTGGAGCCAGCTAACTGAAGGGCTATTGTCGCTGTACAAAGCCACTTTGTGGTGTCGTAGGTCGGGCACTACGGCCTCGATGACCAGCCAGACAAGGAGGAGCCCGGCACATTCCAGGTCCGAGTTGGTGATGGTGCCGGTCGGGTTTGTGCTTGATACGACCGCTTGCCGGATGCCAGCTGGCCATTCTAGCCGGAAGACAACTGGCGGCACTGGTTTTGCCTGCCAAAGACCACCCCTCCCACGCCGTGGGTGGACGCGTCGCACACGCCCACGATGTCGGGCCAGCCAGCTGTCAAGCTACGACATGGGGTGGGTTGCGTGATACTGTCCCTGAGGAAGGTTCGCGTTTCGCGCAAGGCCTGTTGTAGAGGGGTGTTGCGCTGGAGGAACACGACGTTGGGCGCGAGCGCGAGCAGCCGGTAGAAAGGGGAGAGGAGTCCCTTTCCTGCTGGGATTGCGAGGAATGCGTGCCGGACTTTGTAGATGAGGGATCGGAAGTCATTGAAAGGGATGCCAAAGCGGCGGTTCTTCCTGGAGTGACGCATCCAGTCCGTGATGGTGGTGATAAGTGCGAGTCGCTTGCCTTCGGCGAGCCACATGGTGTGCTGTGTTCCATCGAATACAAACCCGAGTACCTCCTTAACTGAATCCCAGGCACCGTCACCCTCCAGAAGCTTTTTGAGGGAGATAGGGTCCTCGTTGTCATCGGGCTGCTGCTGGAAGATATCATGGACGCAGCACATTACCCCGTTTGCGACGTGGTCCAGCATCTTCTTGCTGGCTGGGATGGCGAGTCCCACGTAGTCGTCCATATACACTTCCAGTAAGTACCGAAAAGGATCCAGGTCCCATGGCGAGGCATCAGGGAGTGCTTTGTAGTGTTCGCTCGTTTGCGTGTGTGTTATCATTTTGTTTGTCGGGCCCTGTCCCAATGGGGTCTCGATATAAGCCGCGGCGACATCACGTGCCGTCTCGGAGGCCACGCAGAAATAGGGCGAGGATTCAATCCAGCCCATCTGGAGTGAGGTTGGAACCACTAGAGTTATACCTTGTTCGTCCGGTGTGGGCAACACGTATGAGAAGTTCCACTCCTCCCCATCGGCGCAGTCGAGGCGCCAAAACCCATCCTTGATGTCCCATTTTGCGAAGAAGACTTTTTCTTCAGGGGAGACTGACGCCATCACGTGTATCATACGGGAGAGTGAGTGCCCGATTTGGTTGATGGCCCCCCTGGGCGCCAGCTTTACCGAGGCATCATTCACTAATAGTATTCTGTGTCCTGTGTCGAGACGGACAGAGAACGAGAGGTCCAGGATGGTACAAAACTTAAGCGACTTGTGTGGTATCATGGAGATCGGTGATATTTTCAGCTGTGGTGGTGGGTTCTCTTTGATGTTGTCCCATAATACCAGTTTTGCTTGTCCCGCGGCGACTTTCTGTTTGACTTCTAACGTCAGCTGTGTGATGGCCTCCGGGCTGGTTGCTGACTTATGCGGGCCCTTGTCTATAGCAGCCTGCATCATGTCACGGGTCCAAGGCGTACCCGCTAAGACAGGGCACCCCTGGGTGGCATACCGCAGTAGGGTTTGTGCTGCTGGGTGTCGAAGGGCCAGGCCGGAAGGGCACATATTGTTCCGATGCGGAGGGGGTTATCCCGTTCCAAGTTGGGCGGGAGGGACATCTGCCCACGATGTACTGTCCAATAGTCCGTGGTGTGGTGCTGCCGCAATTGTTTCTCTATGCGTCGCCGCTTGTTCTCCTTGCGTAGGGAGTCCGTGGTGGCTCCTGTGACTGACGCTAAGGAGGCTAAGTGGGGGGGTTTCAGGCCTGTGTTGGGCATACTTGTACCATGGCGTATGTTGCATGCGCAGAGAAGGGAGTTAGGGGATTTGACACTGGCGCAGGACAATTGGAAACAGGCAGGT
Organism: Cyclotella cryptica; assembly: GCA_013187285.1. NCBI lineage: Eukaryota > Bacillariophyta > Thalassiosirophyceae > Thalassiosirales > Thalassiosiraceae > Cyclotella > Cyclotella cryptica. The sequence goes on from JABMIG010000040.1 coordinate 707,312, forward strand.
GTTGCCCTGAGGCATGGGTATTCACCTTAGGTTTCCCGTGCCATGTCTCGTCGCTGGCTGGCCCAGTGGTTGTCGCCACGTTGGCACTCGGTGTACCGTGGTGTGTTGTGCTGTGTCTCGGAGGAGACGTAGCCGGTTGCTCGTCGGTCGAGTTGCCGTTGTGAGGGTGGAGTGATCTGTCCTCGTCGCGCTCCGGGAGTGGGGCAGACATGCTCGACGATACAATTAAAGGCTTACCTGTTCCTCCGTCCAGCAGTGTTCCTCTAGCTGCTATTACTGCCCTCCCCGGTGTTGTCGTGGCGGGCGGCGTTGGGTTGTTGTTGGCGGCGCTACTGCTCAGTGGAGGTTGGAGCTCCTTCATCTGCCGCTTCCCATATGCGCTCTGGCGGTCCCACCGCCGTGGCAGACCTCACATCGTGCGCTTGCGCTTGCTGGATTGGTTGTAGTCCGTTGCTTGCACTGCTGGCTCCGTTGCCTTATGATGGTCTACCCCCGGGCGGAGGAGGTCGTAGAGGCGGTCGACAAACTGAGGGGTCAGCTCATGTGTGGGCACGTGCCCCTCTGGAGCTTGGCCACAGAACTTCCCGTTGCACTTCCCTAAGACATATGAGTAGCATAGTCTGTTCTTTCTGTCCTTGACGAGATGCGCCTCCGTTGGTAGGTCCTGTTCGCTTACCTTTGCCGCTTTGCAGAGGAGGCGGAGTTGGACACTGCGGAAGTGCTTGACGTAGTCTTCCATCAACGAGGAAGTTTTGGGTGTACATCCTCTTGACGAATGAGGACGGGTCGACCATAGTCCCCTGACTGCACCGGCAGGGGTGGGAAGTGTGGCTGCGTTCCCCTTGGGCGTGGCATGGCGGCATAGCTGGAGTACTGTTTTGCGGTGGTTTGTTGTGAGTTGTGGAGGCCCCGATTGGACTGCTGGGTGGCAGTGGTTTCCGCTGCCCACTTGATGGGAAAGTTTCCCAATCTGATCTCCACCGCCTTTGAGACATCCGTTCCCACGATGTTCATGAGGTGGGAGGACGGGAAGCATATGTTGCCCCGTGCAAAGGCATCCTCAGTTATAGTCCTGAAGAAGAGCTGCCGGCTATCCTCGATGATCGCCCACGTTATTTGGCGGACAATGAGGGGTACGAAGCGCTCGGCTTTGGCGTATACCTGTTCTGAATTAAGCATAGTCCATAAATCAAAAAGGTTCTGAAAATAATCACACTGTTCCCCGAAGAGAGTCCACATGAGGGCACAGAAGGTGCCCACATCCCTTAGCAGCTCAAGTTAGTTTCCCGCTGGGGGATGGGGGTCCTTCTTAGTGAGCCCTAGCGCATCGCTGAGGGTGTAGTTTTTCTCTGCCAGGAGGGTGGCCTGTTCCCTCACCCGGATGTCCGCAGTTTCGTTGCCTTGTCTTGGGCGGACGACCAGGATGGAGATGCCTCTCTCCGCCGTACTGAAGTATGCCGTGGCGGCTCCCGGGTTGAACTCCATTTTTGTGATCTCGTCCATGGTGGACTTCTCAAAATACAAACCCCGAGTCAAGGTCATATCCTGTGACCTTGCCCACATGGCCATCTCCTCCATGAGCTTCGTCCGCTGTGCATCCACGTCTTTGGTGCTATGGAAGTAGTCCCAAATTGGTGGGATGTTGGCCTCGGATTGGATGCAGCAAAAGCCTTTGAGCTTTGCAATCTGGAAGAGGCTGTAGGGTTTTGGGTCGTCTCCTGTTCGTTCCCGTACTGTAGGTTGTTTGGTGACGTTCCTTCCCTCCGACCTCAACGCGGCTACCACTGCAGCTGTTACCTGTGCAATCAAAGCAATATCTGGTTGATTGGTGGGTGGTGGCACCGGCGTCGGCGTGGGTGGCCTGTGATGGCCCAATGGCATCCCATCTTGGGATGTTGTATTACCCAAAGTGAGGTTGAGGCGGCTTGAAGCCCAACGATGGAGGGCGGGGGATGCCAGGAGTGGTGATACCGGGAACGCCAGCAAACTGGTGAGAGAGGCGGCACCGTCGCTTCCCTCGGGTTGGGCAGCCAGGCAGCACCAGTCCAACAGAAGGGTGTAAGCGGTGGCCCTGAGTTCCCGTTCTCCAATGAGCTGCTGGAGGTAAGTAGCCAGCTTGTGTGGGGTGCGCTGGTCCACAGCGCAGTAGGCCACACAATCTGGGGGCAAGGCAATCATCCTCGGAGCTGTGATTTGCACTCGATGGGGGTCTTCGATGGTCACCCATAGCCTGGTGGCATTTTCAGGGTTGGCGTAGAACTGGTCCATAGTCGTGAGGTCATTGCAACCATGGCGGGTTTCCCACAGCCAAGGAGCTTTTTCCTTCAGCTCGATCATTTGAGGGGCTGGTGAGTATGACGTTCGATCTCCCATGAAACCAATTGTCTTACCTTTCCAAACAGGGTCGTTCCCAGGTGCGTTGGGATACATCTGTATCGATTGCATCAGGTGGATGTACGGGGACTTGGGCCGCATCATGCCAAACACCAGGAGGCCGGGAAAATTCAATGCGTCCTCCTTGAATCTTGCCTGCTCCGCGGGGCTCCCCTTCCTCGCTGCCTGCCATTCGAGGAATTTGTAGAGCTGGCTTGGAGTAGTGACGGCGGTGTTAGAGAGGCTGGCGTTCACGAGTGCGGAGTCTACTGCTGCCGTGCCCTTTCCTGTTGTCGTGGGCGGTGTTGCGATTGCCTCTCCTCCCGCGTCCAGTTGACGGTTGAATTGCGGAGTGAGGGGGGAGCGTGCGGAGGCGTTGGGGGTGGTGGGGTTAGCGACGCTACTGGTTGGAGTTCGCGCCATTGGGGTGTCGGGTGCCGGTTGCGTGTCGTCGGGGGGGTTCGGTGGTCCCTGCCCACGCGCGAGCTCGGTCCCCGTGGTGGTGGCGAGGTCTTGCTCCATGTTCGGGAAGACGTAGTCTTCCGCTTCCGCCAAGTCGTCGAAGTGCTCGTCGTCATCCCTCGTTTCACCTGGAAGAGGCGGGTCGTCGTCTTGCGACACGTCCCGGGTCATTCCCGCGGTGGCCGGAGGGTCTCAGGTAGCACGTGCGAGGTAGGGAAAAGCGTTGTTCATCGTAGGTGGGTTAGTTTTGTCGGTGCGATGGCCGTTCAATCTACAAATCTAAACATCAATCAACCCGTGCATCGATTAGGCATGGTTGCGACCCATCTGCAAAGAATGAGCTGTTGGTGGGTGGGCTGAACCGGCGAGCATCATCTGCGCATCTGGCCATCACCCCAACATAGGATTCGTCCATGAATAGAAGGGGATATTATTATTGCGTCTGTCTTTTTTCAACCCAGACTGTTACACGTCGTGTGCCAAACCTAAGTCTACGATAGCTTTGGAATACGTAATAAAAACTATGTTACTACATAGCTACCACTTCAATCTTCAAATAATCACATCATCGTCACACCGCCCTCGCCCAATCTCATTCACCAAAACGGTCATGACTCCGGCAACTTCAAAAACAGTGCGCTAACTTCGCCCTGTGGCCTTATTATGAGTTCTTGCCGGCTGTCTGGATCGATATGATTCGGGACAAATCACGCCGTGGGAGATTCCAAAAACATCCGAATAGACAGGAGCAGTCGCAAAGACATTATTTCCAACGTGACTATGCGTCGCCGTCAAGAAAACACGACACCAATTCTGGTCTTGAATGACGGTGCGGTGTCCGGCTATGACATAGGCGAGGAGAAGAAATTCGGATCGATCAGACTTAGAAATTCGATACTTCTTCTGGGCTTGGTGCAGTTGTTCTTCCTTTTAGGGGTGTTGATTAGTTCCGACAAGATATATCAGTTTGGTAGGGCATCCTTGGTTATGGAACATGAACCGTTTCACAATAGTGCCATCCACTCATCCAACAAATTACGACAAGGACCAATCATTCCCAGAAGATTGATATTTACCTACAAGTATAACTTGATCAATCCTTCGGAAGATGACCCTCCTTTCGACCCTAAAAATCCTTTAACCGCGAATGTATTGAATACCATCGAAAAGTATAAGCAAAATTGGAAAAGGATTGATGATTTGGATGATGCGAATAATAATCACAGATCAGCTGCAAAAAATGAAGCAGTTGTTTCCTTTCTCTCTAATGAGGACTGCGTCGAAATCATAAAGAGGGCAGAACCGAAGCTCATAAGGCATTTCTCTAGAGAGAAACGGGGAGACTTCAAAGCTGATATCTGTCGAATTGCAGAGTTATATATACATGGGGGCTACTACTTTGATGCTGATATTTCTGTTGTTGATCCCGTGAACTTGGATAAATTGCCAATTCAACGGGTAGAAATTTCTGATCCTTTCACAGAGCTCAGTCACATTGATCAGAGTTCGGAAATAGCCATACCAAGCGAAGATGATATCGTGACATTTGCAACTGTGATTAATGTACAGGGTGTATTCTTCCAAGCATTTTTAGCCGCCGCGCCTAATCATCCCATTATGAAAACCGCATTGCAGTATATGCTTGCGTATTATGAAGGGAAGCTACAAGACATTCTACCACGTGATACATTACTTTCGTTAGCAAAGTACAGTGAAACCATTCCAAGCCGAAAACGACCCCAGGGGATAGGGGTTGGACCATATACTTTGGCGGCTGCTTACTTGGCTACCTCGCATGTTGAATGGGAAGACTTTGCGCGTAAATTGCTAAGAGAAGGTGCCCTATCATCAGATAATGCTAGCAGTGGCCGAAAGAAAAAAATGCATTACTCACGTTTCTTATATGAAGTCAGTCTTACATCTAAGCATGTTACTGAGAGAGAATTATTTCAGGATGTGCCGCTTCAAAGTCACAAAAAAAGCAAATATGGAGACGGAGACTGGTGCAATTTTATTTGCTTTGGCGGTCGCAAGGTTTACTTTTACGCAAGAGTTGTAGGTTCTAGGGGATGCCCGAAAGCAGGCTGACTTGGGGTTGTTCCCAAAAGATTTTAGGAAATTATATAGCTAATAGGAACTTTGATGATGATAATTGTAAGATTTCATGACAGCAATGACAACATGAAAGTTGTACTTGCGTGATCATTTTGTTAGACCTAGATAGATCACAATTCTACTTGGATTTGAGTTGGCGCAATTATTGCACCAAGAATTGCTTCTATTAGGCCAAAAGCTGCTTAGTTTCAAATAACTGCTTGTACTTGACTGACACAGATGTCAGTAATCAGTCACCAAACAGTAATGGACAGTCATGACTCCGTAACCAGCGACAGGTTACTGTTTGATTCCTGTCACACCATCAAGTAATGTCACATTTACTTGACAATGCAACAGAATGACATCATGATGTGACACACAGTAACCGACAGTAACCAGTCACGGGTTACTGTTGGCTACTGTGGCCTGTTGACAGTATTTAACCAAGTAATCAGTAATAACATTGTAAATACAGAGTAATTTGAACTAAGAAAAGCTGGGGAAGTTGATTCCTTATAGGGATGCCAGTTTAAAAGAAAATTGCACAAGTTACAGAAATTTCTTCATTGTTTTAGCTGTTTTCCAAAATATGCCCATCACAACTCCTAAGGGAAAGCCTACATTAATCAGAAATTGAGGACAGCCATTCCACAATTTTTAGCAGCAGGGGCGGTGTGGGTTGCCCTGCAAACGTAAATTTAGTAGAAAACGTAGGAACCCCTTGAAACCATTTCATACTACTTACTGAGGAGACAAGAAAGTGTCAGTGGTTGTACTGATACAAAAGGTCACCTCATGTCTTTTGAGTGCTTGCATTACTAAGCAAAACATATTTAGTAGTGAAATCTGGGTGTCTACTCTATTTCATGCCAGTGTATTTTTTTAAATAAGAGTGCATATTTACATCAAACGATACCTTCTTGGCAACATGGTTACTATACCAAAATGACCTAAAACATCAACATCCTTGGAACATGTTATGTGGTGACCATATATTTATAACAAATGCTAGAGCTTAAGTATCACCTTTGTATGGGTTCCAAACAAGTAATTACACGGACATTTGTGTTGTCTGCTCTTAAACCTCACTTACAACATAGGAAAAATTGTTCCTCCTTCAGTGGAGCAACATGCCTGTATGCTTAGCTCCAAGTAAATCTGGCTGGATGTTAGGCTATCCCAAATAGCCATCAAACCAGCACACAACATCTCTTATTTCTACACAATGCAATTCATACAGCCAAAACTGATGATAGAATGAAATGTTCCTTTAGTCTTTCTGCTTATCGACACTGGCAGGAACTGCGAGTTGCATCCTATTGGTTGTGGAAGCTCATTTGTGTTGAATAGAAATGACTACAGAGTTGGGATGGTCCTCAAGCTTCAGATAGTGGTGAGAATCAAGCTGGTATGCTGCATCATTTTCTGATGGATGTCACATTAATTTTGCTGCATTGGAATATGCAACCAAAGAGAATGGGCATAGGTTGGATTTGGTGACTGTCTATGTCACTGATGTTGTCAACTATGAGTCTGAAGACTATTCTATGAAGTGTCTTTACCACGACCATGTTATGCTTATGCCAATGATGTAAACGTGTTCATTGACTAAGGCAAATAAAAATATTAGTATCATTTCATTGTTGACAAATTATCATGAATCAATAAATAAATACACGTGACATCAAATATGATTTAAGATAAGCCATTGTTAAAAAAAACATTCGAAAACTTTCTTTATCAACGTGTTTCTCACTGCTTGACAATGAATACTATTGTAGACTTGAATGATCAGTTGCACAACCAGTTTTTGTGATTGTTCCTTTGCAGCTCCATGGGCAGGTCCCTCTCCCTCCAACTTCCAGACCTCCCATTTTTCAAAGTTTGTGGAGAAGGTGCACACAGCAAAGCAAGAAGGGCACATACACCTGCTGAATTTTGGGAGGAAATGGACCGACTACGTTGCTACAAGAACAAGTTGTTTCACAAAATTATTTTCATGCCATGAGTTTTTGATAACATCATTGTTGACACAATTAGCTGATGGTCTGACTTTGAGATGAATGTTTCCTCCGCTGATGATAATTCTCGTCTACATGCACAGCAGGCATAAGCTGCTATCAAGTTGTGGTGTCAACTGTGGCTATCCACAGGAAGGTATGAAAATTAATGGGTAGTGAATGACAACAAAAGTGGGAAATGTCAATGAATATATTGATGTAAAACAATTGTTCAATGATACAAAAGTTGCTGGTTCTTATATATTGGTGGTCATGTTAACTTTACGTTCAAAGATGGGGTTGGAGGCATCACCGATGAAATATTACTTGTGAATGTAAAACCACATATTTGTTTCAATTGGACCAAGATATTTGTGCAGGTTTGGCATTTATTTGTTTTACATATGCTTGAAAGAAGAGGATGAAATGATAGAATGTCTGAAGAGTATGCATCAGTGCCAGACTACAGTTGCAGCACAGAAGAAATGGTTGAACTGCACTTGGCATATAGGATGCATGGCTCATTGTCAGAATACCTCTACATATCTGTCAAATAATGAAGTGCTCATGATTGATGATTTTTGCAAATCAGCCTTGAGAATAGAGAAAGTGAGAGAAAAGTTATAGAAGAGAGAGAAGAATGGAGAAGAGCAACAAGAGAGAAGAGAGGACAGCACGAGAAGAGAGAGAAAAGACAGAGAGAGAAGAGCAAGAAGAGCAAGAAGAGCAAGAAGAGAGAGAAGAGACAAGAGACAAGAGACAAGAGACAAGAGACAAGAGACAAGAGACAAGAGACAAGAGACAAGAGACAAGAGACAAGACAGAGAAGACAGAGAAGAGAGGAGAGGGAAGAGAGAGAAGAAAGAGATGAAAGAAAAGAAGAAGAGGAGGAAGAGGAAGAAGAGGAAGAAGAGGAAGAACAGATTGAACAATGATTATCATGAGAACAAAGAGACAGAAGAGAAGAAGGAAAGTGCTTCAAGACTAGAACAACAAGAAGGAGGAGACTAAGGAGTCTCACACAAGAACTCAAGAACAATCAGAAGAATGAGAAAGCTAAAATGACCAAGAAGCATCTGAAGAACAAGAAGAGTGAGATTAAACTGAAAAACAAGAACACTTAGGAGGAGGTGGAGGAGGAGGAGGCAACCATGATGAAGAAGAAGTAGAAGGTGGAGATATGGAGGTGCCACAGTGGAAGACGGACGAAGGAACTAGAACATAGGTTTTTAATCAATGCAAATTTGTGAGAAGGAATATTAACATTAAAATTTGTCATTTTTGCCCTCGTTGTTTGTATAGTTCTTGTATGAATAAGTCATTCAAGCATCAGTCCAAGATCTTGGCATTGATGATGTATTGTTTTTTGAAGCAGAGCTCCATTTTATATGTTTTTATGAATTGTGGTGTGTTCACCATGCATGAGTTGCTGTGATAGATACACAATGTATCTGCAGGACCCCTTGATGCTGTTTGTCATGGGTTTGAGAACATTTTCTGTTGTATTTTTTGTTTTCAGTACACTTGAGGGATGGATTGATTGCCAGTCTTTTGTATCAAACAGATGTAGAAATAGTTATTGACATACTTTTTTGATTGGGGATCAAGGTGTACATCTCATGACTTCAACTCAAGATTGATTTCATCGTTGCAATGCAACTTGTTCAAATGAAGATCACATAATTATATCATGTTGATATAGGCTTGTGTTGTGGGTGTTGTGGGCTGTTGTTGGGGTTGTTGAGTGCAGTGCAACCTAAACAGCTCACACTGCACAGTTGTGCATTGCTGGTAGGAGTGCCAAACTTTGCTTAGTGCAGTATTATGCAATTGTTGCATGTTGGTGTGTTGTTGACAACTTGAATATCTCTAATGTCAATTGAGAAATGTAATAATCTCACATATGCCTTGCAGACATCCAAACACAAGCAAGCATCTTGTGCATCTTAATGAAACAATAATGATAAAAATATGATTGCATGTGCAGCAAATGAAATGTATGGTATGAAAGATGCCCATGTCTAATATGTGGTGGACATGTTTGCCTTAACTTTCATGCATCACTTAATGATGGACTTTGTGCATACAAGGTTCAAAACAGCCTCCCTGATAAAGTTGATGTGCCTTGCTTGTTACCGCGGTGATGTGTCCCAAAAATGACTCAATCATCTTCTCTATTCGTTAAAACAATGCCACAATTATCCATTGTTTATGTTCTCTGTCACAGCATTTGTCTGCTTACAAGGCATATCATAAAGTGTGGACAGTACACAGAGATGACTTGCATGTGTCTTTGTGCTTTTCCATACATTCTAATTCCAATTGTTCATTTTGTCACACATGATGTTTATCTGGAAGGGGCTTCATGGCGTGAAGATGTGGATCATGAGACTATATCTCATATTTGAGAATGCTTTATAGACTGTTGGCAATATGGCTACTACAAACTGCCTCACAACTCCTGCCTTGTTGTCCACACATGTTGAACGGGTTAAGTTGGTGAAGAACTTGTTGAGTGAAGGTGCATATTCATTGGTGGAAATTTTGAGCAAGTGGCAAAAGACTAAGATGAACTACATGCACTTCATTTCTGAAGTCAGTCTTACAGCAACACATGCAAGTGAGAGGAATATTTTTGTATGTGAAACTACAAAGTCACAGGAAAAACAAATACGATAGTGGGGACTGGTTCAATTTTACTTGCTTTGTGTTCATGATGTATAGATTTACAAATACTTGGCAACTCTAGGGGGTGCGTGAGAGCGCGCTGGCTTGAGGCTGCTCCCAGAATTAGTTAGCTGATAGAAAAGTGGCGTAGCATGTGCCACATTAAGCAAGAGCAACAATAAAACTGAAACTTTTTCAGGCATTCGATTTTAATTCCTTCATAAGTTGTATTAATGGAACAGTGACTAAGCTATGAGCCATGAGTACACTACATATTGATAATCAGAATGAATGAATTGGGGAATCTTTGAATTAAATTTTGCCTTAGTTGAGGAACAATATAAAATGTGCCACATTATTTAATAATTTCAGATGATCGGCCATCAAATCGAGGGAATGGTCTCTGTTCCATTGTGGGTCCTGGATTGTTCCTCAGAAATTCATACAGCTCTTCGTTCAGATGACGAATTAAAGGGTCTAGCACTTGAATCGCACTCTCAGGGATTTCCTTCACTTTCGCATGACCCCCTGACTCATTCAATTTTGCCAAGGTACCATAGAATTTTGTACCTAGATGGTGTTCAATTCTCCATTGCACCTTAGCGGGGTCCTTACGCAGTTCGTCGTAACTCAAAACTAAAAGCTGGCTGCGGTCAAATAATGACGACCATGCCTTTAGATGTTCGACATAACGATAAACAGTATATGACTTCGCTCCTTTCAGCATGTAGCCTTTTATAAACTCGCAGTACTCCGTGAATGTCTTGACAGAGCCATCATGTTTATGTACTACATCCCTATACCATGTGCCATTCACCCACCCTATTTTTCCGTTGGCTTGTGCTTCTTTGTAATCAAATACTTTGTGATTATAAGCCGATAGCTCCCTTTCAATAGGCTCTCTAAGGATTAAAATTAGCTTCAATTTTTTCTTCAGGTCGGCAGCAGCGGGTTGACTATATATGTTGTGAACTCGCTGAGGAAACTCAATAGTGTTTGGCGTAGCATCCAGAATGAACTCGTCCAGCCCCTCGTCACCACAATGGTCAAATCGTTTAGCATAAAAATCTATACCTTGTTTGTACCGTTGTTCGTTATCGAAGAATTGCACTTCTTTCTCGTAGAATGAAGGTTCACCGTCAAATGATTTGGGATTACAAACTCCGTTGGAAAACATCCACTGAGCGACCTGTAAGTATTGATCATAAGAACCACAACAATGTAAACAGAAGAAATATACTATAACACAACTGCAATCCCATACGCATCGTGCAAACCAACTTACCGCCGTTGTCCCGGCTTTCTGTGCACCAATAAGTAAAACATTCGGAAGAAGAAGACCAGTATGATTCTTTGGAATTGTTCGCTGAAGAAATTTGGGAAAAGGTCTCTGTTCCATCAACGGCCCTTGAACATCACGCAAAAAGTCATATAGCTCCTCATTAGGCTTGCGGAATAGTGGCTCGATAATGCGAAGGACACGTTGTGGAATAGACTCAATGGCATCGGAGGCAGATAATGTACCTCCATCCAATTTCTTTCCCAAAAAAGTTTCTATTCTCCATCGCACCTTGGAAGGATCGTTTCGAATCTCGTCGTAGTTTAACACTAAAATCTGCCTCTTGCGGTTAAACAATCCGGCCCATGCCTTCAAATGCATGGCGTAGAAACCTGATCCATACAAACCGAGTTTTTTCTTTATATTCACCCGTAAAACTCTGAGAGTATATTGGTCGAAGGTCATGAGACTCCCATCTTCATCGACAACATCCGAAAACCACCCATTTCTCTTATCAGTCGATCGTCGGTAGTCAGCAGCCTTTGTATGGTACCTTGAAAATTCTCTCTCTACCGGTTCTCGTAGGACAAAGATCAATTTTAACCTCGCCAAAGCACCTCCAGCCGAATCTTGGCTGTAGATATCGAATACACGTTGTGGAAATATCAGGGTATCAGGTGTGGCATCGAGCATAATATCAGCAGCACCGCTGGCACGACAGTGCTCGTAACGTTTGCTATAAAAGTCTATCCCCTGATTGAATCTATGGTCTTGATCAAAGAATTGGACTTGGCTAGCTCGGTGGGGAGGCTCGTTTTCAAATACTCGGGGCCGGCATGCACCGGCTCGGAATAACCAACTGGAAACCTGTGATTTTCAAATAAAGCAGATCATACTTGTCAAGGGAAATGAATTCGTGATATTCGCATGCTTCCTCCGTCCCTCATTACTTGTGTATCATACCCAAATGCCTTACCACTGATGTTCCCGCTTCAATCAACAGAACATTCGGAAGCTCCATTGATCCTATCGGCATGGTTTCCTGTTCTTTGACTTCTATGGGTAGATCTATTAGATTTGACATCGGTAAAGTGTGATTGCGCTGCAGAGACAAAGGTTCGTCCGATAAGGATTTCGCGTTTGTCGAATCATGTGAAGGAATGTTAGCTAAGATCCAAAGTCTCATAAAGGTTGAAACAAATACCAGGACCACAAACGCTCTGATGATGGGCGGTTGAAATGACCTCCGAGAAGTTGAGTGCATAGTTTTATTGCTTGAGTTGTCGGTAGAATGTTTGTCGGTGCGAAGCTGCTTCGGCTTGACTTTGCGGTCCGAAATCTCACTGGGTGAGGAGAGGTGAGGAGCCTCATTGGAGCGTCGAACATGTCAAATTTTTTGTGCAGGCGCCCAGAATTTTTTCTCTAACACGAGAGTAGCACCCTTAATGCAAACAAAAAAAATACGTCGACGAGCCCACTTTTTACAGCCTCGTACCATACCGCGAGAGACAGAGGGCTGCCCTAGAGAGGGCTGCCCAGTCATCTCAAGATTGGTCAACGCCCCGCGACCGCCCCTGCTTGCAAGAATTTACGAACGAAGACTAGGTAAGAATGTTTGAGACCGCGATGCTATAGCATTTATAATTATGATCTGCCTCCTTGACGACACCAGTACTTTGAAATTCAGCTTGCTCTCCGAGATAACGGGTCCGTCTATTCTAACCTGAAACACTTGCCAGCCACAGATATTCCACGCCGTGCCAACGACAGAGTTGCGTGTGGATGCCACCTTCAAAACAATTCTCCACATAGTGTTGGTTGTAAGTAAGACGTTGCAAATTTGCATCTGTAATTCATATTCTGGTATGTTTGTCCTAGGCCGTAGCCCACGTCGCTGGCCTCAATCATTTGTATTTTCTTATCAGCTTTTCCTTACGTAGTAATTCATCCTCGTCATTTGTTGCATTATGCACCGAACAGGGAACTCAATGCATGGTCGCTGATGAGGGGAACATGTAGAAAAGGGCGTGTCATCTTGGTTTGAGGGAATGATGACTGGACCACTGTTCTGTTGTGGCCTGGGGAGATCAGATTTAAAACCACATGGACATAGGACGATGGGGGGACGAAGGCTCTGTTGGCCGTCTGCTGTGGCTTAAAATTGACAATCAACCTTTACAAATTTTTAGACTGATAGCAGGCGGTAATGCATGGTCACTGATGAGGGGAACATGTAGAAAAGGGTGTGTCATCGTGGTGCATAAGGGAATGACGAATGGACCGCCGTTCTGTTGTGGCCTCGGGAGATCAGATTTGAAACCACATGGGCATAGGACGGCGGAGGGGGAGAAAATTGGCAATCAACTTTTACCAATTTTTGGACTGATAGCAGGCGGTTTAGTGATCACATGGTGAGGGAATATTTTGAAAGTTAAGGTAACTGCAGGAATCAATGCTCCTCATTTGATGAGCAGTGAAAATCGACTAGAGTGTTGCGACATGTGGTCTCAGAATAAAAGAAGAGGACATGTCTAAAACTCAAGTTACATGACTTGCTTATTCATCAACCTTTGATCAAAATTCCAATATATTAATAATAATCTGTTTGATAGGATACTTTTATGATGAAGTGGGGTTTCCTTGTCAAGGGGGATTGTAGATTTAGCTACTCCTGCTCAATCTCACTGACATACAGGATTGATTGCGATGATGATACAACACAGTGATGTTCGGTATTAATTCAACGTCACTCAGAGTAATAAACCATGCAAGGTACATTTTAACCATAAAAGTTATCTGCATTTCTAATGAATGGCCATTGACTCACCAACATACAAAACTATACTTGTGTCCTGAAATAGACTAAAGAACTTTTTAGCATCCACCACAGTAGGTGTCCACCAAAACAAAATCAATCATACCTCAATGGGATTTATACAATTAATTTATCATGATAACCAGGAAAATGCCCCCTCCAACTACAAAAATATGATACTGCCCATAATATATATTATTGGATCAAGGGTGACACAATCTTTCAACGTACTTCAATGATTCATATTTTATTAGAATTAATTATTTTGAATCATCACAATACCATCTTTGTACCCTATTTGGATGATTATCAATTTGAAACTGCCGGTTTCCCATGGAGTGTTCACTCAAATTTTGTGTATTGCTGTAATCTCTCACCCAAGCTCTCAAATAAATCCAAGACCTGTCTCAAGGATTTCATCAGGGAAAGATTTTGCATCAGTTCATACATACAAAAGCAGATAAAATGCAATCATTCTTCCCCTTGACAACCATTCAAGTACAAACTAGGTTGTAAATTCCAATTTTGGTTAGTATCTCAAAAACACAGTAATGAGTAAAAACCGGCATTCCTGCAGTAATTACTGTAGGTTCCGCTAATATTACTGTAAAATTTGTCAAAATGAGTGTTATGTTGTGACCTCATGGTGTCACACTCCTTAAGCATTGTACAAGGTACATAATCAATTCTGTAACAGTAATCTCGGCACCACACTAATCATGTTACTGTCAAAATTACAAAATATTCCTGAGTACCACGGAATTCCTCCGTAATTCCTCGGGAACTTACAACCTAGAGTACAAACCACCAACACCCCCCATAGGAACACTTGCATCTATCAACCAGACTGAGGAAAAAGTTAAACTTTCAAAAATTAGTTAGCCATTTTGAATTCTGCAAAAGTTAGGTAAGTTAGAGTTAGCCATTTTACCTTTGGCAAAAGTTAGGTAAGTTAGAGTTAGCTATTTTGCCTTCGGCAAAAGTTAAGTAAGTTAGAGTTAGCCATTTTGCCTTCGGCAAAAGTTGGGTAAGTTGGAGTTAGCTACTTTGCCTTCGGCAAAAGTTAGGTAAGTTAGAGTTTGTCATTTTGCCTTCGGCAAAAGTTAGTTAAGTTAGAGTTAGATGTTTTGCCTTTGGCAACAGTTAGGTAAGTTACAGCTAGCCATTTTGTCTTCAGCAAAAGTTAGGTAAATTAGAGTTATCTATTTTGCCTTCAGCCAAAGGTAGGTATGTTTGAGTTAGCCACTTTGCATTTTGATGAAAGCTAGAAGAGTTAGAGCTAGACATTTTGCCTTTGGCTAAAAGAAGGTAAGGAAGAATTAGCTATTTTACTTTCAGATGAAGCTAAGGGATTTAGAGTGTTACTTTTTATTCTTCATCAATGAATATAACCTGTTCTGTGGTTTCTCTTTCTTCATTGACTAGGTCATCAAGTGTCAACTCTGCAGGCATTGTTGTCCCAAGAGATTCAGCCTCAAGAATACGCTCCAAGTTCCAGCACTTAAGAGCATCCTCTGTATTTTCTTTCTTCCATGCACCAACCTTTGTGTGCAATGGCAACACCCGGACATACTATCTGTGGAACAAGCAGTGAAAGCAAAGGAGGGGTTGATAATCAATTAACAAATTGAAGTGGATGTTAAAAATAGAAGTACTCACCAATTCCTAATTCCCGTACTTTATAAACAGTGATCAATTCACACTACTAGATTTTTGCCACAGGAGAGCACCGCAATGGGTGTGATGTTTAAAACCTATGTGGGAGAGATGCTGTTCAAGATGGCAGGTCCGGGGAGGCCAGATCTGATCAAATTTCTAATCAAAACAAGTACACGGCATAACTCACAACAGGAGTGAGCAATTGACCTGCTTCTTTTGTTGATGTCTAGATTGTTTCCACGGGAGGACAAGTCAAAAGTTGTGGGATTTGAAATCCATGTGGGAGGGTTGTGGTGGAAGATAGCAAGTGAGGGGCAGTGACTTTCAATTAAATTGGCAGATGGTGTAGGCAGCTCTTGACAGCCACACACATGCAACACAGACTAGGGTCAGACGGGGAGTTCATGGAATTTATTAAAACAACAGGTGGGTTGGAATCAATTATCATAAAGTTAGTAGATCTAGAGTCAGCCAATTGACCTCCAAAGTTAAGTAAGTTAGAGGTAGCTATTCTCTATAGATTAAAGTTAAGTAAGTTAGAGTTAGCACTTTTGCCTTGGGTTAAATTTAGGTAAGTTAGAGTTAGCAATTTTGGATGGGGTTTAAGTTGGGTAAGTTAGAGTTAGAAAATTTGCATTCGTAAAAAGTTAGGTTAGTTCGAGTTAACCATTTTTGCCTTAGGCAAAAGTTAGGTAAGTTAGAGTTAGGAATTTTGCCTTCGGCAAAAGTTAGGTAAGCTAGAGTTAGGGAAGCATTGCCTAACTTTGCCTTAACTGAAAAAGTTAGTGTAACTTTTTCCTAAGTCTGCTATCAACCCCCAACACAGCACAATTCAATGTCATATGCAAAACACTTCCATCGGCCAGAAGTATCTGAATCACCACTTGAATCACACAGCAAGGGCACCATTCCTAGGGTATGCAGATGACTCGGTGTCACCTAAAAGCATTCCAGTTCTCACTTGTTAACCCACCCCTCCCCAGGGAAGGATGACATCCAATGACCTCATTCCAACATAGTTGTCTTTCATAGCATCTTCCCTATTGTTATCAGAAAAACACTCTGCATTAAATGCCTAAAGTCATGCCCCCCTTGCAAAACACAATTGGTCATAGATGCCGGTCATCATGTGGGTATTGCTTCGTCGGAGGTAGGTGGAGCCATTATCACCAAAACAATGCTCTTCCTACTGAGGGACAACAAGAGGACTAGCAGAGACCATAGAAATGGTGGGCTACAATAATTCATTTATCATTAGTGACTTTCAATCTCGTTATCTTTGGTCCAAAAGGTCAGATATCCCCAAATTCATATGTCTGATATAAATCCAATTTGAAGTATAGGGGGTGCACTGGTGAAAAAGAGAAAAAATCAGTTGCTTCTCATGAAAATTGGTCATCTGGTGGGGATAGTATTAATTAAGATAGATTTAACGTTTCACGTCAAAATTCTGATCAGAACCTTACTTTATCTCAATTTGCTCGAGAATTTTCAATCTTGATTAGTGACGTGACTGGCCCTTCATAGCAGTGTTTGAATGCTTTGATATGATTTTAAATTCCCTACTTATTCTATTCACCTGACATGAGTCTATTCAGCATGGTTCTAATGATTATAACCATATACATGAATTTAACTCCTCATCTTTACAACAATATTCTCTCCCTGCCCCTTTTGATTCCTTATTTAGGCTAGTTTCACATGTCCTGGACATGTCCTTGGACGTGTCCTATGTCCTTAGTTTCTCCAGGACTCGGTTTTTTGTGGACATGTGGACATACATCAGTGTTGAATCCCCGTGTCCGCCCAATGTCCTCAGAAGTTTTGACTCACATACATTGCATAACAGTATCTAGGTACATACCTAGGTATCTTGAGTATTTTTGTATCACAAGCTTTATGGATTGCATGTAAATGAATGTAACATGCTCGTAACAGCTGCCACTCTTGGTATGTTTCACCTGAAAGTATCAAAAAGGAGTCTTAAATGAAGTTAACACTCCGTGTCCTCTCACATCCTGTTATGTCCTCTGTGTCAAAATTTTAATGTACTGCGTCCATCTTTGAAAAACTAAAAACATGAGATGTCTAGGAGATGTCCAGGACATGTCCGGAATGGTGTCTTTTTGAACAATTTTTGGACGTGGGTGCAGCGGACATCTGAAACTAGATTTGGGTTCCAAATTGATACCAACAGCTTCTCTTTGGTTATTTCTGATTTGCATTGACCCAAAAAGTCTTGATTCCACCTATCCCTGACATAATTTGACGTTTCACCCAATATAGAAATGATAAACACAATTACACCAGTTAACATATGTCATCCCATTTTCATTGTTGTATTGAAAAAGCATTTCAATTTTGAAGCTGATTAGCTGATTGTTGATTAGTGGCATAATATTTTGTTGCCTTGCAGCCCAAGGATCTGATTTTCTGTCTGTGTATATGGTTTCTCTTTCTGCAATAATCTTTAATTCTTCAATATTGTCATTGGTTCCAAATTTGTAAACAAAATCAAGCTCTGATTTAGTACCAAGTGTCATCATTTCAGGGGGTTCAGGAAAACTTACTGGGGGCTTGGAAGGAATTTCATGTTGTTCTGACATTGGTAAAACCTTTTCAATAAAGTGTTGAGCAAATAATGTGAATTAAACACAACTTCTTGTGATGACCAAGGATGGTGTGCATCTTTTCAACCCAGTCCCAAGTGATGAATCAATATCTGTTCCTTTGCTGCATTGAGCCTTGCTGTCTCACTTTCGATTGGTTGAACACAACCATTGCCATGCTAGCAGTTGTCCAACAGCAAGGAGAATGATACCGCTTCCAAAACTCAATTGCAACAATGTACTTTTCTTGTGTGACATCAATGTTCTTCTTGTGTGCAATCCCTTCTTTTCAATCTGAATAGTACAACTTTAGTGAATGTGTAGAAGAAGCATGATTTGATTATGCGATACCTTTGTTTGCATCTGTATCTTTGTTCACTCCCATAATTTTATCCTAATCTGATAGTTGGGATTTTCTGAACTTCCCACTAACACTTTAAAGATATATAGATACAGAAGTAGCCTTTGAAGTGTCCCAGAATTCAATTAGAAATGTTGTGTTGTCTTGTTCTCTAAATAACAAATCAGTCTGTCAAATATCACTTCTGGTTCGGTAAAAAAGTTCAGCTCAAAGTTTGTCATATGGTAGAACTTGTTCATAATCAGGCTTGCATCCAGCGACAGGTTTACTTTGTTTTTAACTGAACATGAATTCAAGGTATTCCATAAATGAATCTACTGTGTTTGCGATCAAGAAGAATGTATCCATCATATAGTCTTTGTTCGTCATCAAAGCGCTGTCACTTGAAATTTCTTCAAACATATTCTCCATCAAATCTAGAACTACCCAGATGTCAGTATAACTGACATCATACTTGCCCAAATCCTTTGCATCTTCAGCTAACCACCTTGTAGGCACACATATTGCAATATTTAAGATTGACAGTACCAATAGCAAGGCCACAACTTTTGTAGACTGAAGTAAAGTGCGCAATTTTCATCGCAACATTCCATCACTACTGATGCCAATGGATAGATGCCGCTGCAACAACTGCAGATAATATGACATATTCAGTATAACAGCTGATGCACCCTCTATTCCAAGATCTCTCATCCAACCACCACATGATCAAATGATTGAAAGCAAATGCCCTGTTGGATTATACATCCGTATCCAATTCACAAAAATGAATCTATGTCCTTTTGCATAGTTTGCTGTGAGCCCAAATTCCTTCTCAATTCATCATAGTAAGTCATCAATCCCACTGGACATTCAAAATATTGAAGGCATCTTGTTCAAATCATCCTCCAACAAATCTGCAAGCATCTCACTAAGTTGTTTTTTGACTGCACCAAACCAATTATTTTGTTGATGTTGCCAGCAATCCCCTTCAAAGATAATGCGACCAGTCTTCTTTACCAACAAGAGCAGTTATTTCACTAATCAGCAGTTGACAACATTTTTAAGCTGTTGCACAAGTGTGTGTCATAATCATTCCTTGCTATGCAATCTTTGATAATGTAAGATTGCTACCTTTTGGAATCATGTCTACCAAATCTACACGACCAGGATACATTTCTAAGGTGACCTCTCACCACACATCTAATTTCTCACTGCTCTCCTTGAATGTCTGCAAAATTGATTTACTGAGTGACTCTGCCATTTCATCTTCTACGACGACAGATGTGGACAATGCTATTGTCTTGAATCCTCCATCCGATTCGAATTGGATAATAACATTTTGAATTGATGGTTGGTATCTAGTTGTTCCATCAGAGAAGAGTTGTTCATATGATGTGGCTTTACCAATTTGATTTGATGCAAGAGTTTTGGTGATGTGAAGGAGAACGCTACAGCAATTGCACACAAACTGTATACTTACTCCCAAATAGATGATATTTGCAATTGGGAACAATAGTTCAGCAGCTGAAAGTATGTTAGGTAAAACACATGATAGTGCTGTACAGTGTGCAAGCATCTCAAGGACTAACTGAGTGATCTTAGTATATCCTATGTTTTAACCTTTCCATACATTTCTTACATTTGGTGCAAATTTCTGATTTCAATGAATGACCAATTAAACATGATGTTAGTTCACTGCTCAACATATTTCACAACAAAAATAGTATTGATTCATTCATTTGTTAATGAAGCAGAGACTGCTTTGTCTTCTCCGTGGTTAGTTCTCTGTGACATAACTTCATGGCTGTGGCCTCTGTAATTGCCGTTTGTGCTGCACTCTTTGGCAGACTTGATGTTTCAAGTTGAAAATTAATTACAAAATTACAATGCATGAGATTGTAGTAGATTTGATAGAGAATTGGTTGACAAAAACTCACAGGAAGATAAATTTGGATTTATTCAATTCATTTTCATTCTTATTCATTAAAGAATTAATTTGATTGCTATATGTTTGTTCACATCGAAACCAAAAAGAACAGACACATTAAAGTGACAACAAATAATATTGAAAAATACTACAGTTGTTGTTGTCCTTACCTTAACATGCATGGCAACCATCTTCATTTCTTCAATGTTGTGTGACCTCTTGAGCTCCAAACAATTGGACATTGCAGCATGTTTTTGGTGATTGCCTTCGCCTCACTGTCTGCAGCCCTCTTCTTGTTCCATGCATCCTCCACTGTTTCCTTTGAAGCCTCTGCCTGTTTTGTTTTGTCTTCGGCCATCTTCTTTGTTGCATCCAATTGCTTCATTGCATGGTCGATTTGTGCCTTTGCTCTTTTCAATGCATCTAAAAGTTCGGACTTGGTCTTCTTTCTTGCAGCAGCTTTGGATGGTACCATATCAACAATTGGTGTGATGACTTCAGAAACCTGAGTCTGATGTGTGTTGTTGGATTGTTGAGTATACCATTTCTGTCTGCTCCACTTTTGATGTTTCAGGAAAATTTCCTCTCCGCCCACTTGCCCTTGAATCCAGACTTTATTGAGGCTCCTCCTCCCCTTCCATCCTAATGCCTGTGTGAAATTTGGAAAAATGATGCTTACTCACCTGTTTTTGAGTCCAAAATGATGTCCCCCCTTCTTAACTCAGTGGAGGCGGAGGTATTTCAATAAGGAAGTCTGTGGGGTTGAAAATGAAAAGTTTGCCTAGAAAGTGTATGCAAATTTGGAGATTGATACAGATCATGAAGATTGGTATGGCGCAAAACAGGTTTTTGTATGAATGAAGTGGTTTTCAAGTGATTGGAGGGTCAGGGCACCTTGCCTTGATAATTTCTAGGGCTGGGGAATCACCGGAATTGATGTAACTGCAATGTTTCATGAGTACATTTGAACCTGGTTCACGTAAACTCAGCCATCCACATGGTTGTCATGCTTTTATGTGCTGCATGACTCTCACTTTGCAGCGCAATGAGGGTACACAAGAAATGGACAATGCAGTTGCATTTCTTAATGTTGCCCACAAGTGACTGTATCAAAAAAATTATATAACTTCAAGCAGGATCTGAAGTTTTAGAATAACTGCTGAAATTTGGGGGATCAGCATGTCATTTTTTGGTGATGGAGAAAAAAGAGCTGGGCCGTGTCAGTCAAAAATGAGTGCTCATGAAGTTGGAGTCTGCCAAAAATGTGCCATACACAAACAATTTTTTCTTATAGAAGTAGTTACCATTGCACCCCCTATTAGAAGGGCCTCATCTAACTTATCCTGTATTTCTTTTTCCTCAAATTCATCCCACCCACCTCTTCTAGTGAATTTTTCAAAACTTTGATGAATCTTTGTTAGAAATCTAAGACAAGTGAAAAGGATCCTCTCCGCTCTGTCTGTCATCCATTTCACTGACAAAATTGATGTCATAAATTGCTTGATTTTCAGGTACAGATATGGATGTCACACATAACCTTGTGTGGAGACCTTTCTCCTTGTTGTATGTTCCAATTTTATTGGGCAATTGATTCAAAAGATGCCATTCTATTGACAGTGGGTAAAAGAAATCTTTCAATTTTTGTACCCTAATATGTTGATTGTAGGCAATGGTATGGTAGGAACTATTGTTTGTCCTCCAAAAATTCATAGATAATGCAGGTTATTACTGTCTGCCCAATGGCTCATGCAATAAAAGAAAAGTACAATCATTTGCACTATCACCTGATGGTGTGGTGGCAGCAGCTCACTATCTTCATAGTATCTCAAACTGTCATTGCTGCCAGAATTTATGCAACAATAATGGCAGTTATGTCCCATTGACCAATGAGGAGGGGGAAGGCATGAGAAATCCCCCTTCCTTTCTTATGACAATAGCTCAGAAGATGACACAAAAGACATAAGGCATCACCAACTTGGGCAAAATTGCAGATGCACTTGATGATGAGCCTCCCAAGAAAAGAGGGATGAAGTCACATAAACACAGCTTCGTATTTACTGCCATGAGGTGACAGTCCAAGAAGCATCCAGTCTTCTTGGAGAAGGAGGCATGTCATGAGCTCATTAACACTTAGAGCTACTTGGTGATGTACCTAACTGTTAGAAAACCATCAGCCCAGGGGACCTTGCTTGCAATCTCCTTGGCCTTGAGACAACCCAAACTTCATGTAGGAAATCAATGGCCTCTTTTGAAATTTGAAGCGGTTGGACATGCCCAGGGTAGGACATGATCAGCACCTGCATTGTATTGCAAAGAATATAGACAAGGAGTCAAAGGTGATATTGTCTACCAAATTCCATTTGATCTAGGTTGTTTGGTGGTCATTTTGACCATTAAGTCATTATCCCCCTCCCCAAGATTACTGTCATAACATCGTCAAAATACTTAAGTACTTTTTATAATAATTAGAGAATATAATGCATGTGACATGATGGAATTTCACTCACTCGGACAAAATCACCTGAAATATTATGAAATCCTAATACAGTAGTTTGAGATGGATTATTGGTTACTGAAAGGTTATGGTGATTCTTGTATTGTATCCAAAATTGTAACTAGACAGCTGCACCTGTAATGAGAGGATGCTGACTTTGTACCTATCTAGAGTCAGCCCATCTGCTGTCATACTTTGCTAACATCCATGACATAGCTTAAAAGTGCTGGCAGTGCATGAAATCCACCTCATTGACTTCATCCCTTGCCTACTTTATGACAACAAGAGCAACAAGAATCCCACAAAGTCTTTCAAGTTAGTGGGCTTCTGATTGTACACTTTGAGGAGCTAAAGTCTTTGGCTCAGGCAGGACCTACTGCTACCAGGATTGTGAGAGGTGCTGTTGGTTGGCAGTGGAGATCTTGAAGATGTGTATCTCCTTGATTACATCTACTAGAGGAACTACCATGATGGCTAGGCCTGCCAGAATTTTGGGAAGTAATTGAACTATACTTGAATTGGTGATGGTCTTGTAACCTAAGAGAACTTGAACATTGGTGATGCTTATTATCTATTACTACTGCTGGCTGAAATTATACCAAATATCATGGTGATAAGTCAAACAGAGGGTATCTATACATTCTGTTGGCAGCTAGCCAATCAACAGAAATTCTTCTTTCTTCTGTATTGCCGAGAATACAATCAAAGGAGGAGGAACAGATGGAGAAACAAGAGGAGGTAGAGACAGCGGAGAAACTGGAGGAGGTGTTGAAGAAGGCAACAACCTCATGGTAGAGATGGCAGCAATAGTGAGTCCATTAACTCTATGCAATGTCCCCAGAGAAGATGTCAAGCCATTATTTCTATGAATTTAGAAGTAGCCATAATGGAATCTGCTGTAGAAATTCCAATTTGAATAACTCAAAACCATCTTGGATAATGGTGCTGTCTAATGGATGGGTTTGAAACATTATCAAATATGCTTCAAATTTTTGCATCATTTGTGTCAGGCTGGGTGCTCATGATGAAACATGCATTACTGGAAACAACTCAAACATCACCTCTAAAAACATTTGTAAACACAGGTCAAGATTCCACATCCAATAATGCAAAACCAGCTGGGATGATGCCACCACCTGATGGATTCATTTGAAAACAGCATAAAATGAGCTTCAAATCCATGCATCATTTGTGCCAATAGACCAGGTAGTCACCATGCAACATGTACTTGCTGCAGAGAGCTCAAAAATCATAACTGAAAGCATACATAAACAAGGGTCAAGATTCCACCTCTAATGACTCAAAACCAGCTGGGATGATCGTGCCACCTAATGGATGGGTTTGAAACATAGTCAAATGAGCTTCGAATTTGTGCATCATTTGTGTCAACAGGCCGGTAGTCACGATGCAGCATGTGTTTGCCTGAAACAATTCATCATCATCTCTGAAAATATACACAAACAAAAAATAAGATTCCACCTCTAAAAACTCGAATCCAGCTGAAATGATGCTGCTGCCTAATGGATGGATTTGAAGTAGTATTGAATGAGCTTCAAATTGGTGCATCATTTGTTTAAATTGGCCCTGCACTTGTGATGCAATATGCATTTGCCTGAAACATATGAATTCATACAGAATTAACATCCATGAAACTAACCTTCACAACAGCTTTTTTATTGGCTGATTCTGGTTAACAATTGAAAGAGGTCATGACCACAGTGTCATTATTAAAAGAGCTTGAGACTTGAGATGGTCATAAAATGGCACTGGGTTCAAGTTCAAACTCAATCTAGAAGTTGTGTTATGGTATTCTAGGAGGTGGTAACCCACTGTCTACTGTAGTTGGACTAGTTCAAGTTACGATAATTGTAAAAAAGGTTAGTATAGCTACAGTTTAGCACATGCATTGCTAAAGTTTGCAAAGTGACAGTTAGCTAATAAACATACTGCTAGAGCTGGAACACTTAGAGTTAGCTAATCCATGTATTCCAAAGCTGGGAAGTTAGACTTGGCTAATCCTCACTATGCCAAAGTTGGGAGAGTTTGATTTAAATAGAAACAGAAACTATGCCTTGGAAAGTTGTTATAACTCTTTAGATATTATCTCATCTTTAGGTGTGTCCCTTTTATGATTCATTTAAAAAATTCATTGTGGAAATCATGCCAGTCTGCTGCAAGGAAGTTCTGGTTAGTATCATGAAAATGAGTTACCTACACCAAAATGAGGCAAAAGTCACACCTAAATTCACCACAAGTCCAAAAATCTTGAGAGATTATCCACATGAATATCTCTAATCAGAAGGCTTAATTCCTTACAGACACTTGCATAGTTTTAAAAATGAAGGGAAATGGGATGCAAAAAGGCACAGTCTAAACCCATTTCACGAACTGCCAGATGAGAGTATAATGAAGAAGGTTAAGACAGAAGAGGGAATGCAGTAAACTGGAGAGGAGCTGTGTGATATGAAACAATAACTTCTATGAAGGATATCTAAATGCACCCAGGGTAAAGATGGATGATTATGATAAAGATCTTTCAACTTCTGGAGGAGAGAGCAGAGATACTATTACAATATAATCTGAGGCCTTAGATCCTTGGAAAATCATGGCCAAACTTAGATTTGTTGAAATGAGGAAATTAGCACAAAAATAGGAGTGTAATTTGATTTAGACAACTATAAATAATACCACTGCTGTCATCTGCTTAAGTTTTCTTACTATTTTTGGTAGCTTGTCTCCAAGGGAGAGTCTCACTGTCATATCATGGCAAACCACTTCTTAATAACCTGCCCATACATCATCACAAAATGTCAGAGTGTACAGGTTGTTTACCATAGGTTTCAGATTGTAGGGATGGCTTAGTGGATTTTTTATGCATTGGTTAAACCACAATTTTGTTTGTCACACTTTATTTTACATATAAAAATCTTTCAAGTGTGTGGGTGCCATACTTGTAGTTCATCACTGACAGCTTTCATGAATCACCAGTTACCTCAAATAATATCATCTGTTGGGTCTAGATTTGATGGTGATTCTAGGGTTGGTCATTTGTATCTTATTGGTGACAGCTCATTGGTCCTATTATTATTGACAAAATGCATTTATTTGATATTATCAGTCAACTTTTTCAAATGAATTGTAAATAGGAATTAGCTACGAAGTTTGAAAATTCCTGCCCCATAAGTATGTCAGTCACTGGCTAGGCCTATTTTTATTTGTAACACCATGATTACAAAATTGAATATTAAACACTTGAAAGATGTGCATAAGTAAAATTCAATCATTTTAAGGTATCCCAAACATGTCTAAGAGAAGTGACTGTGCCAAAAATAACAACACAAGAATAATATCACACATCATATGATATTATTTCTACAGTATGGTATGGTAAAATTCAGTACCTACAACATATCTGCTTGCAGCAGCAGCAGCTCTAGGAAGTGCACTCTCGACTTATGTCCCCTTAACTCCATTTTTCCCATTAAATTCTTACCCTGCCATCCCATCATGTGAACGACCACAACTCGGCCCACAGACTGAGTTTGGCCTCCCGCCTGGCATCACCACCTAGCATCACCATCTAGCCAACAACAATAGGCAGCGGCAGGTATTTTATCAAGGTGAGTTTTGATATGAACTCAACCCTTTCTACCAATGCTTTTTGTTAGTGTTGCAAATATATTTTCAATTGAATACCTGCCATTGTATCCCAGGAACTGCCAAAACTCAGCCCACAGACTGAGTTTAGCCTCTTGCCTAGCATTAAAGCCTAGCCAACAACAATAGGCAGTGGCAGGTATTTTATGGAGGTGAGTTCTTATTAACTCAACCTTTTTTGCCAATGTTTTTTACTAACTTTGTAAATATTTTTGCAATTAAATACCTGTCACCCTGTTACGGGAACGACCAAAACTCAGCCCACAGACTGAGTTTGGCCTCCCACCTAGCATCGCCCAACAATGATAGGCAGCGACAGGTATTTTATCAAGGTGAGTTTTTATTAACTTGACCTTTTGCCAAGTGTTTTGCTTCTGTCTCAAATATTTTTCAGTTAATACCTGCACATGGGAATGGACAAAACTCAGCACACAGACTGAGTTTGACCTCCTGCCTAGCATTGCTGCATAGCCAACAATGATAGGCAGCAGAGGGTATGTTATTTAGGTAGGTTTTGTGAACTCAACCATTTTTGCCATTGGTTTTCACTATATATTTATTTTTCCAATGAAATCTTTAAGGTTCTTCCGTGGGATCATCCTCAACTCAGCCCACACACTGACTTCGGCCTCCCATCCACAATGCTGCCTGTAAGTACTGGTTTTTGTTTTTAATTGTGTTTTTCATTTGAATTACAACTAACTTTCAATTATTATTGTTACATTGGAATAGTGTATTGTTTGCGTGCAGAGAAATCAAGTTTTAGTGTTGGTGTGGTTGGTCATTGGTAACATTTTTAGTGTATGGATTAAATTTGACAGGGTGTGGCTTTTCAGGCTCATTCTTTGGGGGATGAAGGGGCGATCCTGAGGAGAGAATCAATTGCAGTAAATAATTGTTGTAGTAAAACAGAATAGTTGGAATGTCAACCATAGCTTGCACCTACTCTCCCATAGCCACACCCTAAATTCTCCTGTAGTCGAACTAACACTTGGGTATCCGGTACTAAACCATAACCCAACCATTGCTTCCAGTAACCCAACCATATACGTCCAATATGAGTCTGTAAACTATTTTAAAGGAGCTATATAAGACTAATATATAGAGGCTATATGAATTGCTATCAATTGTATTACTAACTGAGAAGTCAGTTTTATCCTAATTTTGTACTAGTTCCTCTCATACATAAGATAAATAATGTAATAAAGATTTGGCATCAAGTTGCAAGTAAGTTGTCCATGCACTTCCACAACACAACTGTACTATAGTATACAGCTGAGTTGAAGAAGTGTATGGGCAAGTTACTGGCCATAGGGTGTCCCACACCTGTAAAGTCAAGTGTACAGGAGGTTCACGGGTGTTTTTCATTTGAAGTGAAATGTGAACTTTAATAAACAACCGATTTAGCGATTCAAATTATTGGAATATTTGGATTTGGATAAGGAATGAATGAAGGCAGCCAACCAATCTAAATGAGAGAACTAGCAAGATCCAAATGTCAGATTTAGATTGGAATTTGAAAAGGTTTAGATTAGGCTTGCTTAAGCTTTTACCAGAAATCATTTGGTTTGATTTGTTCCAACTCCTTATTTTCAAGAATTTTTGTATAATTTGGTGAATCCTCATTGAAGTCATAATAACAATACATAGCAATCAATGTTCCACTTCTCTTGAAGCAACAAAAGCCTTATCATATGTATTACGAGTGGCTCCTGTATGGCTACCATTCCTGTTGGGTATTGGATACTACAACAGTATTCAAGAACACGATGACCTCTTGAGGGAAGATATTCTGCACTCTCATCTCTCTTGGCATCACTTGATGGATTATGGGCATCATCACTTCTCTTTCTGACTTGCCCAGCCCACATTGCCTTAAACCTCAATGATATTTTCAGTTGAGACTAATGATTATTATATTTGGATAGCACAATCTGTAAATGATGTTGTGAACTACACTGTTGGTATGCTTGTGAATATCATACTAAATAATATGTTGAGAAACATGGTTTGGCATTTTTGTTGTCATCTGTTGGTCACAGTGTTATTGGTTTTGTTGATGACATAAGCCTCACATCTCGGTGCACTCCTGATAAGTGACGTAGAATGAATATTACTATGGATATTAGGGAGACACTATGATCAACAATGTCTTTCATGGTCCAGATGGTAAAGTATGCTTTTGTCCCATTACTATTCAAGGAACTTGGGGAAATAGTGTGTTGATAGCTCATTTTCTTCATAGTATTATCAAGCACATTGGGAGTTATAAAATATATGTTATCAAGGGATGTCATCAACATGGGGATGCATGGAATGTTCTGACAGGTTCACTGAAAGAGCTAAATGCTCTGCAATCAATGTTCAAGTGCATGATCATCATATGTTGTGTCTCAGCAATAAATATATACATATATGCATATAGCCAAGAGAATGGGGAATGCATTGGATGCGGTGTTACTTTTTTCATTGTGAATCAACTGCTGGCTGGCTGAACTGTTTCATTTGCATTTTCTTCTTAGCCTAGAATTGTTGGAAATGCTGTCGCTGTTGTATCTGATCCTGCATCTGCACTCAGATGGGTGTGCCTGATGATTCTGACCCTTCCTTTGATGTGGTCTGGCTGCTTGAAGAGTGGCGTCTCTCTCTGTGGATGAAGTTGTGTTACCAACTCTGATTGTGACTGTATGGACAACACAAGGATATGATACAGCATTGGGGCTAGGAACAGTGATTGTGATTGGTTGCGATTAAATTGATTGTGATGGAATCAGGAGAAGAAAAATTTGAACAAGACCGAGCAAAGGGACAGGAATGGTTTGAGGGGATCCATGCCTTCCTTTGCTTCGACCTCAGCCTAGATCTCCGCCAAATCCTGTGATTCACACTCTTCTTCTGGATCACAGAAGTCGTCATTATCGTCACCCAATGATGCTCCCAGAATTCCTGAATTGGTTCAGCAATGAGTTCTTCTCCTAATCCCAATGTAACCGTTGGCAAGTTTAGATCAAAAATAAAAATGGCAGCCAACCAGTGGCCTTCATAGGTCTCAATAAAGAATGTACATTTGTAAAGCAGAAACATGGCAGAGCAAAGAACAAACAAGTAATAAACTGAAAGGATCGGAGTCTGAACACATCCTCATTGAACAGATATCTATACTTTTTATGCCTGTCCATGTTTTAACATAATAGATTTTTTGTTTAAGGTGTGGTTGTACCATACCGTTCTAGTTGGCCCAGAACAATACTATTGGTATTGTACAATACTTGGCAGCCTCTGCAACGAAAGTAGTTCCTTTCAAAACTCTCTCTTTGGTGGTTTCGGAACTACAATTATTTCTACGGTGACGTTAGATTATTTCAAGACCCCCCAAAAGTATTTCCTTTATCGACAACTTTTCAAAATCTCAATTATCATTATTCAACTATATAAAAGAATCACTTCGTGATCTGACCCAATACCTGTTGCGGACTCATCTCCACCATCATTTGGAAGAACTTCTCTCCAGCCCGTGCTTTCAATTCCTCTCCGGCCTTTCTCCCGATCTCTACAGCATCTTCAATTGCTCCAGTCGCCTCAGTTTCATACTTCAATGATCCATCTGGCATGGCGATCAACCCTCTGAACACAATCTTCCCATCAACAATTCGTGCTTGTCCAGCAATTGGGGTTTTGCAGTTTCCATCCAAAGCCTCCAAGAATGCCCTCTCACAATTCACGCAGACGTGAGTATCCATACAATTCAGAGCTGCGATATATTTCAGACTCCTGTCATCATCACTTCGGCATTGAATACCAATGGCACCCTGGGCTACTGCCGGAAGCATCTCATCCCAATCCAAAACTGATGTGGCGCAATCTTGCATTTCCATGCGTTTCAAGCCCGCAATAGCGAGGAGGGTGGCATCGACAACGCCATCGTCGAGTTTGCGAAGACGAGTTTGAACGTTTCCACGAAAGTTGACACATTTAAGAGTGGGGTTTTGAGCAAGGATTTGGGCCTGACGACGGAGGGAGGCAGTGCCAATGACACTTCCGTCAGGTAAGTCGGCAATCGTTTTGATTTCCCCGTTGGCAGTGATGAATGCATCGTTTGTATCCTCGCGGGGAAGGTTGCATGGGAGGACGGTACCATCAGGAAGCCAAGTGGGTACATCTTTCATGGAGTGGACGCAAATATCCACCTCGTTGCCCAACAGAGCGGTGTCTAGTTCTTTGGTGAATAGGCCTTTACCCCCAAGCTCCATGAGAGATTTGTCAAGAATCATATCTCCCTGAGTCTTCATAACGCAAATTTCAATGGCGCCATCTTCGGCGAGTTCAGGAAAGTTTTCAATAAGACGTCTACGAGTTTCGTAAGCTTGAGCGAGAGCAAGAGGGGATCCACGTGTGCCGATTCGCAGAGGAGTGATTTCACCGTTTTCTGCCATGAAAAGTGCCTAACACAGCACAAGAAATCATAATTAGATTATTGATCAAGTAATACTCGACGCACTGAAACGTAATTACCGATTGCGTTGAATAAGGAAACAAGCATAGAACAAGAAGAAACTTGGCCGACAAATTACGATGCAACTCACAAAGAAGAATGATAAATGGCACAGCCCAATTTGTCACATTCCACACTTCATATTTCTTTTCAACAGGAACGGTTTGATACAACTACAATTCAGCAAAGAACAAACAGATTATGTCCACGAGAAGTAGACTCAATGAATAAGGAGAATCATATATCCCGGAAAACAACTGTATACAACAGCTAATTCGAATTCAAGAGATACGGATGTTTTCTATGTCATGTTTCTGCCATAACTCTCACTCACGCTGGAAGATACTCTTGAATGCGACACAGTCGATGGGGCAAAAGCGGCAGCAGTGCCGACGAGGAGGGCGGAGATGGCTGATGAGAGTTTCATTTTTGATTACTATTTCTTTGTAGGGCCGATAGAGTGAAGGACCAACTTGCGCTGTTGTATTCCAAAGACAGGATGAGGTAAGGCGTCTGCACAGCCAGAACACGACAACGATAGAGCAATTTTTATGTTTTGGCTCGAAGTGCCTCGCTGTGTGGTGCAGTTGAAGATCTTTGGAACAAACGAAGATAAAAGCAAGGCGAGCACCCCTGAGGCATCTTTTCCTGTCAACCACAACTTCGACCGCGACGCGTGGAAGCCTTGCCTCTCCACTCTGTACATACGTGTTCGGGGACCCGTTAGTAGGTATTGTACCATACCTATTATATTATTGTACTAAGTCAAACACGCAGAAAATAATATTATTTCTCATTTCTACCGGTCCTCCAGGTCGACCCCTCGCGTAGCTTCAAAACGGGTATTTGTACGCCAAGTCAGTATACCGTATAAATCGGATCCAAAGTCCTTATATACGCCCGACAATATGTATCATAAAACGTTTTTATGATGGATTTACCTTTATTTTTGTTCGCGAATTCGAATATATATCGTAACATATGGTTTTCGCGATGAAGGTCTAACTTCGCTCGTAATATCAATTATTTAAAGATATTATACCTTTCTTTTCATCGATTTCATCTCCACAAATCGCTACTTGGACAAGGTCTAGCAATACTACTAGTACTTAGCTCAAAAAAATACATGTCCAAAAAATTAGAAATAATCTGTTATTTCTGTATTATTTCTGAGACTGCCCCCCCCCCCTCCTACCACCCATCCTATGCTCAGTCCCATGCACATGGAACACATGAGCAAAAAATACTCTACACCACAAAATACATCCTCAATTGATAACACAGCAACTTCCTCCCGTCATATCCCACCTTGCAACCATCTTCCAAGGTACATTATTCACATGAATGAATTGATTGCTGTGTTGCTGTGTAACATATTCCTTCCTTTTCCATGATGATGCCATGAGCTTGTGTTCATTTCAAACACAAGTAAATACTGCACTATGACTATGAAGAAAATGATAGTTGTCATTTACATGACAGGTTCATACCGTACTTCTTGGTTTCTGTATAGATGCTCTTCAGCTGAAGCCAAGCCCCATGAAAAGCTGATATCCAACTTCTCCACTTTCAATTGTATACACAATACACACCATAGCACTGACTTTATTGTTGTGGTGTCAGTTCAAGCCATATGGTTCTTGATCATCTGACAATCAAAATTCACTCAAAGTTCCAATCATACTTTTGCAATCATAAAACTACATTGCCTCGAGGGTTACAAAAATTAAACCCACTTTACACAAATTTGTGTATGAACTGCATATCAGTAGGTGATATTTCATTTCATTGCTTAAACTGATCACTGTGCATTTTTGTTCGTGTTTGAAACAGTTGTAGTCGCCGTTGTGTAAGTATATTGTCGCGAATGATTTGTCAGTGTCACTGCATGGCCCTTGTTTTCTAATATGCTATAAAATTACAGCCAAATTTCTTTCATTACATTGTCTAGTAGCAAATAGTACTAACATGCTCTACCTTTTAGATATTGTAGTGTCTTATCCACTGATACCTGTCACCTAAAATGTACATACATACCCATATTCATATGCATTGTTATTTATTGTCATTACCTCAATGTTTTAGCATTGGGTAATTAATGTGTGTGCCGCCTTCCTTGGATATGGAGCTGTCTCTCATGCTCCCTCTCAGAAATTTTGCCCTAACAATTTGTTAACCGTCAAAGTCTTAGGAGTCCAAATTTACAGGATGGTATGTGGAGGCAGACTGAAATAACTGACTCTTTTTGTTACATAAGAAAAATACCGTATTATGAGTAAAGAGAAATTAATTCACTCTTTTGAAAATGGTTGGGATATGAATTTGTCAATAGAGTCCAGCTGATGTTATAGCAAAAGATTCTCTGTCTCAAACAACGTTGTAGAAGTCGTCGTTGTGTTTTGTTG
The DNA here is from genome assembly GCA_013187285.1 of Cyclotella cryptica. Lineage (NCBI taxonomy): Eukaryota > Bacillariophyta > Thalassiosirophyceae > Thalassiosirales > Thalassiosiraceae > Cyclotella > Cyclotella cryptica. The sequence continues at coordinate 740,591 of JABMIG010000040.1, forward strand.
GCGGTTTTGGTTCAATCATTTAATCTAATCTATGCTTCAGCCTCTATATCTGCTGCCTGTGGCAATATATATACGACAAAAGTTTCTTTCCCGTAGTTGCCATTGTGTAGAAGTATGCCATATTGGCAACAATCTCTGCATACATAAGTACTTCAAAACACTCTTTGTGTTGTGTTGATGAGGCTGGTGGTATCACATATTCGTTAGCGTGCATTGTACTGGGGCATCATACCATTGTTGATGGCTAGAACACCATATACTGTAAAATGTACATAAAAAAGAGACAACAAAGTTGGACAGTTCTTGCTTATGTTGGATTCATGTTATTATGCAATATTAATTTACAGAATACATTTTATTTACCTAGACGGTATGTCAGGTAAGTTACCATGCATATTATTTAAAAAAATAACGGATAGTCAAGATTTTTTTTAAAATCTTAGTTGTGTTGGAAACTGAGCCGTTTCCTCCTTCTTCTTCTCCTTCTCCTTCTTCTTCTTCAGTGAGACAGTTTTTTTGCTTTTTGCCTAAACAGGTACAGAGCCATAAGTTAATCTGAACTTACCTGTAAATAATTCATTTTTCCCTTGGACTTACATGGGTAGTCTTAGTGTTTTAATATATGCCTACCTTTAAAAATATATCTTTGTGTGTAACGTCTGACATTATTTTCAACAATGTTTCTGTAAACTTTAAGGGAACATTAGTCACAAATCATTTTAAGACATAGAGACGAAAAATTTTAAACAAGGGTTCTTTAAAACTTGAAGGGAATGTTATCGTGTCACAAAAGAGTGTGTAACAAGAAAATGATTTCACAAACTAAAAGGGCGTGGGAGCGGCGCGCCGAAGCGCAGGCGCTCCCGCCCATTTTTGCATACACTCGCACTACAAGCCACTTTATTTTAATATACGTCTTCCTCTGTCTCTACAAATGGCAATCTGTTTCGCTGCAAAAAATCTTGCAGCGGCTGCTGGTAATTACCTTTTTACCTGTATTGTACGGTACCTTATGGTATCGTACGATTACAGGAATATCATAAAACACTTTTATGATATTGACGTCATCTTTTTCAACAGTGCAAAACAACTACGCTTTTGTCTCAGCGCGCACGAAACTCGGATTCGCCAATATCATAAAAACTTTTTATGATGACCGTGCTGGGATTACGGGAATTTTTATGATATTGAGGGATGTTTATTACCGGTCGTCAATATCATAGAACGATTCTATGATGAATTACCTATACAATTCCGAGCGATATCATAGTTAATTGTCCTGAATGCGATCGAACTCATAGGTCATACTGTTCGCGTAATATGAAATATCTTAAGATATTACCTATATTTACGATCTTTTCACTAAATAAATTACGACAAAAATAATACCTTGAACAAAGGTCTAACAATCACCTAGTTATTTTGTACAACAAAATATTTCTCCAAGGCTTAAAATTTACTTGAAACACTGCAAGCACACAACACAGTCAATTTTCACAATACTGGAACAAGACTACTATTGGAACCATTACATCATTTACCCCATTACTAAAGCCTCCAGATGATGAGAAAGTCCTGTGAGAACACCTGTTACCAAGAGTAAGGAGCTCACAACACACACAACTGAACAACACAATGATGAATACCGGTACATGCCCACCTCTCACAGACATGAAAAAACCCTCCCGGCTAATCCAACTTGTCCAATTCTGTGGGAACATCCAAATATCTCCCCAAATAGTTCATTTGCACAACCTTTGAATCCTGGCATTTACTCTGCCTACTGATAGCAATCTCAAACAGCAGCAACGTTCTCTTTCTAGCTGTCCCTCTGGCACACAGTTGCATTAATGATGTAATTGACAATGCAAACATGGAGTATACAAAGAGATACCCTGAAATGATCCTAGATGAGGTTGTATCAATTCTGTACTGTTAGTTAAGGTTTTGAGTATTCCCAAAAACACAGTTGCACAATGTGAGAGTGTGGTGGCACTTATTATCTTTCCTTTCAACATTGGCATTACCCTTATTGCTACCATTTTAGAAGGAAGTTTGGCAACTATGCCAATAAATATTTAAAACCTATTGTAATTGTTATCATCTGTAATGGTGACAAAGGATGCATCGATTGAAAAATAGAGTCAGTCATCTGAAATCTGCAAGTGATACAATCAACTGACTTACCCAGTTGTGAACATGAAAAGATGAGCAATCAAAGATGTAAGTGAAGCATAGTGAAGTGAATATCGATTGCAATGTGTAACAATGTGTCATACCAATTGAATTGCAAGAGGGTATTTGGTATAAAATACAGTATTATCACAAGATATGTGTGCACTACAACGAATGAGCAATAAACAATAATTATTAGAACATCACTGACTGACCCTTATTGATGATCCACGGTATTCCTCAAAGTGTATGGGCATGACAACCTGTACGAAAACAAGAAGAAACAATAAGTAACTATTCAAAATGGTTGAGCTAAGGAATTATTCATTAACGAACATGAAATAATGCTAAAAACTGTTGCTCAATCCATTAGCAGCAACACACACCCACGATAAATGTAATGCATTAAGGCTGCACATGTAGTACCATTTCATATTGGTAGAAATTTGGGCACTCATATGGCAATTTTCAGATTACTGTTATGTTACACATATATGCACCATTTTTCACAAGTGTTGTAAGCAACTTCATTTGGTACAACAGGTGTGCCAAAATGTATATGTCACAAATGATATGTGTACCATATAAAAAATGGTGGTCTCTAGCTCTAATAGCAACAGGAATTGTTGTTCAACTGGACCATCATAATCATCAAACTAGTGTTACAAACAATTATCAGTTAAGACTCCATACTAGAGGGTGTATTGGTGGTGGTGGTGGTGGGGGCTTGTGGGGGGTGACACTAGAAGGCAAAGCTATAGATGGGGCCCTTAATATAGTACTTATTTTTATCTACCTTAAAATGTATCATAAGGGGGTTAATTTGTATGATCCGTGCATTAAAGGGCCTAAAGACGGGGCGTATGTGTGGCCAGAAATCGGATTGTGATATGTCATAGAACGAATCTATGATATTGAAAAAATCGACCGAGACTGCTTGATGACTACGCGTCACGGATTTTTTTAGATTCGGATAAATCATAGATTCTTTCTATGATGGCTAGGTAAAAAACTTGACGTCATCTATGATATTGAGCATGGGTTCATAATATTACCAGCAGCCGCTGCAAGATTTTTTGCAGCGAAACAGATTGCGATTTGTAGAGACAGAGGAAGACGTACATTAAAATAAAGTGGCTTGTAGTGCGAGTGTATGCCAAAATGGGCGGGAGCGCCTCGCGCAGGCGCGCTGCGCTCCAGCGCCCTTTTAGTTTGTGAAATCATTTTCTTGTTACACACTCTTTTGTGACACGATAACATTCCCTTCAAGTTTTAAAGAACCCTTGTTTAAAATTTTTCGTCTCTACGTCTTAAAATGATTTGTGACTAATGTTCCCTTAAAGTTTACAGAAACATTGTTGAAAATAATGTCAGACGTTACACACAAAGATATATTTTTAAAGGTAGGCATATATTAAAACACTAAGACTACCCATGTAAGTCCAAGCGAAACATGAATTATTTACAGGTAAGTTCACATCACCTTTTTGGTCAGTACCTGTTTTGGCGAAAAGCAAAAAAACTGTCTCACTGGAGAAGGAGAAGAAGGAGAAGGAGAAGAAGAAGGAGAAAACGGCTCAGTTTCCAACACAACTAAGATTACCAGCAGCCGCTGCAAGATTTTTTGCAGCGAAACAGATTGCGATTTGTAGAGACAGAGGAAGACGTACATTAAAATAAAGTGGCTTGTAGTGCAAGTGTATGCCAAAATGGGCGGGAGAGCCTCGCGGCCAGCGCGCCGCCCTCCGCGCCCTTTTAGTTTGTGAAATCATTTTCTTGTTACACACTCTTTTGTGACACGATAACATTCCCTTCAAGTTTTAAAGAACCCTTGTTTAAAATTTTTCGTCTCTACGTCTTAAAATGATTTGTGACTAATGTTCCCTTAAAGTTTACAGAAACATTGTTGAAAATAATGTCAGACGTTACACACAAAGATATATTTTTAAAGGTAGGCATATATTAAAACACTAAGACTACCCATGTAAGTCCAAGCGAAACATGAATTATTTACAGGTAAGTTCACATCACCTTTTTGGTCAGTACCTGTTTTGGCGAAAAGCAAAAAAACTGTCTCACTGGAGAAGGAGAAGAAGGAGAAGGAGAAGAAGAAGGAGAAAACGGCTCAGTTTCCAACACAACTAAGATTTTAAAAAAAATCTTGATTTTTAAAAAAATCTTGATAAGTCAAGTCGGAGTAGAATCGTTGACATTTGTTCTTTTCTGCTCCAATAACACCCGGACAGTGCTAGAAAGTAAAGAAATAGATTCTCCTCACCATCTGCAACACGCCCATGTGTGTCGCTCCCATAACTCTTTCTAGTTGTGGAGTTGCGCGAGATGCTAGCTAAACTCACCACACATCACGTGCACATTGGCGACACACAACATCCACTGATTCGTAAATAAAAATTTGGCGCGAACGGGTAAAAAAAAGAAGTACCCCCCCTACGGAGGTAACTAGCAAAGATACCAAAAAATATAACACGGGCGATAAGCTAACTTGAGCGTATTATAAGTTAACATTTTAATGTATCTTTTGACATTTCACTTCCTTTAGATCCGATTTATACGGTAGTAGAATACCCCCTAATACCCCTTTCCAACTCCACGCATGCCCGTGGCATAAGTATAACATTTTTTATGGTATTGTACGTCTGTCCATCGCACATCACTCCGTCAATCGGAACCTATCGTATGGTGTACGATACTTTCACAAAATCCTACAGCACAACGAATCTCGTCGAACACACGGAAAAAAAAACTGAGACATAACTAACAACTTGACCTAACTTGACCCATCTTGACGATGTCCGCCGACGCCCCATCATCATACAACCGCTGGTCCCTTCTAGACCCCACCACCATCAACTATGGACACTTTTCTAGCCGCGCCACCGCTCCCACCTCCACTCTCACCTCCAAAGGATTCTACATAACAACCGCCATCAATTACACCAATGGTCCGGCCCACATGGGTCACGCGTACGAAGCTGCCACCACCGATGCTATTGCAAGGTATGCGCGATTGTCGAATGGAAATGGCGCCTACTTTGTTACGGGGGCTGATGAACATGGGGAAAAGATTGCCAAGACTGCGGAGAGGGATGGGAAGGAACCTATTGAGATTTGTGATAAGGTGTGTTGCGTTTTAACTTCACTATTTTGTCATGGACATTGTTTGTCAGATGCATTCATGCAATTGTTGGGCATCCAACTATCAAATCCTTCTCACGTAATTACGTTCTTCCTTTCATAATATCCGGTCTACTCCCAACAAATAGTACGTCACCGGCTTCCAATGCCTCAACCAACGAATCCTCGTCTCCAACGACGACTACGTTCGCACCACCTCCCCCCGACACAAACGCACGGCCCAAGCTCTCTGGCTCCGCTGCGCCGCCAACGACGACATCTACCTCGATCAGTACTCGGGTTGGTACAACGTCAAAGAAGAAGCCTTTGTGACCGATTCGGAGGCAGAGTTGTGCAACTTTTGCGATCCTAGCACTGGGCAGCCATTGCAGCGAGTGCAGGAGGCGAGCTACTTTTTCAAGATGAGTAAATACCACAGCAGGTTGGTCGAGCACATTGAACAACATCCCGAGTTTATCTGTCCCGAATCTCATAGGAATGCGATTTTGTCGAGGTTGAGAGGGGATGAGTTGAGAGATTTGAGCGTCAGTCGTACCACGTTCACACATGGTATTCCTGTGCCGGAGGGATTTGAGCCGAATCATGTCATGTATGTGTGGTTTGATGCATTGACAAATTATTTGACTGGGGTTGACGCCTTGGGGGTGTGTGACGAGGAAGGCAAGAAGGATGAAGAGTTGGCGAAGTTATGGCCAGCCGATGTGCATATTATTGGGAAAGACATTTTGTGGTTTCATACAGTGATTTGGCCTTGTATTCTCATGTCTGCTGGAATTCGTTGCCAAAGACCGTCTTTGCACATGGGTTTGTGAACGATAAGGATGGGAAGAAGATGTCAAAATCGGTCGGCAATGTAGTTGACCCTCATGACATGCTTGATAAATTTGATGTTGATTCGTTTCGGTGGTATTTGTGCAAGGAGGCTCCATATGGAGGAGAGTTGAGCTTTTCAGAAGATAGCATGAGGGACATGCACAATGCTGATTTGTGTGATACGTTGGGAAACTTGGTTCATCGCGTGACGAAGCTTTGCGGGAAGTACTGCAATGGAGTTATTCCTGATGTACCGTGTCCGGAGACACCTGTGCTCGACTTTGATGCTCTTCGAAACGGGTACAAGGCCAAAATGGAGGCGTTTGCTCTAGAAGGTGGTGCCAACATTGCAATCCAAGCATGTCGAGACGTAAATGGATACTTGACCAAAGAAGAGCCTTGGAAGCTAAAAGGTGACGAGTTTGCAGAAAAACGCCAGGTCGTTGTTCGTGCAACTTTGGAGGCTGTGTATGCTGTCGCGCACTTGCTGCTTCCATTCATACCCAATGGGGCCTCTGAAATTATGAAAAAATTGAACACTCAACCGAAATCATTAGGGGAAATAAAGGCGGACTTGAGAAACCTTGCCGTCGGTACCAAGATTGACGTTGGAGACATTTTGTACGAACGAAACCAATCGGACGAAGAGAAAAATCTTAGTAAGGAAGATGCATCTAAGAAGAAACAATTTTCATACGAGGAAGCTCAAAGATTGAAGAAGGAGAAGAAAGCCAAAGAGATTGCAGCGAGTAAAGCAGGGCAAAAAAATGAAGATGCTGATCAGCCTGAATTTACCAAGATTGACATAAGGGTGGGCCAAATTAAGAAGGTAATTCCGCCCTTTCTCACGACCGTACTTCGCGATATGCCTTGTACAATAATGTTTCATTTCGCCTTTCACTCCAGATTTGGAATCACCCTGAAGCAGACAAACTTTTCTGTGAGGAAATCGACGTCGGCGAGGAAAACCCACGCCAGATTGCCTCAGGACTGCGAGAACACTACTCGCTTGAGGATATGCAGGATAGGAAAGTACTTGTTGTGTGCAATCTGAAGCCTGCCAAGATCGTAGGCTTTACAAGCGATGGCATGGTTCTTGCGGCAAAGGTAGGGTTACATGACTAAGATCTTTTGTCGCATATCCGAATGTCATCCTTTGATTTGATCTCCTTTTCATTGTGCTACAGAGTGCTGACGGAAAACAAGTAGAGCTGATTTCTCCACCGATAGATGCACCAGTAGGTGAGCGTGTGCTTATTGATGGACTACTTGGAGAGCCGTTTTCTTCGACTCAAGTGAAGAAAAAGAAAACGTGGGAAGCTGTGGCCAAAGAGTTGAAGACTGGTGACGGCGGCATTGCAATGTGGGATGGTAAAGAGATAAAGACGAGTGCAGGACCTTGTTCCGCTGCTAGCCTTGTTGGTGCACCTATTTCATGATAAGTTTGATAATTATAGGAACACGAATGTGGAAGGCAGAAGTAGCCAACAATTATAAAATGTGGTACCATACTTTACAATGATGAAGTATTATGTACCTCCACCGAGAAGTAGTGTGCCTCGTACTCTCTGAGCTGAAGCCGCAGAAGGCATACGTATTTTTTACACATCTTGATCTTTCTTTCCAGGGTGAAAGGTTGATTGATGCTCTTTGACAGTCGCAAACCCCGCACGCAACGAATGGCGAGCAGCGCATGCAGAACAATAGCACCCAACCATCCACTCAAGAAAACAAATACAAATACCACTGTATAGCCACCGTACCTCATTCGATCATTGGAGCTGAATAAAACTGTACATACAACCCGATTCGTTTCTCTCACAACATGATTGCATCAAAACTTCAAACAACACAATTATTTGCGCGTCTGGCCCTTCTACTTGTGATAGATTTCGTCAGTCACGGCAGCAGTGGAAGGTGCATCGCCAGATGCAACGCGTTATGCACTCACTACCAGACGCAACGGGCTCGCCTTCTTTCGAGTAAAAGCATGCTTCGTTATAGATCATCGCCGTTGCATTCGAGCGCGTTGGGTCAGAAAAATGGGGTCTATGGGTCGAAAACACTGTCCATGGGTCTGGAGGTAAGAATACGAATAGTTGGTAGAAGAAATGGTGGCGAACCATGGCTGGAATCGTCTTATTCGACTTATGAGACACGTCTGAAATCCACGAACCTGAAAGTCACTACACAATGGCATAAGAATGACGATGATTTGATAAAGGGCACTGATGGCGACGCAGCCAAAAATCACAAAATTGTATTGCTGGATCCATGTGGGAAAATGTGCACAAGTGAGAATTTCTCGGATGACATGTACCGATGGTTAGAGGAAGGTGGAAGTCGACTCACGTTTGTGATTGGAGGTGCGGAGGGATTACCGAAAGAACTAAAGATGACCTATGGCAGCAAAATGTTGAGTCTGAGCTCACTAACATTCACTCATCAATTCGCAAGAATATTGCTTATGGAACAAATTTATCGTGCAAGTGAGATAAAGAAAGGATCTGGGTACCATAAATGAATGGGCTTTTCTCAATACCATGGCAGTTTCACATAGAATTTGGCCATCGCACAACACGGCACTTTGGTTACTACCTAATTGAATGGGACCTTATCTATTATTTGCTTAAGACTAACTGAACCCTTTGAACCCTTACAACTCATCTGAATCCTCCTCAAACGTTCCTTTCTGTGCAATATCCATGGCTAGCTTCAAAGCTTCCTTAAAAGCCAAACGATACTCGACAGCCTGGACGACATCTGCTTTGTTTGTATCATTCCTTCCTTTCCTTGCAACCTTTTCCATCGCGTACTTTTCACTGGCGAGAATCATCTTGTCTTCTTCTATTGTTGTGGGCAAGGTCTCAAACAAATTCTTGATTGAATCTTGCATTGCACTGACAGCGGAGGCGCGCAATACGCGATGATGCTTATCAATCAAGTCTATCCATTCCTCCATGGAGCGTTGTCCGTTTCCAAGAATACTTACCAAATCTTTGGTGGGGAATAGTGCTGCAATATCAGGAGATAGAACTAATACCTCATATTTTGGAGAATTCGGCTGATAGGTCATCAGATCGGAAGACTCTCCATTGAGTTTGTTTCCAATGTACCTGAAGAAATGATGCAGAGGATCGTTCTCATTTTTCTCATCTAATTCGGCATCCCCCCACTGCCAGAGTTGAGGGTAATCTTCAACAAAGCCGTATGTATTGAATACATCGACAGAGCTTTCCCAACCTGATCGCGCGTACGTGTTGTAAATTGGTTCGTTGGGAGCAATATCCGTCAGTGCAATAACTAGAAGTCCACCGTCGTCACTTTTTTGGAGGCGGGTGTTGATCTTGCCGTTGTGGTGATTCATGAGATCTTACGGAAATCAATCAAAAGCGATAAATAAAAAATCTGGGTATTCACACAACATCTCCCTTTCTGGTTAACGAAAATGATCTTGCGCAAGTCTGCCACTTACCATACATTGGAATGAGCCCCATATCAGCAGCTCTTGTCAAAAATATCTTGAATGCCCTGATCTCCAAATCACTCGGCTCTTGGCCAGCTTTGCAATGAGACCGAAACCATTCAATATGCCTGTGTGTCTGTCCCGAAGGAGGCAAACCTTGCAATTCTGTCATGGCTCGTCGATCAGTTCTCCATTCACTGGGTACACGGCTCCCGAGGCTATCATCAAAGTCGAAGTATGTATGCCACTTGGATTGTTCACCAGCCTTTAAGTGGTCGTGAATGTTTTCGACATGTGCGCATTGATTCCCAGTGTCTTCCGGTTTTACAACGAGGCTGCCAGGACAGTCTATGAGAACAGTGCCTCCCGGAATACCATCCGATGCGATCATTCCGCGAATGCCTTTATCATCGTAACCAATTGTGATACGAGGATCGATTTTGCCCCCGTTGGACGTGAACCACGAAACCAGGCCAGGATATTTGGAGATCAGGGGGTCATCACTGCCTGATGCAGCCGCGAAGGCGGCGAATGTGGATAAAAGGTGAAACAGAAGCATCGAAGTATCTACTGGAGCGTTATGGTGGCGGCTGTGAAAAGGGCGAGGGCTCGACAGAAGATATGGGTGTGATTACAATACACCATTGTCCGTACGGTCTACTACATACTTATTGTACCATTTGATACGTAGATTTTAACAGACTCCAGCCCAAAAGACTTCAGTGTGTTCATAGGCAGAAAAATATTCATACCACAGAATTTTATAAACTTTTGCAGGAAGACGGTGAAGCAGGCAATAATTTTAATTTTAAAATCGCTAAACATCTCTTTTTTGAGATCACGTCCATCTGTTGAGTCGTGTCACCTTGTCATGCCTCCAATCTCCAGATGGTCTGATTCCGCGGGGCTGAACCTCGCAAGATTATCCGCGCGACTGTTTTGGCGCCACAAATTGGGTGCGATGGACAAAAGAATCTTCCAAAGTGGAAATGCCATCGAGAAACTTCATCTTTTACCTCCATTAAAAAAATGGCGCACCTGTTCCCATGCGGACCATAATTGGTTTATCTAGCAATTTTATCATGAGTAGAGGAACTACCGTCAACCATGTCCGATCCTACGATGTCAACAATAGAGACGCAAAACAACCTGCTTACCGACGTGATCGACAAGTTTGATGATCAAATCGATCGCGATCATATTCCTCCAACGAATTTATCTGCCCCCCGCCAGTTTGCAGCTTCACTTAAATTGATCAATGACGAGTATACAAATAGTCATGAAAAAAAACAGCAGACAGGTCCCGTTGTGGTGGGTTTCGATTCAGAACGATTTATTAAATAATGCAACAAGGCTTCTCCATATTACGATCTCAACATTGCCGATTTCAGTGACATCTCAAGAGAGTTATTTCAGACATAAGAAGTATGGCTTAGTTGGGATCTCATCATCAAGGCCATGGAGGCCCTTGCCAAGTATCATGGATTTACAATTTGCATTGAGAAAGAGACCATTATGTACAACAGAAACGGCAAGAACAAGACATCTCGTGCATACGTGAATGGCGCTTTGAAGACTAGTTGTTCCTTTCAATCCAAGCTTGCCTCGCTCGAAACAGAGAAATATTTACCACCCAACTCGACACTTATGAAATGGAGGTACAAAAATAGGTGGGACAGGCCTACGAAGATAATTTCTGGTTGTGCCGAACATGGAGAACAGTGTACGCCAAATAGGTCAAACAGGATCACGACATGTCAGAGACAAGGGAAGTATGTCAACCATATTCCATCATCCACGATCTTCAGTCTGTGCAATTTTTTGGAAAATTCTGGAAGGCTCGACTCCAATCTCATAGTTAATTCATTGCATCATGTGTAGCCACGATCAAAGACAATATGAAAGCATGATGTATTCAATATTTGTGCAAAGATCATGAAATTGTTACCAGTCTACAAACAATCAAATGGGGATTACGAGCAATTTAAGGCTGTTTTCAGTGCAAGTGACATGCTGAATGGTATCAAGGGTGATCTCTTGATGATGATGAGGCTTATGAGGTTGCCCAGTCTCTTTGGTTGGAGGTAGTTAGTACCACTGACAGCAGAGAAGGACTCTTCTCTTTCATCAAGTATCTTGATCTAATGCATTCTAAGGCTAATGGGTTCACATACAAGATTGCAGAAAGTCCATCACATAAGTCCACATGTGGTCACAACAAAAAGTTATTAGGAGTTATTTGGCAGACTGCAACCATGAGAAGGAATTTTGAACTCTTTGGTGACTTCATTGGGATTGACATGATGAAACGTGGAATCAATACCCTTCTATTGCCATATTTTTCTGTTACAATGTACGATGAAATGTCCAAAATATGCATTCCATGTAAAGGAATACTCTGCGGGGAAAGGGAAGATATGTATCAGTTTGCATGCGACTTCCTTGGAGCAGCTTCTCCAAAGGACATACGATAACAAACTGTCCTCGTCATGATCAATTGAAACTGTGTGCATATGAGTATCAGCTTTTGACAAGCAGTGAGCAAGACATGGATAATCTGAGGCAGAGGGTGAGAAGATTGCTTATCCCCAAAACTGGTGTAGTAATACCACACGAAAGTGACATCTTTGGAGTCATACCTTCTAACCTTCAGTCAAAGAATTTCATTCTCCATCACATCCATGAGATAGGATCTAGTTCTGTTGATATCATCGAGAATCAAGTTTATTGTGTGAATTTCTTGTCTGGAAATGGTATGGAAGATACTCTTTGGAATAAAAAATGGATTATGAGAAGGATATTAAATCAATTGATTATGCACAAGAACAAAACAAAGAAGTATGTGTACGATGAGACAGCTTTGCAATACTTGTTGACAGACAAAATGACGGGATACAACAAAACTGAAAGTGAGTCGGCTGAAAATGAATGTCAATTGGAAACAAGCATGATGTAGAGAAAAAGCAATAATAAAAGTGTATTCCATTTTCCATTTCCTATTTTTATGTAATTGGTTACACACCACTTAACAGTTACAACAATATTAGTACCTCCGCACTGATGATTAAAGACATTCAGATAAACGAATGTTTACTGCATGAAACTACCAATCAAGCAAACAATACACATAGGAACTTCCAGCGATACATCCACCCACACCACTACCAATATTTGGATTCAAACAAAACAATATCTTGTTTTCCAAACTTTCCTTCCCATGACGAAAGTGGTCACAACGCATTCCTACCGGGTATGCCACCATGCTATAGTGGTTGAAGCTATTGAAGCAGCAAAGGAAACGATACATAGCTTCTTCAGGAGGAGAAGTGTTAAATACCTTCCTGGCATGTTCTAAACTAACAAGCTCAAACTTCAATGGACCCGTAACAACAGCAGGCTCACCACAGTCATGAAAGTACCTATTCAGGCTGACAAGAGCGGAAATTGAAAATGCCTTCAGGTAAATCATTTCTGCGATGGGAGGAAACATTGCAATGCAGGAGTCAGGCATGTCGAAGGCACCACCCACCTTATGAGGACAATAACTCCATATGACGAACTTGTTCTCAGAAGTCGGGGTTGCTTTGGCATAGCAAAACAAGTATCGGTCTTGAGCTCAAATGATGAAGCACCCATGTGCAAATCTGGGTAAGATTGCTCTGTGGTAAGACAAAAATCACAATAAATCCTTGTCTGTCTTGTAGGTGACTTTGCCAGACAACCCACGTGACCTTCTGATTTCAAATCCGCTTCTGCCTGCTTACGATCTAATGTGATTGTAGATATTTTTTGCAAAAGTGTCCCTTTCTGGTTTGGTACAAACGTCATTGCAAAGCATACCACTTGGACGGAGAAGTAGTAGCTTTGGTGCTTTGGCTTCATCTTCCAATGTAAACTCTCCAAGAATGATGGTGACATTGCAATCAGCACTGAAAATCAAGAAAAGAAGGCAGTATTAGAATGAGTGTAGTTGACGTAAAACATGTCATAGGTAAGATGAAAAAGATCCAGACACATACGCTATATCAGATTGCCCAAATATCTGTAGACTTGAGATGAACTCCGGATCATAATCAGTATTCCCTTTCCAGTCTTGAAATTTGGAACATTTCTTCACTTGTTTTACAAAAAAGATATCTACAACCACATTCATAGTTTTCCTGACGTCTTCTGGCAATGGGATCTCAAGTAAGATGTGTTTCTTTCCACTTATGATCGGTTGATGGGCTTTCATTTCAACATCAAAATTGGTTTGAATTATCATGGCATTCCTGTCTGAAATAACTCCATGAGTGACTGCTTTCATACAGTCTTCAGATGATTCCCCCAAAGCCATGTGATTGCAACTTAAGTGATGATTGGTTGCATCTGCCTTCAACAATAGACCAAATGGTGGAAATACCAGAGCGCCTCAAAAGTTATTCATTCTGTACTTCAGCCTTCTGGACTTTTTACGGCTCTTGTTGAAAAGGCCAACTGTTTGAGACATGTTGACTGGTTTCATTGATGCTGGTGGAGTGTCATCTTGGAAGTATGCAGAAAGAAAGTTAACAGTGGTAAAATCATTATCCTTGTGGTTCTTGAGATATCTATGACACTTCTTGTTGGCAGATTTGTCACTGATCAAAATGAAATCAGTATCAGGTGGATCTACAATGGAGAGGTCAGGGGCCCGAGGAGGAGTAACAATAGTACTCTTGGTAGATGATGGAATGGACTGCTTAAATGAGCAGCTAAATCCAAAGTCTACTTTTGGTTCATCCATGCTCTTCAATGCTAAATCCACGGACTTGAGGGCCAAAATGGAGGGATCCTAACCGTGTTGGGCCCATGACACAAAGACTGCAAACCTGGCAGTTACAATTCTCACAGCGCACATAGGCAATGTCTTCTGTCCTTGAGGGGGTTCCTGCCAGTACTGTTTGTGCAGATGTCTGCTGAACCGTGTCATGAGAGCAACAAATGCAACCCTCTGACCACATGATGTCTTGCTACTAAATGTGGCAACCACCCCAGAACTGCACCTGATCTGAGTCTACATCTGCAAAGGGCGTTCAGAGGGTGGTTGCTACAAGTAGATGCGTACAACAGTGGCAGCTGATTACAAGAGCCGCTATAGTTCTTCTAACTACTTAGATTTCTCAAGACGATCAAGGAAAATAATAATGCAATTTTGTTAGGCAAACTATCCGGTTGTGAGACAAGTATCACAGTGAACTGTAGTTTATATGAAACACAAGAACAACGTTTGTGATAGAAACCTAAGATTGCTATGTACTGACTGTTTTTAGTTGACAAAGTAACAGTGGAGGAAATGTTTGGGTTCACAAAGAATCGTTCGTGTGGACACAGAATCGTTTGTGTGGGCAAAGAGTCGGTCGTTAGTGATAAAGCGATCGTTTGTCAGTTCCAAAGAAATGATCATTTGCAATGAGACGTACCTGAAAACACGATCGTTCGTGTTGGATCATTCGTATTGTATCGTTCAAGTTGCAACGGTCCCGTTGGATTGTTTGTGTTGGATCGTTTGCATTGGATTGTTTGCGTTGGATGGTTGCAATGGATGGTCGCAATGGATTGTTCAAGATGGATCGTTCGTGATGGATGGTTGTGACATTCGCGATGGATTGTTCAAAATGGATCTGTCGCGATTCCATGATCGATCGTGATGAAACGATCGTTTTGAATGCATACAATCCTTTGCAATGAAACAATCGTTTCGGTGGAAACGATTGTGTTGGTGGAAAGCCCTGGCTATGACAGGGGTGCTTGCAATGAAAGGATTGGATCTTGAAATTTGTATGGCTATTGTTTGGTAGTTATTGGAGAGGGGTGGGCAGTTAAGCAAAGGTATCTACCTGGAAAGGGCGGTGGTACTGAGAAGTATGTAGAAGTCAATGGTCTACAGAGAGGTACTAAGTTCCCACGCACAGCAAAGTTCCAACGACAAGATACAAGTAAGGTGAAAATTATTTTGTGACAATCAACACAAAACATAAAACTTCAGCTTCCCTGTGGTCTTGCTGTCACCAGTTAGTTCCAGGACTCCCAATTGCAGCAAAAGAGTAGTCCTGAGGAAAATCTTGCGAGGTTCAGCCCTGTGGAATCAGACCATCTGCCAATCACGCATACCTTATCGCCAATACAGTCGCAGTGTCAACCAAAATACCTTCCGCTTCTAAAATCAATTATTTACTTGTTCTCGAACCAACATCAATAGACATCAATATCCGTTGAAAACTTATTTGATGCCAATCTATTGCCAAAAGGCCCTGTTCACTTTCTGTTCAGGCCCAGCTCAATTGCATTCAATTGCACTCACATGTGCTCACATGCAATCACTTGCAATCACTTGTGATCATGCGCATTTGCTTCTGTTTACTAGCGACCACATCCATTCACTTGCATTCAGTTGCATTCGATTGCACTGTCTTGCACTAACTTTCATTCATCTGCATTCATTTGCAATCCCTTGCAATCACTTGCATTCATTATTATTTGTGTTCCAGATAAATTACAAACCAATGTGATCAATGAGGATTGTTCTCAGTCAATTGCAATCAGATGGGATCACTTTTATTTGATCATGATCAATTTACAACCATTCACGATCAATTACTATCAATTTTGCTCACTTGTATTCTCTCATGCTCACATGCACTCACTTCCTCTCACATACGCTCACTTCCGATCACTTGCAATCAGGCTCCGTTCAAAATCAGTAAGTTTCCGTTGGAAGCAGATTTTGTTTCCTTTGAATCTTCGATCGCCGCTGAAATGATTTTTTTATAAGCTCGAGATCTAGTTAGAAAGGTTAACATGGCACCTATATGGTATCCGGGAATGAAACTGGCGACGAACGTTGAGAAAGATTGGGATCTTGATATGACGTTCACGAATATTTTTAAAGTTGGCAATTTAATTTACCCAAAATTCTTCTGGGTTCACCGTCTTCCAGATCCTGCAGAATTTAACAGCAATTAAACCGTTTCACCATATTCCACCCACATTCCATGAAATCTGATGACATTATTGGATTCCTCCCATAAAAATAACAGTAATTTAATGTCCTATGACTTTCGTACTTTTGTGATGTAACAAATATCAAACGCTCAATTACACATAGGGACACTCATAATGGAGTGTCCATGTTTTTGATATTTGTTAGCCAACCACGGCAAATTTGTTAGTCATTTTATCTATTTTTGTTCTGATGTCACGGGTCCAGTTAAGTCAACTAACAAATTTAAAAATGTTGGACTAGCAACTTTGATCAAATTTGTTAGCAACTTAACAAATTTGATGGTTGAGCGCAAGTCTTAGGATGTACTGAATTCCTACCGTAGATTAATTTCCGTAAAAATTATGTTGGCATCCACAATTTCAATCCCCTGATACCTTGTGTTGTCCCTCTTTTTAGTCACCCCATCAAGCCTCAATCCCATGATGATGATTTGCCGCATTGCACGTGATTTGTCTGTTCAACTTCAAACATTCTGTTCATGACTTTTGACATACCATACACTACATCAAACCCCCTGGTGAGATGTGACTTTTAGCCACAGCACCAAATGGATTTTTGTTAGAAGTGCGGACTTGAAGCAAGACTTCATGACAGAAGAGTGAGACTACATACGTCGATCAATGATTGCCTAACCACTGGGACATCACGATCTTAATCAGGAGGCTGTCAATAGATCTACTCTGATTACATTAAATACAGAAATTGATCAGATAAAAGCTCAAACTGATAATAATTTGAGATACACAAAACAATTGAAGGATGTTCTTTCAATTGTGCTCATTAAAATATTTTTTTCCTTTTGTTTTGCTTTGACTTAGATCATGATAGATTACAATTACTTCATTAGTACTTCATAATTATTTCTAATAATAGTAATTATAAATGCGCTGAATATATTTACAATAAAACATGAACTAGTCCAATTGTTATTTTAGACGTAATCTCTGACAACTCTGAAATGAACAGCAGGAGGTAGTTTCAATGTATCTCATTCAGGTCATTGTCACCAGTGTCCACGGGTTCAGACACATTGTTGTTAGGGGATTTGGCGTCAAGAGTTCTGAATTATTTTGATTAACAAACCAAGTCTAGCTTGCATAAGAATTACTCACACAAAAATATGTCTATAACCTTTGTCAATTATATTATTACGCACTGCCCGTCCGATAATACCCTTCACAAATCTCAGACATCATGAGCAATGCTTCTTCAACAAATGTCAACAATAAACCACCTCCACCTGGAGCTTGCATGTGAACTCAGTGTGGATGTATGGGTCTATAAGCTTTTTGTTTTCCCCTATGATACCCTGTTTTGGAAGGTAAAACATTATTTTGTCAAATTTGATTACAAACAAGATACTAACAAATTTACCACGTAAACATAGACTCACAAAAATTGATATTTGTTACTTTGACATTTGGTATGACCTCTACTCCAACAACAAACAAATTTGCCATCATTTAACTATCAAATATTAAAAGATGGACACTCAAATTGAAGTTGAATGGTCGCAAATTGAAAATGGTGACACGAAAGAAGAAGTGGAGCAGCGTGCATCTGTTAGTGGCATTGATCCTATGCCAAGGCGAAAGGTTTGGCCACTTCTAGGTTTGAATGATTGGTGGAAGGCTCAACCATTTGTTCAAGAGGATGTCTTGTTCACTAAGAACACAATTGCTGCAAGAACAGCTGCCTGCAGAGGATGTTGTGAGAGAGAAAGCAAATGATGAGAGAATTCTTGGCAGTCGAAGTGTATCCTGGACTGGAAAGTTCCCAATGCTCAGGGTGATTCATGCTCTCATCAACCATGATGACATAAAGAGTGATTTCCTGACATGCCACAATCTTCCAGATGGATGCATGGCCTTTGAAAGTAGGATCACTGACAAATCTTGCTTGGGTAATTGGGTACAGTATGACAAATGCTGACAGATAAATGTACCAATCCCAATTTCCTACCGGTGATGGGTATTTTCATGGACTTGCACTCCAATTTGCATGTCATATTGCAACTCAGCACAAATTTGTGAGTCAATGCAGATAGCAACTGCTGAGAAAGTGGAAGAGCAGTGGAATGCAATGATTCTTCAGTTGAAATGTGTTATTGAGAGTTGGGAAAGAAGTGGCTAAGTAGATGGGGTTACATTAATGTTGAATTTGATAATGAAGCAATGAATGAATTCAATGAACTGAACAAATAGGATCAAGTGAACAATTGTGAGGAAGATTTTGGGACGTTGAGGAATCTCTCCAAAGCAGAACTTGATCAACACAAGAAGTTTATCTATGGTAAATCTTATTTCTCTATCTTTGGCAAATGATGAATACTCATGGCAGCAAGAGAAAGAGCACATTCATTCTCTTCAGGATACAAGGAAGAATCTGGCCATTTGCCTGGCTTCTGATGACATTGCAAGGAATGCAAATCTTGTGAGTGTTATTATGACAAAGAGCAAAGGATTAAAGAGGAGATCAATGAATTGACATCATCATTGAACAGGGGCAAAAAGGAAGACATGCCAAAGAGATGCAATTGTAGTCTAGTTTAGAAGATTAGCAGACAAAATAACTTATTAGTAACTATTTATGAATCCTTATTCATTCTCTTTCCCAATTGAGGTCTTTCCCATATCCTTCTGCAATCAAATTATGAATTACAGTGCATGGCAGTGCGGCTTAATTAATACTAGAATTATGTGTTCACACAATTCCAGTTGTAAGATCATCATAGTGATGCCTACACTTCATCAAATCTGGCAGTATCAGCTTGATTCATTGTGATCATTTCAACATATCCATCATCTCCGTTGATCATGTAATTATTATCCCTTTCCAATGATGGGGGTATTTCTTTTGAATTGTTAGATTCCTAAATGCAAAAATTGGAGTTATGCAAGGGAATTGACCATTGCAAAAACCCTCTTTGTCCTAATGTAATTTGAGGCAGTACCCCATCTTTGAATGAGCATACAACTGCATATTCAACTAGAATTTGAGTTGAAGTCGTCCTTGATGTTTTTAGATCATTTGAAACATTGAGACTGTGGGAATGCTCAAAAATAGCTAAAGTGACATACATTTTTTTCTAAGTTTTAATGATGTCAATTTTTTCTATTCTGTAACTTTGCATCTTTATGATAGCTTTGCAGTAAAATATAAATTGTCTACCTGAATGTAAATAATAATCTGCATTCAGTTTTGTCCCCCACTTCGGACATGGGGTAGACATGTTTGCTTTATGGGAGAGAGAGGCAAGACAGATCAGAGTCCATGCAAGCAAGAGCCGTTTTGTAAGCCGTGTACAACTAGATGACCGTTGGTCCGTTTAATCCTGCAGATAGCTTATTTCTCACAAATAGCTTATTTCTCGCAGATAGCTTATTTCACGCAGATAGCACTATAAATAGTCCTATCTGCAAGGATAGCCTTATTTGCGAGAGCGTACTATTCCTACGTTGAAAATAAGCTTATCTGCAAGGATTATTTGCGAGCTCGCAAATAAGCCTATCTTCGCAAATATGCTTATTTAGTCTGACATAAGTGATTAGTCACAGTGTGACTGAAGTGTTTTACACCATAGTAGTGACTGGCACTTGACTGGCCCTCGTTTCACTGCCAACCACTCTCTCGCTCGTCTCGTCTTATATAATACCACTACACTAGCTATACACTGATTGCAGATGTGCATTTGATATGGTACTACCTACTATGATGTGAGTGTAAAATGGTTGTTTGTTATTATTTCAACACTCCTAAGTGTGTAACTTTTACTTAGTAGTACTACTGTTAACATGTATCACTTGTGATTTTCCCACGGCCTCATTGGGATATGATGTCGCCATGAAGGAAAAAATCAAATATGCATTGTCTCCAAATAAAACATACTGATGCAGCTCTTATCATAATCTTGTTTCATCAATCCCCTGTCAAGCCATTTGTACAAGTCACCCCCCTTGAATGCCAGACAATCTGCAGTGGATACCATAGATATTTGAAATATCATGAATTCAACCCTGGCATTCAGGTACAGCTTGCCAATTTAAACCAAACTTGTACTTGCAGACCAAACTTGTACTTGCAGACCAAACTTGTGCTTGTGCACAGATATTTCTTCTGGTAGAAACCACTGCTTTTTGAGTCATCCAGCTTAGTTTTGGTGTCCAAATGAATATTCCATCAATCATGCCAGCACAGTTATTTATTTTTGGTATGCTTGTATTTTCAAATCCAACAGCTATCGCCCTCTGGGCCTCAAGGTATTTGGGATAGAAAATGTAGAACTCCAGAGTCATATTAATTGCCTCTGCAATGATCCAAAGACAGTCAAAAACGGAGATATGACACACCATAAATACACCCCATATCATATGGTGATCCACCCACAAAATATTGAATAGTGCAAGGTAATTGAATGGCGGAAGGAACCGGGCCATTGCAATTTGGGGGATCCTTGTAATTACTACCGGCCTCTTTGCAAAAGAATTAAATGAAGCTGATGAAATGATTGCAATGACATACAATAAGTCCATTGCAAATAATTTGGACCAAGGGAATTGTAGTTGTCCATCACTGAATGCTGCTCTTGGATTTGTGGTGTTGACAAAACCACATACCTCAACATGTCACCCTCATACATGACACGGACAGCATTTACGACAGCCCGTATCATGGCAATGGAACTGAACAAGTGCTCTGTAAGAGAAGAAAAATATGTTGGTACAGCAGCCATTTTGGATGATTGTTGAATAGAAAGAGGGTAGGGTTAACAGTGGGTTGGCAGCCGAGATGTCAACACAGAAATTGTAGTTCTGTAGAGGTGTGGGGTGTGAAATATTGCATCACATTGTACACCCCTGTGACAGCAAGATGCTTTCAGGGTGTGATTATTCTCTGGCAGGGTACAACTTCTTTCTGCCTATGCACACACGCTTAGAGAAACTATACTGTTGCTAACTATCAAGATTTTTTGTTAGCCGCATTGGAAACTGAACCACTTTTCTCCTTCTCCTCCTTCTCCTCCTTCTCCTCCTCCTCATTCAGTGAAACAGTTTGTTTTTCACTTACAGGTAATTTAACCATGAACATAATTGTAATTACCTGTAAATAATTAAGTTTCGGTTTGACGTACATATGTGATCATACTGTTTTGATGTTTTCTTTCATTTAAAATTGTATCTTATTTCAAAAATGGGGGTGTTTGTGTGTGAGGTGCCGCTAATCAAGCTTAGACAATCCACCTCATTTTTAAACCTAATACTTCCTCTTTTTCAACAAAGCTGCCTAAAATCTTATTGTGGCTGGTTGTAATATAATATTATTAGTTATACATGAGACTTTGGAGAAATTATTTGAATTGTATTATAGTAGTTATAATTATAAAGATTTTGCTCAAGGTAGAAATTTTGACCTTTTGTGTCCTAATATTTTTGGTGGTCAACTCCTCTTCCCCTCTTCATGTGCTCACTTTGATAAACATCGTCATCATTTTTCTATCTCTATGATAGCATCAACTGACCATTCACCACATCAATACAAGACATGCATGTTCTGACATAGGTAATATATTATCTGAACTATGACAAGAAAGTCAACGAGGGTCGAACAGTGGTTTCTTTCATTCTTCTAGCAGTCTAGGGAAAAGTCTATGTTGGTATTTCAAGATTTTATGTAATTTTATGTATTGCGGACTGGGAAGTTTGCTCTCACTAGTGCCCAGAACACCAGGGGCTTCTCTGAAATGTAGGGCTGTGCATAAATGTTGTAAGAAATAGTGTTCCTCAAAAATTATTGAAACTTTGTCCTTTGCATGGGCAATTTGTAGGTCAGAAATCTATGTACAACACTCAATAATGTTGGTTTGGATTCTTGTGTTACATCAGGTGGCCTTCTGATGAAGATCATAATCACTTCACTTACATATCTTAAAGGAGAGAAAATACTTTTGACATCCAAATTGATTTTTGAATGGGAACTGGTCCATTTGGGTGCTTCTTTCTTGAGTGCATATTTGAACCTTGATGATACCGGAAGAGGTTGACATATACCTGACATGGGGAACTACAGCTACAGTAACATGCACTCTTCAGGGATTTTTGGACAACTTTGCTTTGGTCTGTGGCATGAAAGTGCCCACAGAAGCAGTTCTCCCTTTACATACTGTTTTGTAGTGAAATTCAAATGAAAAGATGAGTTGTCAACAACACAAGTCCTTTTGCTGGTATTGGGACTATCACAGGTGTCCAGTATCTTTCTCGCACCATTTCCACTTCTTGATGAAGCATAACACTACTTGCAGCTTGATATCTGCGGCATAGCACAATATCCAATGGGTTTTCTAACATGGCTCCATAAGACTGTTAGAGGAGAAGTGTTGCTAGGAAAATGTGGATAAGCAGACTCTTCCTAGTACTATGTTCCACAGACTTTCTCATGGTAGCATCCATTCTTATTCTAATGTCATAGTCATACTACTTACGAGGGAAAACTGAACGAGGTTGCATAGGGGAATTGTCACATCAGTAACTGATGGTGCCTTTCAATCAATGAAGGTTACATGACAAGGAATTTGGTGTAATCAAACATTCAAATGAAAATTGTGTGGGGTGGCTGGTATGATTGTCATTTCATAGGTATCTCAGCAGAAAAAGTTCAAATTTAGATGATGTTTAGAGTGCAGATGTATGAGCTATTCTTTATGCTGTTGCTATAACTCACCCTACCCAAGCGGGTATTGATTGAAATGGTGTGCTTCCAAAAACAATACTTGAAATATCCGGAAAGGGAAACCTCAGAATACCTTTGAGTGCTGTTGTGGCTTACACTAGAGGGGGAATTGTGGAGAAGTCATGGCAGTATCAATAATAGCAATAAGACAACTGAACACCCAATACCAAACAACAACAAAGTCAATGTACTGTACACTCCCGGTCAATTGCATAGATTTTATTCAACATCATGAAACTCACAACTTTAGCATTCAACATTTTATTAACATAACATGGCACTACGGTGTAACACCAACATTCTGCTTTGATATTATTTTGACCCGAATTTTTTAACAGTTTGATGCTTTCTCAGACAGGTCCTAGAGGTCCAGTAAAAATGTCTTTATCTAGTGCAAAACTGCCTAGGGTGGGCAGCCAGCATGAAAGAGGCCAGAAAGAGGCCTACTGAATCCATGTCCAGTTTCTCTCGACACTCTTGTGCTACGAAGTTCCTCTTTGGTTTCTTGAAGGCATGTCGGGAGTATGTAGGTAGAAGTAGGTAGTTTAGTTCGGATTGGTATCACCTACGTGATTGAATACCCTATTATGATGTACAGCTACTACAATACCCTTTACATTCCCATGCCCGGCTCCATAGATACTGCTCCGTACCATACTGTACTCGTTTTCAGGCTCTCGTTAGGTATTGTAAGCTCTCTCAATAACAGTCCCTCTACAATACCGTCCCTGTCTCTATCTCTCTCAAAAGCGTCTCGCCCTGTCTCGCCCCCTCCGCTGTTGGTAGAAGACCATAATATTAGCTTGCTTTTGACTCTCTTCATCGCCAACTGCAAGGTGAGTTGTTACGACTGCTTGTGTCAGGCCGTTGCTGCTCTCGCTGTGTCCAGCTTGCAAAGTGATCGCTTTTTTGCATGATGTAACGCTTGTCAACGTATCACGTTGAATATGTTCCACTATGCGAAGTCCGCGTTAGATTCTACTCGCACAGAGTCATCGTGCTCTTCTTAGATGAATGCATTCGTCCCCAATTGCAGCGAGAGGCAGAGCCCCGGAGACTAGAGTGACATGAATACCCGACCTTTATCTTACTTTTATGTTGGCGCTACTCACGTAATTTTTGATCTCTCCGTTATTTATCTCTCATATTGCTCTATCCGACTAGTTTACATTATCTCTTTGAATCTCGAAATAATATGGCGTCGTCTCAACCGCATTCATCATCCTCGGAAAATGTTATATCAGACATTATAAAGCAAGGCTCTGAACGTGGACTTTTGTACGTATCGGCGGGGTTGGTCTGTGGTGGACTCGCGAGCATTGTATTGGCCCGGGGAGGTGGGTCTGGAGCAGCACGAAAGGTTATTACTGCGTTTGGTACAGGTGTCGGAGCTGGAGCTGCTTGGAGTAGATGTTCGATTGACATTGAAGAGGCGTTGAAGGATATGAAATAATGGATTTTTTGTCGATCGATGTTCGGGTCAATGTCAGTAAGTGATGACAGGTGACACCAATTTATCCTCCTATTCATTGAGGGTAAACGAAGGCAGTCATGAATTAAATGACCAGTTGCCCATAACTGGCCGTGTAATTTCAATATTGAGTTGTAATAAGTTGTTCTTGCGTAGCTCAGTCAAAACGTCTAGCAAAAGCATGGTGTGGTGTTGAACATCAAATCAGTCATTCGTCTATTCCTACCGTGTCCCTTTCGCCACCACATCGCTGCATTTTTCAATGTATTAGATAGCGCTAATTTATGTTTCTATCGTCTCATTGCCGTTACTGACAATATTCTTTCAATAACGAGAGTAAAGGTGGCTTCTATGTAATCAAAGAGTTTAGCAACAGAATTGTTCGATGTTAGACGCCTAATCCTTCGTTTCTTTATCCCCAAATAATCTTTTCGCCACTGAATCGCTTAATCAACCCCCTGTTCTCTTCGCTTATTTCACAGCTACGATGTTCGCTTCGACTCTCTCATTGTCCTTAAATCATATCCATAGCCACTATTCCGCAATGTAAATTAAGCCCCCTCTTCCCAATCACATCTCCGATTCCCAACCGCATTCAATTTAAACGAGACAAGCAACATCAATCAGACCTCCTCCAAGTCCAAGGTTCATTGCCAGGCTTATCCGTATAAGGGTGAGGTCTCATCCATCCCAGAGGGGGTACAATCAGCGAAATTAACAAACTTGCCACGACGAAGCCAATGTACATTTTTCTATTGTCCTCATCAAAGTAGAGTGCAAACGGTAGTAAGAAAAGGAGGAGAGTCGCAAAGTTAATTGCCAGTGACTTGGGGTCGTGCCCTAGTTTTTATCGCAAACATTGTCAGATGATAATCATGGCGTTGGTAAGCGTAAAGTGTTGATAGTTATGCGGTGTGTCGATGGCATTGTTAAAGGGACGGGCATGAACGACAATCAAAGCCATGAACGTGGTCATTTTGAGAAGCATGAATGAACTGATCTTATGAAAATTTGGAGAGATTGGACACATCTCGCATCTCACCTTGATGATACTTCTTCTTCGTGTCTGCCATGGTTTAATAAATGATAGTCACGTCCGTTGTATGTGAGCTTCTATCCTGGCGATTGATGGAGCGGCGGAGCTATGGTAGGGCAGAGCTTTATAGGCGTAATGGCTATTTTTAGGGTGATTGTATGCTGATTGGATGTATCGAAGTCTGTCGTATGCTATAGTAGTAATATGGTACTATTAATGATAGGTGTTCATGAAACAGACGGGAGACCCGTGACGAAGATAACACTTACCTTTATAACGGATCACTTTTTCATGACTTTTTTCAAATATGTTATCTCACTTGACAGGTAAACGGTGTATCACGAATGGCAACGAGGAACCCCTTGCTTAGCCGGTCCCGACATGCTCCCGAGCTCTCCCGAGGCTCTCCCGAGGCTCTCCCGAGGTGTCTGACCTGTGTCTGACTATTAATGGTTGTGTTCTGCTTTTTGATTGTGTGTGTGATGGTGCAAGAATTGCTGCAGACATAATTTGAAGGATCCAAGGAGCCTCGTTGCAATACCTATACTCCCGCCTGTTGCTCATGGTTTTGACACTTCTTTACCTCGACAAAAATTAATTTGGCTGAGTGATGAGAGGTGATGAGTCAGTCTGTCGAAGTTTCAACTACGTACCTCTAGCTTCATTTGTCAAAGTCAATCGTTGGTGAACACGAAACTACACGAAAGCACACCGAAGAGACCGACCGATCAACACAAATAATGCATTCGTAGAACTGAATAACCGCTGATCCGGTTCGAGGAAACGAAACAAAAACTCCCGATGATCTCTGGTGAAAATTCCATATCATTCTACTCCTTCCTCGTCTTGCTCCAGATATCAGCCATGACAGCAATGATCACCGACTGTGCTGCTGCAACGACTCCGTCTGGATCCACTCCGCTCCAGTGCGCTTTTATGTTGATACCATCGCAAGTTCCCAGCGCTCGTCACCCCACATCCAAGAAGAAAAGCAGACAGAAGCACCGCGCACATGTGATGCTGCATGCACAAGATGTGAATTCAAATCAATATGACATTCTTACCAATGATGATGACAATAATTCCGGGGGTGATGTTGTCGTATATAATCCATCTTCTGCTGCTGCTGCATCGGATTCCTCTGTGACATCACATTCACCATCTGTTACAACGTCGGGCAGAGGTCCAAACAAAACTCGTAGAGGCAAAGTTGTCTTGTCGAGAACTGGCAATCTTCCAGATGTTCACTGGTAAGATATCGTGCAAAGCTAAAAACTTGTCGAACACCGACTGACATATGTTTGACCACATCAATTCAATATTCAACACCTGCATAACCATGTTGTTCCGCAGGAGAGCCATACCATTATCTCACCTACGCACCCATCCCAACTTCAAACCTCTTCCACCACCCTCTCTAATTCATCATCTCCCAACCAAAGAACACGCACGTTACTTTCGTCAAGATTCATGGCAGTGGGATTATCTACATCAAGGTCGATGCACTACCTCACAGGCTGCTGCTGCGTTGGGATTTCTGGAGCCAAAAGCCGCACAATTCCTAGGTATTCCCAAGAGTTTGCAACGGGGTGGTGTAGGTGCGTGGGAAAGATTGCGCGAGGATACCAATAATATATACGAGTTAAAAGAAATGGAACGAGTTTTATGTGAAGATCGCGCTCAATTTGACAAGGATGTGGACATGGTGCACAATTGGAAACCGGGGATGAAGGAAACTGGAAGGACGTGGCTACGTGGATCGAAATTGAGGAATGAATTCCCATTCGTGGCCAAATATATCCCGACAATAACAGAAGAGGAATTGATGACAAAGAAGTTGTTAGTGCAGAGCCGCATAACCTCTTCCTCGCCTTTGACAACAAGAATGCAATGGGGAAATGCACAGGAGGCTACGTCCATACTGACTGCGCTAAATTATTTCTGCAGCATGGACAAAAACACTCTGATTCACGAAGTGGGCATGTGTGGTGCCGGGTTTGATGACGCCGACGATTCGGATATGAATGGTTTAAAAATTGGGGCATCTCCTGATGCCATAATTTGTCACGGAAATGGTACTGTAGAAGTCCTGGAAGTGAAGAATCATTGCCCTTTTGTTTGGAATAGGATATCTCCAAGCCATAGCATTAGTCACAATAGACGGTCGGGTCATCATCAAAAGAACAAAAAAAAGAAGCGGCAGCCTCGAAAGCTAAATAATGCTACACATGAAAGTGCTGAGCAACATACGAACCGGGCAAAATTATTCTGTCTTCGAGATTTCGACCTTGAATGCAAAGTTCCTCCAGTGTACATCCCCCAGTTGATGATGGAGATGCTCTGTGTGGGAGGTGCTGTAGAACTTGACGGACAACTGGACAAACCTAGTCAATGTAACCCAATTTGCACATCGGCTATTATGGTAAGGCAAACTGCCACAAGGGGTGCAATCCTTTTGCGCTTACGTCGGGATGATCATTGGATATCCGAAATGAAGTACTTTCTGGGTACATTCAAAAAGCGCTATGTGGACACTGGCACCATTCCACCAGATGATTTCTTTTGGGATGCTGAAGACAGTGACAGGTATCAACAATTTTTACAAAGGACAAAAGATCTCAGTGAAAGCGTGGAGCAGGTTGCTTACATTGACAATGGAAGGATCCAAAGAATGGTTATGAGTAAGTGCGCCGCATACGAGACCCCACCTCTATTTTTGGACTGCGTGGAAGCATGAAAACAGGAGAATATCCAAGATGCTCCTGACTTCATATGTTGAAAGGTTACAGTGCTGTTTCAGTCGCTTCGAAAGCAATTTCTTGAGGTCAAATGTTGGTTAGTTACCAAATATGCGCGTGGTTTGCGTGCTACTAAATGATGCTGAATAACTCTATTTTAGTTCAGTATTACCACATTCTGGGGTCTGACAAGTACTTGTTAGCAAGTGAAGCATGTCGCGAATTTTTGTACGCTGAATAAATTTCGTATGGACTCAAGCTAGTGGCTATCAACGGCCATGGATTGCTTAGGTTCGGGTACGTCATCGAAATGATCCCAGCCTATATAAAAATCAGATAACGAACATGAGGTTGCATATCTCCAGAGAAAAGTATTTCTAATATTGTAAACTTACATCGCCAAGTCGGGACATCATATATATCAGATCTGACCAAGAGAGTCTCGCATCATATCTTCGCTCTCCGGAAGCATCGGAAATACTCTCGATTTTCGTTCGTATTTCTTGCACAGTAAACTTCCCATCACCTCGACCCGCTTTCATTAATGCACCAATGGCAATAAGCAATAATGCTTGGTAATTCGTTGAACACGCAATTGCTTTATATACAGTGTTGTGAAACATGTCACGGCTAGCCTTTGAAACGTCGTCAGTACGAACAAGAGGTCGGGCCCCTTCTTCTAACGGCCGTCTTCCGGTGGTAACTGCTTCATACACATTTTCAGCTGCAACCTTACAAATATGAAACGCCTTCCTTATGTCTCCAGATTTATTGGCTGTCTTTCTCGCTACAAATCGAAGTGAATCTATTTCAAAAACATCAGTTAAGGGCTTTAAACCAGAGGTGAAAAGAAATGATGAGACAGGCTGGATGCAGATGAAAGACGAGGTATGCAGAGTCAAAACTCTTACATCGTGAACGTCACCTGTCATACCAAGCCTTTTCTTGATGATGGCTTGAATCTCCTCGGTGTTATAAGCTCCGAAATAAACACGTTTCTGCCCCAAACGAGAGCTGAGTTTTGGGGATAGCCTATCAGGTAGATTAAGGGTGTTGGAAATTCCAACAACTGCCAGAGGATTATTTCGATAGTTTGTACAGGGTAAGAATAATACTAATGAGGATCAACCTAATGAAGGCTGCGTCTCTTACCAATCAATTTTGCACTTTGCAGCGCACGTAAAGGCCAATCAAAGAAACTGTACAGTACGGTTTCTTTATCGGTCACAAGATAGTCAATTTCATCGAGAAGCAAAACAGTGACAGGTTTGCTGGCAACGTCATCTTCGTATTCTCCGTAGTCATCGTCTTCATTGGTAAAGAAATTATCCAGCGCCGCCGCGGCTTCTCCGGCTTGCAGCTTCTCTTTCTTTATCCCACTAATTGCTTCCCAAAACTTTATGTATGCATCGTAGGGATTTCGCATCTCCATTCCATTTAGCTCAATGAATCTGAATTCTGGCACTTGGCCAATGATTTGTTGTTGTTGTAACTCCGCGATAACGGAACGTACAGAAGCGGTTTTTCCTGCAGCGAAAGTAGACGATAATGAGTCACGTTACGAGCAGTAGAGCAAGACAATACATTGTCACGAACCTGTTCCTGGTGGCCCTGCAATGAAAATACTGTTTTTGATTGTCATATTAGTGTCGTTCGCATCATCTGAGTTTTGCCTCTGTCTACCACAAATTGCCGCTTTCAAGAAATCAGATATTTGTCTGCGTTCATTCTCACGGCATGTCAACTCCATTCCATGCAGTTGGACATCTTCAGCTGCTTCCGCTAAAGACAAGGTCTTTATTGCAGATTGAAAAGCCTCTTTCCAGGATAAACTGCGGCGATCAACTAAGGGCACTTTGTGTTTAGCATGAAAGCCATACAGTCTGTTTAATGCGGCTTTTGCGGTTCCATGTTTACCAAAGAACGTGGAATGCATTCGCCCTCTTTCTTCACGACTGGAATGTGAGCCACTTGGAACAAACGACTTTCGATGAATCGACCAAAAGCGACACGAATAAAAGTGAATGCATGGCATTCCATCCACGGTATCACTTAGCTGGACTTTGGGTCGCCGATCCTTGTGGATACGAAGGGGCGAAAGAATAGAATCGGCAGAACAAAAATCAAGGTGGTCGGTCTCAAAAACTTCCTCCAATTCGCATTGATCTACTTGGGATTCGGTTGCCGAAGTAGCTTTTCCTTGACCAGGGAGTTCATGGGATCTATAAAGCCACCTAACTTCAAGCCGCACGTCGTTTGCGCCGTTATTCCCGCAAATAACGTCAAAAGTGGATTCCGTGCCGTTATTGTCGATGATTTCACGAAGTTCCAAGCAGGACTCTTTCGTGCTATGAACTCGGTAGATTGATACTATTTCGACTGGACTCCATGCAACATCAAATGGGTATTGCCCGCAAGAGACGCCCTTGCTTTGGGATTCAATTTGTAAGATAACTTGATCATGGAAAAAGAAGAACATGAGATCAAAGCGTTCTCACAAGTGTGAAACACTATACATGACATCAGTATTTACCAGTATCCCCCATTCTCACTATCCATGGCCCCCCGGATTGTGAAGACTTGATCTTACTTCGAAAAGTATGATGATATGAATCG
Organism: Cyclotella cryptica; assembly: GCA_013187285.1. Taxonomy (NCBI): domain Eukaryota; phylum Bacillariophyta; class Thalassiosirophyceae; order Thalassiosirales; family Thalassiosiraceae; genus Cyclotella; species Cyclotella cryptica. The sequence continues at coordinate 771,812 of JABMIG010000040.1, forward strand.
AAGGGGGGTTGAATTTCGATCTCGTCGTAGAAGCTCTTCTGCGAAGATACGTCAACGTGAAACGGTGCCTTCCTGCAGAACACTCTCGGGACCTCAGTCTCGTCAACATCAGGAACAGTTTCCTCAGAAATGTCGCAAGGTGTACAAGAATGCACTTCGCGTAGTTCTTCGGATTTGAGAGATTTCTTTCGTCCACTTCTCAGACTATCGGATGGAGACTTGTCAAAATGAAGACGCCGTTTTTGTGGTAGAACCTTCTTTGCCGAGCACCCCACCTCTGTTTCAGATGCCGCTGTAAAACTACATGCTCCGTCTGTAATCTTCCCATTTTTGATGGGATCAGTATTAGCAATGACGGAGAGGAATCGTTCCATATCTTCCGCTCTCTTTTTCCTGTCCATCAAAACTTTGTCGCGATAAGTTGTCATTTGGTTCAAGTTGTTGAAAACGTCACACGCCGAAAGTCCACGTTGGACTAGTGTATCTACAGTGTTCTCGACTTTTCGCATGGAGGGGAACATGAGATTGCAGACTCTTCGATTTTGGACCATAAACTTCGGGACGGGAGAGTCATCTTCGTAGGATGTCGCATAGAATGTCTTACGAGGATGATTCATATGGTGATCGTCTATACGAACGGGGCCAAGGATAGTGTCACAAGTGATCTCAGACAGATCTTTCCCCTCGAAAATTTCTTCCGCGGTGCGGTTCTTATCAACTGAGATAGCCTTTAACTGATCGCGTTTCTTTGTTTCCTTCGTTGCACTCATTGCCTCTGATACACGATAAAACCACCGAATACGTACTTGGACCTCTGATGCAAACCGTGGATTTAAGTCCTGATACGAATCACTCTGAGGGGCCCCAACTCGATAAATAGCAGTCACCTGAGCAGGACTCCACGGCTGACAATAGGGATACCATTTATCTCGACCAGGAATGCGATCCACGCCAATGGGCGGCTCGGATTCTTCGCATGGCACTGCAACTAAGTCTCCCACGCATAATTGCCACTTTGGAAAGTCTCCCCTACGGTGAAGCAAACTCCTATGAGTCATCATTGACCACGGATAGGAGAGGAAGCATGATGAGTAAAACTCTCTAGATGAATGTTTGACAAACAGAGAAGGCGGGGGCACGTTCAAAATATTTTGATCTTTCGAGTTCCCTTGGTATCCTTCGTCTCGAGGAATGGCCAGTTTCAGGTAACTGTATGTTTTGGTCCTTAACTCCTTGCGTTGCTGAAGTTGCTTGGAGCATTCCAATCCTCGTGACATAAGGTTATCTCGATCAAATAAATGCAAAATATCTTGCTCCTGGTGAAGATAATATCGATAACATACATGCATTGAAGACGGCACTATCTCTTCAAGACATTCATTGATCATGTCCCTTTCCCTAGTGCGCTTCAAGGCCACTTGCCCCAATAGGAGACCTGCATCTAGGACGGCCACATGACAAGATTCGAATATTTCATCTTTTATCCATTTTTTATCGCACGAACGCTGCTCGTGTCTGCGATTCCTGGCATCCAAATCTGACAAGCGATAGAACCACCTCAGTTCTACTTGTAATGAGCCCCAACGACCCAACTCGGGATCATGTTTTCGAAAAATGCTGAGAATTTGACACGGTCTCCATCGAACACTAAATGGAGGAGACTTCCGAACCTTGCCGGGGGGATAGACTCCTCTGTCGTTGGAATGGGTAACTTGAATGCATACGAAGTCTCCAACTTGAACGCGCCACAAAACGTCAGTCTCTGATTCTTCGACGGGGTCGTCTGTCGAAAAAGTGTTTGTTCTTGGGACCATGTCTAAGAAATAATAAAATTGGCTGTTTGCATCTTGGCATAGAATTCCATCATTTGATACAATCGGAGGATGGATACATTCAATGCCATTGTCCGGAGACCCACTGGACGAGACTGTCGATTTGGCATCTGTTTCATTGTTTTGTTTCTTGGAGACTACGTGACTCTTTGGAGCGGCTTTAGATTTCTTTGTGCATGACTTGGCGGAATGGGGGTGGCTACGTTTGGAGGGAGTCTTCTGCCGCGATGATGTTGGTGTTTTTGCCATGGCTCTTCTTCGCTCGCGATTTATCTTGTTGCTACCTAGTTGTTTGATGCATGCAGAACGAGAAGGCACTGTACAACTTATGACACACTTTTATGGGCGTACGCTCTTATTGTCGTCACCGATTTCTTGGCATATTTTGGCAAGTACACCACTTTTGGCGGGAAATAAACGTACCTATATACCTACGTAGACACCTTTATGGCATCACACATTTATTGGCATCACACCTTTATTAGGCCATTCACTAACGAGTGTGCTAACGGTCCATGGGCTAATTCTTCGTTAGCCCAAATTTTAATTATAAAAATTGATTTTCTTTAGCCCGCTGCATGTTTTTTCTTCGACTATGCTATTTCCAGTGCGCTATCCATTTCGATAGCCCGCCTCAATTTCTGCCTGCGTGAGTTCTTATGTAACATAGCCCTTTTGTCTTCTCAACGCATCTGACCATTCTGCCACCTGCGTTCTCAGAAACATTGTCCCCCATTCCATTTCACTTCAGCAAATCTCCCATCGTCTTCACAACAACCATCCAGAAGGTCAAACAGAAACGTCAATTCCTATCTTTGGGTCGTGTTATTATAGTCATAAATAGAGTGCGGATTTTATTGTAATTGCACCAATTATATTGTTGGTTCTTTCCTTCTTCGCTCATTAGTTTGTAAGTTAGTTAGTTACAGATGCAGTTAGTGTAGTTAATGAGACGTAGCTGTTTAACAACTTCTTCTTCTCATTTCCAGTTCTGAATTGTTCTTAATTCATTCTCTATTGAAACCGTAGAGCAACAACAAGTGCAGGAACAAATCGCACACTCAATATCCAGCTTTGCACCCCACAACTCCTCCATAATACTCTGGTTTATTGTTGAGTTCAACCGATCAACAAAACACTTGCAATTGATGACGTGGCTTGGTGAGGGAGAGCGGAAGAGCAATTGGTTGTGGAAGGGGGAGCAGGCGGTGAATTGTTGAGTTTGGAGTTTAATTGGTTGATTGTAGAATCGGTTGCAGTGCTCTTTCGAATCCCCTGCTTAGCATTGATGAAACGACAGATTAAATCCAACAATGGGGGTCGTTGACGGCCCAGGTAGCATGGTTGTCAACGACAACCTCAATTTGGTTGATGCCATCTGCCTTCCCAGCCATTTGTCAGGCATGCGAGGAGCGTACTCAATGAGTCTTTGGCAAGGTACACTGCATGCCAATAAATGTGTGTCCATAGTACTGTATTGTACTTCTCAGGAAGAGAACAGTCTCAAGTCTTGACAGGTCTTAACAGGGTTTTGGTGGGTCTTGGGAGGTCCTGGTAGAGTCCTGGTCTGAGAAAGGACAAAATCATACAAAGGGGTCACCTGTAAAGTGTATCAAAAGACTGCGGTTATGATTTTTGGGGAGATAGTGCATAGCGAATAGCAATTCCAGAGATTAAACTTAATTTTTCTCTCCGGAAGGAAATCGTGATTTTGGTTGTAAAATCGTATCATCTTGAATAGTGAACAGGCCAAATGACCAATCACGAGCTTCCCGCCACCACAAAAACAGATGACATCAAGATATTTAATGAAAGATAATTTTTGTGAAAAGGGGTATAGTATAACTTCCGCACTTTTAAAATGTTTCAGAACATAAAAGTATAATTTTGATGTAATTATTAATGCATGGAGTGGTGCAAAAAAGTCGGTCAACGCTGTTTGTCTATTCATCTATACGTTTTGGGGGGGCAAACAGCACCCTCTGTTCATCTATTCATAAAGATTCGTAATCGCTCAAAACAAATAGACAAATAGAAAATTAACAATTTTCGCTATCTGTTGGCCTGTTTGAAGGAACAAAATCATGATTTCAACTACGAACAGTGAATAGTGGTTTTTAGCAACAATGCTGTCCGTCTGTTCGACAAACAAAATCACAGCCAGAGGAATTCTTTTAAGAGTCGCAAACGCAATTAGAGGTAATGCATTGGTACTATTTATGTGATACAAAAAATGCAAGATATGTACTATACTGTCCTATACTACCTGTCTTGAAGCACTTTTCTACATAAACATTCGTTGATATAAAGTATGTGATGATAGGTCACTCTTTGAAATCTATTGAAATTCTATAAAAAGTCATGAGACATTAACCTGCAAAAAAATAGTCTACTGATAATATTAACACTTCATGAGAAGGAGTACAAACAAGATCATGCTACACCACTAGCCTTAGTCCAGCTCAAAAACAGGATAAAAAGGATAAAAGAAAAAGTAAATGTTTTGAATCTCCCATAAAGCAGGCTGCCAGTAGTCCCAGGATTCTTGTTATGCACCAAAAAGTCACTCATGATCATGTCCAACACAACAACCTTTGATGCTTCCTTTGGACAGGATGTGTTCCTAATGAAATCATTGAGATCCCCAAAATTCAATGCTTGTATTGCAGTTGCAATCCAATATGGGTCATTTTTGTCCTTCCAAGATGTCCTTCCGAGAAGGACAAAAATATTTTGTAGACATGTATCTGATGTTCCTAGATCAAAAATAAAGAATATTGAAAGAGTTAAGGTTCTCAAATGTATCTGGATACACTCTTGGATAATCTAAAAGTTCTGTCTGGCATGTGTCTGTGAATTCCTCAACTATGGTGTTGTTTGGCTTTTGATGGCCAATTTTGGACATGTTCCACTTCATGAGGATAGCTGTTACATCAACCTAACATATCAGTCATTAGCAAATATCATAGCCTAATCGGCCAACTTTACATCTTCAGATATGAATGCTAGGTATATCAGAACAGCCTGAGAAAGTCCAGCTACAATTTTTATACTTACTAGAGGGATCAAAAAAATGCTGATTCTTGGAATTTTGAAATGCTAGTCTTTGTCCTTCCAAAAAGGATAAAATGCCGACTATGACATAGGCCTAGAATCTGTGCTATTTAGTACCTCTATGTACTAAGCAATAATTCGCAAGTAGGTAATAATCCTAACTTCCAAGTAAGAAGGGATCATTGCAATGCCAAAGACCCATATTTTTGAATCTTTGCTATGACAAGAGCACACCCTCAAGACAACTTTGGGAATGGTGTGAATATACCAATTATGTGTAGAATCTAAACAGTTTCATTTGGGGGCAGAGGAGACTACATTACCCTTTCATCCTCATTTTGCTAGTTTAAATGTAGATAATATGGTCACAATCTTAGTTTCTTATGTCCGTTGTGTCCATGTCCAAAAATTCTTGAAAAAGACACCGTCCTGAACATGTCCCAGACATCTCATGTTTCTAGTATTTTCAACCAAGACACAGTACATTAAATTTTGGACACAGAGGACATGAGAGGCAGTGAGCTGGCAGTGAGAGGACATGGTGTGTTTGCTTTGTTTAAGGTTCCCTTTTTGATACTTTCAGGTGAAACACACCAAGAGAGGTGGTTGTTGCATGCATGTTACATTTATTTTTGTGCAATCTGTAAAGCTTGTGGTACAAAAGGACTTGAGATATATAGGGGTGTACCTAGATGCTGTTATGCAATGTATGCGTGTCAAAACTTCTGAGGACATGGGGCGGACATGGGACTCAACACTCATGTATGCCTGCATGTCCCCAAAAAAACATGTCCTGGAGAAATTAAGGACATATGACACATCCAAGGACATGTCCAGGACATTTGAAACTAGGGTCACAATTAATCAATACCAAAGCAACATACACATTCACCTAAAATACTGCGTATGATTTTACCAAACTGGCTGATGAAAGACTAAGGATGGTAAAAAGTGTCTTGAAGACAAAGAAAAACATTCTAATAATCTGTCTGCAAGCCTCTCAGCCAACATAACCAGTAGCCTCTCTGGGGGGTGATTCCGTAATGCAATAGTTTACATCATACACAAAGACTATCACACTACACCCTCATCTCAACTAAATGCACCCTCAAATGCATCAGCTACTGCCTCTTGCTGAAGGTTGCACCTAATTGTGACCCTAGATCAACCTTCATTGCCTTAATCCGAGCACATATCCATCAATTGTAAAAACTTGTTCTGTTTATATGCTTAATTCCATGCTGTTGCTGACAGAAGATTGGCATAGTCATGAGCCACCATAGTTTCTGAGCTGGAGTCTCTGGATTCACTCCAAGTCAGAGATTGGTATATATGACGGGGGGGGGGGGTAATTTTTGTTTGCAGTAGATAAGGGTCTGTGATCAGGGACTGAACAAGCTATGCGACCAGGATCCTTGATCAGGGTCAGTGATCAGGCTCAGTAATATTCACCTGTCTTCACTTTCAGATCTGACTTCAATGAGGTCTCTGATCACACATTGTGATCAGAATAGGATCACACTTTTATCACATACTGTGACTGCACTGTTATTGTTATTCTAACATGCTCTGATCAGGCTCTGATCTCCTGGTGTGTGACCTGAGCCGTTTCGTCGCAAAAAATATTCAGCAGGATTTTTAAAGGTAGTTTGACAGGTGTCAAAGGGTTGTTTTTATGAGCTTATTTTTGTACAATTTTGAGGATGGAAGGGCAGTGGATTTGTTGCTCCATCTGTTTCATTAGAAACGAACATTGTGTAGGTACTACACCATGTTGGTATGTTTAAACCCTTCTAAAGGGTGGTCCCGGAGTCCATGCCTCTGGGAGTAGGGCTATGGACTTCTGTGTGGGGGAGTCCATGCCTCTTTGACCAGGGTGGTGGACTCAAATGTTGGGGAGTCCTTGCCTCTTGGGATTTTGCCTTTTTATTTCAGGTAAATGATTCTTTTAATTTTTAGTACCTAGGGGTACTCAGTAAGGCAGATTCTTGGCCTATGTCACTCGCCCCCACGTATGGAGTGTCAGGTAAAAAAGAAACAAAAAACCTCAAAAAAGGGTTCTCACAAGAGTAACTATAACAAACTAAATCATCTGTTCAAACATTTATAACAAATAAGTAATGATTGAAGAGGGAGAGACCATTTTCGCCCTTTGAAAACTGAAATTAATACGTTTTTAAGTTTGATTGTTAAAAAGGTGTAACTCTTTGTATATTTAATCTTTCTAATTTTCTTTCACATTGAATCCTGATGGTGCCATTTGTATGAACTGATGTGATAGTCCAAGGATCACTTGTAAATCTACTTTCACCTTTGCGGAGTATTCCATCTTTAATGAAGGGTAGTGGATCACCAACTTTGTAGTCCCAATCACGACATGAGCTATTTTCCCGTTCTGTGTTTTGGTCTGTTTGGCATTGCCTATATTCTCCAACTTTGTTCTAGTCGGCCAGGAAGGGGATGTCGAACAACATGTCCCGACCAAAAATGGCTGAACCTGGGGAGGCCTTTAGTACTGTGTGGTAAGTTGAGCGAATGGCCCAAGTGACGTTTGTCCCAAACGTATCTATATGGCTTGGTTCTAATGAAGGGGCCATGCCTATTTCAGCAGTTTGGAGTGAAGGGGCCATGCCTATTTCAGCAGTTTGGAGCATAGATGAAATCACCTGATGAACTCATTCTAGAATATCATTTGCTGTGGATTCTTGACGCTTACTCATGATCCCAAATGATTCACATAGGGCTTTGAAGTGAAGTTTGAATTTGCGTCCATTGTCATAAATTATGTACCGACAATGTGGATACCTACTAAACCAGGTCTTGTTCACTAACTTGCTGATCATTGCTGATGACTTATCAAAGTATGCTAACTTAGGTTTCTCATGGGTCATTTTGCCATTCTGCCCTTTTGTATCCAGGGGAATAATCACCTCAGTGATTACAGTCAGTTCAACTATTTCAAACCAACTGGAAGCTGGGTCAATCATAGTCAGACACATGAAATCAATTACTGTCCCATCTTTACCTTTGATTGTATATGGGCCTATTAGGTCCACACATAGTACTTCCCAAGGGTTTGCGATGACAAATTTAGTAAGGAGCTTCCCATACTGATACTTATGCCTCTTGTTGACTTGGCATGCATGACAGTTTTTGACATATTTACGGACGGTATTTTGCATTCCTTTCAAGTACATTGCAGCACAAAAGGTTTCTTTGAGTCTAGTGTGTCCAGGGTGCTGTAGGTAGTGGTGGTACCAACTAACTTCGCTGTGTTGAACGGCTTTTGGAATGTCCATTTTTCCATCCTTGCACAGGACTTCTATACTCTCAACCAGATGTGTCAAGTATTGATCTGTAAACTTCTTCAGACTAGCATCAAGTTTTTGTGCTTGGGCAATCTCTCGTACTGTTAACCGGTAGATTGTGTCTTCTTTGCTGTGGTTTGCATATACCAAATTCATTTCCTCTTGGTATGCAGAGGTGTCTATGGCACTCTCTTCTTGCATGATGTAATGACACCAGCATTTTGTGAACGTCATCCAGTTCTCGTGCTAATTCTGGATCGGTCAAATGTCTAAGTGTGAAATGGTGTTGGCAATAGTGTTATGTGTGCCTTTAATGTAAATAATTTCGGGGCCAAATTCCTCAAGGAGCAATCTTCATTGGTATACACGGTCAGAGGTTAATCCAAGGGCGTCTTGGATTAGATTTTTATGGTCTGTGTAGACTTTTACTCTTTGTCCCCACAATGTGACCTTGAACTCGTTTAGTGTTTCCACTATGGCCAGTAGTTCTAGTTCGGTCATGCTGTATTTCTGTTGCGCTGTCGATGGTTTTCTTCTGAAAACACAAGTGGCCTTTTACCACGGGTGATAACTGATCCAAGTTGTTTAGACAAGGCATCAGTGTATATCTCAAATTCCCTTGAATAATTGGGATGGGCTAAGACTACATCCTTGGCAATTGAAGTCTTCATGCTATCGAATGCTTTTTGATGCACTGTGTCCCAGTACCATGGACGTTTCTTTGTCTTGTTGGCTCTGGTGACCTTGGTGTGACCACACTCTCCTGCTAGCAAGGTGAGTGGGGCAAGCACTTTGCTGCATATTGCACAAAGATCTGTATAATACTTGACCAAGCCCAGGAATTTACGGAGGTCTTTGACATTTTTTGGTGATGAGATTGCGATAATTACCTGTACCTTTGTCTGTTGAGGTTTGATCCCTGTTTGTGTGAGGGTTTAATGTAGATGTAGGTATTCTGTTTCTATGGCACAGAAAATTTTCGGCATTGATTTGCAAGCCCGCCTCATGTAGCCTGGTAAGCACAATTTTCAGTTTGTCAAGGTGGTCTTCCAGGTTTGCCTTTGTGATGCAAAACAAATCATCAAGTTAGGCTCTTACAAACTCTAAGGCTACCATTAGTGCTGACATTTTTGCTTGAAAAATGTCTGGTGAACCTGCGATGCCCATTGGCAATTGGATGTAAGAATACTTGCCCCATGGAAAAATGAGGGTAAATATTTTGGATGAATTGGGAGCCAATCTAATGGTATAGTAACCCATGTTTAAATCAAGGGTTGTAGCATAGGTAAATCCTTCTAGCTCTTGCAGAACTGTTCTGATTTTGGGTAATGGAAATGACTTCCTAACTAGTCGTTTATTTACTTCTCTAAAATTAGTGAGAAAGCGTCCAGTTCCATCTTTCTTTGCAATGATAATTGATGGTGACGCCCATTCCAATTTGGGCTGAAATTTGAACACTCCCAGTTCCCATAATCTATTCAGTTATTTGATAGGTGTTTCTTTGCAAGATTTGGATACTCGATATGCCTTGTCATTATATGGTTTTGTGCCTTCCTTGAGTTCAAGGGACACGGGCTCTGTGTTCCAATCACCTAGCGTTCCGTCAAAAAGTTCCTCAAATTCTTTGAGCAACTCAAGTAACAAGTTTGGTCTTGGAGACTAAGGTGAGTACCATTCGTGCTAACAATTGAGCATCTAGGACTTTAAGTACGCACTGTGTCGCTTCCTGCATACTTTGCAGTTCATTCGTCATGCTGTTGTTGACAGCCCAGGCTTTATCCATGTTTGATTAGGTTAGGCTATTGATGTCTCTTATTAGCAAAATGACGTGATTGATGGTAATTTCTTTTGTTCAAAAATCTTGAACAATTATGAGTTCTTTCATGGTTTGACATCCAAGAATGAGGTCAAACACTGGCTTGGTCATCTTTTTCGTATTGTACTCTACTACATTGGGAGTCAGTGAGTACTCCTTACTGTTCGAATATTCAAAAAACTTTAAGTTAACTTTGCTCCTTCCTTTGGTTAGGAAGCTCCCATTTGATGTGTGCCAAGACTTTGGCACCTTCCTATAGTGAAGCAGGGAGAGTATCTCTCCGTTTCTTTTGCATGGAACAGAAGGTCACCATCAGATCCACTGTCTAGTAGGATCCTGATGACTGTGTTACTGGTATGACGCCCTGTAGAGTGTTCACTGTTCTTAGGGGCTGGATTCTCAGTCGTTTTATAGCGTGCTTTGGCTACTACAGTAGTGACCCGTCCTTCTTTACCTGTCAAAGGGGGGTTCACACTATTGAAAAGATCACCCAACAGTTCAGGGTCCGACAATTTGGCAGTTATTTCACTCTGCACTGCAAACAAAAACCACAGGTAATCTTCCTGTACACTCTCAAAATGTCAGAGTGTCCAGGGAGGTTACTGGGAGTTTCAAGAGTGTACGGGTGGGTTACCGGTTTTTTATACATTGTTTCAGCCACAGTTACATTTATCATGCTAAGCTTTGAAGCAACAAAGTCTTCCGAGTGTTCGTGTGGTTCAAGACTGACAATTTGCGAAACATAAGTTACAAACAGGAAGATCACCTGTTGGGTCTAGTTTTGGTGGCAATTCTAGGCTTGGTTTTTGAATTTTTTGGTGACAGCTTATTGGTCCTATTTCTATTTTCAAATTGGTTGGTTTTATGTATGTTCTGTCGTTTTTTTAAAGACCCTCCATATAGGAATTAAATATGAAGGTTGAGAATTCCTGTCCCATAAGTACGTCATTCACTGGCTAGGCTAGGACCCTAATCTGCCAAATCCCTCAAAAACCCTACAATTAGGAATTAAGCACAAATTTTGAGAATTCCCGTACCAGATGTATGTCATTCACTGGCTAGGCCTAATATTATTTTTAACATCATGATTACTACTACATTCTACATTTAATAGTTATGTATAAGTATTGTATCGTACTATCACAAGTGACTGCGCCAAAAATACGAACACAAGAATTACAGATCAAAAAATATTGTTGACATGCCTACAGTACAATATGGTATGGTACAATACTGTACCATACCTACAACACAGGTGCTTGCACCAGCAGCAACTGTAGAGAGGGTGTGCTCTCACTTCTATCCCTTCATCTCCATTTTTTTCAATTGCATTGATACCCTACCATCCCATCGCAGGAACAACCAAAACTCAGCCCACAGACAGAGTTTCGCATCCCCCCTACCACTGCTGTCTAGCCAACAACAATTGGCAACAGTGGCTCAATTTTTAAGGTGAGTTCTAATGAACTTGTCCTTTTTTCAATTATTCTACTCAGTGCATGTCATTTTTTTCAATTAAAAATTTACAGGCCTACCAAGGGAACAGCGAAAACTCAGTGCACAGACTGAGTTTGGCATCCCCCTACCACTGCTGTCTAGTCAACAACAATTGGCAGCGGCGGGTATAATATCAAGGTGAGTTCTAATGAACTCACCCCTCTTTACAATTTTATTACTCAGCACACACAATTTTTTTTATTAAATATTTACAGGCCTACCACGGGAATGGCCAAAATTCAACCCACAGACTGAGTGTGGTGTCCCACTTACCGCTGCCGTCTAGTCAACAACAATTGGCAGCGGCAGGTATATTGGTAAGGTGAGTTCTTATGAGCTCACCCATTTCAACAATTTTATTACTCAGCACATATATTTTTTTATTAAATATTTGCAGGCCTACCAGGAGAATGGCCGAAACTCAGCCCAAAGACTGAGTTTGGCATCCCGCTTCCCGCTGCTGTCAAGGCAAGAACAATTGGCAGCTGTGTGTCAATTTTTCAAGGCAATTTCTGGTGAACTCAACCTTTTTTCATTATTATACTTGCCAAAAGTCAATTTTTTCCAATTAAATATTTACTGGTCTACTGGCGAAATCACCAAAACTCAGTCCACAGACTTAGTTAGTCCTCCCGCCTGGCACCGCCATCTAGCCAACCACTATTTGCAGTGGCGGTATAATATGAAGGTGAGTTCTGATGAACTCAACATTTTCTACCAAGTTTTACTCACCACACATCATTTTTTTCAATTAAATATTTACAGGCCTGTCACTGGAATGGCTGAAACTCAGCCCACAGACTGAGTTAGCCCTCCCACCCGGGACCGCCATGTAGCCAAGAACAATTAGCAACGGCGGGTATAATTTCAGGGTGAGTTCTGATGAACTCAACCTTTTTAAACTAAATTTTACACAGCACATGTCATTTTTTTCAAATCATTTTCTACAGGCCTACCACGGGGAATGGCCAAACTCAGCCCACAGAATGAGTTAGCCCTCCCACCTGGCACTGCCATGTAGCCAAGAACAATTAGCAATGGCGCGTCAATTTTGAAGGTGAGTTCTGATGAAATCAACCTGTTTTACAAATGTTTTTGCCACATCTCATTTTCAATTGAATACTTATACAGGGCTACCGCGGGAATCGCCAAAACTCAGCCCACATAATGAGCTGGTCCTCCTACCTGGCACCGCCGTCTAGCCAATGACAGTTGTCAGCGGTGGGTATAATATGAAGCTGAGTTCTGATGAACTCAACCTGTTTTACAAATGTTTTAATACAGCTAATTTTCAATTAAATATTTAATTTTGTTCTACCTTAAAGGCCGAAACTCAGCCCAGAGACTGAGTTTTGTCTCTCCCGTTCACTTCACCGCCTGCAAGTGTAAGTTCTTCTTTGTGTTTTGAATTATCTTTCGACTGAATTCAAATTAACTTCCTTTTATTGCCATTACATTGCAATAGCATGTTGTAGGTGTGCACAAAAAATAAAGTCTTAGTGTTGGTGCGGATGGTCCTCAGGAGCGTTTTTTAGTTTGGGGCTGAAATTTGGGACTATGTGTCATTAAGGCTCATTCTTTTGGAGGATGAAGGGGCGGGCCCAGAATTTATTAGGATGTACCGTATATGCTGGATTATAAGTACTGCTGGATTATAAGTTCCAATGGGCAAAATCCATTGACATTTGTGTTTTTCCAATGTTTACTCCACTCTAACTGAACTAAAATCCTCATGGGTAGTTTCGCCTTGTCATCAGTGACACACCCATATGTAGCGCTCCCCGTGACTCCCGATGGTTGCGGAGAAACCTCCAATGCCGTCGGAAGTCACTACACATCTCACGCACATGGTGGAGGGGTGGACAGCACGGATGAGCAAGGGCAGGAGGGGTACAATATGGTACAATAGACCTACCTCAAAGTAAATAGGGTAACTTTCAAGATACCAATAATTTTTCACCGTGTTAAAAATGCTAACTTCAGATTTATTATAAGTACAATCCGAATGCATCTTTTGACATTTGTGGTACTTATAATCCGGTATATACTGGTATGTTTAATTATACTAATAGAGATAGCCTGCACATACTGAGCTCAATCTTACACTATACTGTAGTCTAACAGTATATACCAGACCTGGTAGCCCTTCCGTACACTCCGGTAACCCTCCTGTACACTTCCACTTATCCTCCCGTACACTTCCAGTGACTCACTGGCTCTTGTGTGCGGTGTGTGTTGGTTCAACTGAGAGAATTCCTGTTGTTTGAATCAGAAAATGTTATGTTGGCACGTGGGGTAGTTTTATTCAGACTAGGATAAGTGTTAATCATGTCATTACAGTTTGTTAGTATCTAAATTCCTAGTACACCCCAACCCATCATCTCAGGATGAGTCTGAATCATCAATGTCACTCATGTCATGATGCTTACGCTTCTTCTTGTTGATAACATGTTTGTTTTCTTGTTGGACTTGGAAAGTTTGTCAATTTTAGCGGATAGCTGCACATGGCTACTTCCTCCTTGAGCAGGTCTCTTGGGTCCACGAGAGGTTCCATTTGGTTTTCTTCCCTTGAAGCTTGGCTTTGGGGACACATTGGAATCATACTTCTGGCATTCCGGAGTGTTGTGGGTGGTATGTGCACCCCCATGTTTCTTACAGAGAGAACAGTACTTCTCTGTGCGGCGTCTCTTAGAAATCCGGTCACTATAAGAGAACATCTTCCTTTTAGACAAGTCATTAGACTTGGCTTCATTCTTGGGTCCTTCTCCAACCTTCTCGATGGGGTAGGCCTTCTCACCAAAGCTCCCCTGAGCGTGTATTGGTCCTGCCAGTTCCGAGGAACCATCCTGAGGATGTGGCTTGCCAAGTCAGCATCATCACATGGCCCACATACTTTCATTGACTTTGAAGTCTTCAAAGAGTAGAATAGGCATGGTAAGAGTTCCGCATACCCGTTAAGGCATTGGATCCTCTGCACAAGTCCCAGATGGGTACTCTGTTTGGTTTCTTCAGCCCAGTGCTGATGTAGAATCGTTCCTGCTCCGTTGCATCAGTCCTGAAGATAGTCTGCACACGCAACTGGACACACTCCAAAAAGGAGTTCCAAGATGGCGGGCGTTTTGTGGGATGATCGGTCCCATACACATCTGTCCAGGGCTTGCAGTTGATCTGTTCCCCAACAATGGTGGTCCAAGGGCAATGGGCAGTCTCTGATGGTTGAGTGGAGTACTGCAGGAAGATCACTTGGCCAGCAGCCTCTGTGGTCTCACTAGTGCATGTTTTGGCAGCAGTTGCCTTTTTCCATGACTGGAGGATGGAAGAATTTTCATACTTGGCGTTGGCCTCAGTGGCCGCTGTCAGTTTTTCCTCGGCCTTGAGGTCTGCCTTACAGGCTTCCTAATAATCTGTGTCCAATCCCCTCTGGGAGATTATTTCCAGAGAGGTCTGGACATGATTGAGGAACTGTTCAAGACTTCCCTTGTCAAAGACAGTGACAGACAAGGTCATTTTGTCGGAGACCTTGATTTTATTGACCACCCTGGGGGTGTTCATAGCAGTGGGAATATGGGAGGTGGGTGGTTTGGACCTCCCTGTGCTCCTTTCACGCTCTTGTGGCTTGTTGCCTTCTGGACTTGATTTGTTGGTCAACATCCTCTCAATTGCCTCTCCAAGGGGGGTATTATGGAGGAATAAGGCCTTGAAAATGTCTTGGGTGCCCTGTGGAGCACCTGTCTTCAATTTTAGATCTGAGTTCAATGAGGTCTCTGATCGCACATTGTGATCAGAATAGGATCACACTTTTATCGCATCTTGTGACTGCACTGTTATTGTTATTTGAACATGCTCTGATCAGGCTCTGATCTCCTGATGTGTGACCTGAGCCGTTTGGTTGCAAAAAATATTAAGAGGGATTTTTAAAGGTAGTTTTGACAGGTGTCAAAGAATTGTTTTTATGAGCTTATTTTGGTACAATTTTGAGGATGGAATGGCAGTGGATTTGTTGCTCCACCCATTTTGTTGAAAACGTATGTTTAAACCCTTCTCAAGGGGTTCCCTTGTTTGGTTCTATGGACTTCTGTGTGGGGGAGTCCATGCCTCTGGGAGTAGGGCTATGGACTTCTGTGTTGGGGAGTCCATGCCTCTTGGATCCAGGGCAATGGAGCCCTTTTCCAGGGAGTCCTTGCCTTTTGGGATTTTACCTTTTTATTTCAGGTAAATGATTCTTTTAGTTTTTAGTACCTAGGGGTACTAAGTAAGGCAGATTCTTGGCCTATGTCAATGTGTAAGCTACCTTCCAGGCACTCTTATCCAAGCATGATTGTGTTAACTGTTGAAGATTAAGAGGAATTTATGTTTTGACGAACATTTGACAAAAGACTCAAGCACAAACAGAAACAGCAAATGCAGAATAGGATAAAGAACAGCTTTTGTTTTGCTTACATCACAGTGTACTCAGTGCCTGTTGCATTTTATGTGGTTGTGTCCAACAAAAATATCATTGATACAGCTATGTATGGTCCATCAGATGTGCCTCCATTGCAGCACCTCAGTTGCCAGCAGGTGGTTTGTTATCTCACTCTGAAAATACTATGTTAGGCTTCAATGCATTGAGTACATTCTTAAAGTGGTGTAATACTTTGCCCAGCAGTCTGATGTTTGGACAGAGGAAAAGTGGGATTGGGCAAGAGAAACCTATACTTAGTAATAGGGGGCAGTTATATGGAACCCCGTGGGTTCGTCAGACGAAACCAAGTTAGTGAGGTGTTTCATCTGACGAAACGGATCGGGGGTTATGTTCAAATACAGACGTGAATATAAGATAAAAGGTATCCCATGTTGCTTCCAATCTGACCGGAGATCGTTTTAACTAAACTTACGCATTAACACTTAGTATTTATATATTTAAAAAATAAAGTGATTTTCAGCTGTGTTGAGCTATGAGGTAAACGTTATCGTGGTATTATCTCTGGACAGAGGTTCAGTTCCATCTTTTATCATTTTATAGGTGCAAGATTTTGTCTTTCGAAACCATGTTCACTACCGTATATGCCGGATTATAAGTACCGCCGGATTATAAGTCCCGTCGGGATAAATCCACTGACATTTGTGTTTTTCTAGTGGCTTTGTCGTGCTAAATCCACTGGTAACCACCCACTCAGTTTCTCCTTAATGCCAGCATACCGCCGTTATGTAGCGATCCCCATAACTCCGGCTGGTTGTTGAGTTATGCTGATTTATTGCAAAACTCACATCACAACCACAGCACAACAATACTGATATCGTAATATACGATGGTGCGAATTATTCTGGTCAGATTCATGCCGTGCGATAGTGGACGCAGCTGCGAATTGCACCCGTTTGGATGTGGAAGCTCGCTGGTGTTGAATCGTCCGGACGGCGGGGTTGGCATGGTCTTGCGCATGAGAATGATGTTGCCAAATGAAGTTTCTTGTTACACCATCAACGGCGATGGTTCAGATGGATGTCGGGTTTGTTTTGTTGCTCGCGAATACGTGGCCGGGGAGAATGGTCGCCGCCTGGACAGTCGTATGGTATGCATCTCGGAAGTGTTTCAATGTGATGATGCTAACCGTTCCATGAGGCGATTGTTTCACCACAATCGTGGATATGCATACGCAAAAATTGTGTAATTTTCTCAGTTTAATTGATGATATGGATTGAAAAGCATTCCCAATAGTATTTAAAAATTATTCAACATGTATTATCAGTAAAAAAAACTAATTCAGAACCATTCAAACCCTTGTTTCATCCAAGCGTTTCATACTGTGTTTCCTGCCATGTTTGTGTAGACATGGACAAGCCATTCAGCGACCAACTTCCGTGTCGGTTCCTTTGCCACTCCCTCTACAATCCCATCTCCCTCTAGCATCCAATCCTCCCACTTTTCACGCATCCCACATTTTATCACCTTGTTAATTCCCACGTCAACCGGTTGGCACAAATATGTGCATCCCGGGGGTATATGGATCACCTCGATCCCCAGGGATTGGATTCGATTCACCACAGTTCCCATCATGTGGACGCGGTACGCATCCAGTACAAGAAGAGGAACAACTCCATGCGTGGTTGTTTCCTTCCAAGGAATCAAAACGAGGTCGATCCACTTGTGCATCATGTCCTCGTCCATCCAAGCTTTTTTGGCAGGCATAATGGCCACGATCTGGAGTGCGTGCGAATTCACGGTTTGCGATGTGCCTGTTTGGTGCGCCCTTGAATATGAGCATGGGCGGAAGCATCTTCCCGGCGGCATCGACGGTTATGGCAAGAGTAACCCTTTTTGTGTCCGCCGTGGAAGAGCGGACATGTATGGTCTTGGTTCCTTTCACCTTGAGGGTTTTACTCCAATGAAAGGAGTATGGTATCGGTGACTGATCCATGTTGATTACGTCACATGGATCGTAGTAAGCAAGCTTCTTTTTCATCATCTGGATGAAATGTCGAGAATCTTCTTTGGTTTCTTTGGAGTTCTTCTGCGCTGTGTGCGTAGCAGCGCGGTGGGTGAGGCCCATCGTCTTGGTGAAACGGGTCACCACCCTTTTCTTTGCTTCCATTGATTTGCCACGGAATGCGGGAAGCAAGCGGGATGCCTCTTGTCTGATCATCTGGGTACTTACCTGTATCCCACACTGACGGATTTCATTGACAAACCAGGACAAGTCTTCATTAATCTCCTGCAGGAGACTGGGACGGCCAGGATGGATCTTGCGGGCAGCTCCATTTGTTTTGAATGGAATGTACTGATCATTTTTCTCGAGGTTGTCAATTTTTGATAGCACTTTCTTGAAGCGTGGATAGTAGTTGTGTGGAAGACTAACCATCGCGCACTCTTGGCAACGAGAAGCACCCGTCGCAATGAGAGCGTTGATGGCGATAACGTACTCATGCTTCTCCTTAACTGTGAAGGATTTGCGCAAAGAGACAGCGTTTTCGGTGACATTCAGAAAGTCAACTTGAGGAACGAATTCCGCTTCATGAGGACCGATTTTGGATTCGAAAGGCGAACCTTCCACGCCGGATGAAAGACGTCCACGGTCTCTGTTCCTAAGCACAGATTCCGGTGCGACGATGCCAAGGACGGGACGTACATCGTGAATTCCAGGATGGAGTTCACGACAAGAAGGCAACATGGACACCATATTTCTACAATTATGGCATAACAAAACAGCAAAAAAGCAATGTCATTGTAAGGAATGACATTGCTGCCTTCTTCAGAATTTCTCGAATTCGAGACAGCGCTGAAGAAGGGGAGAAGAAGGGGAGAAGAAGGGCGGGCAGGTTAAACACATCATAACAGTTCATCAAGGAGGTTGAGTGATTGGATGTGGATGGCGCGATAAAAAAGTGGGCGGTGAGTGTGGAATGGCAACTGCTGAAGGAAGTAAGCCCCGATTTGGGGATCAGAACTGGCGGGAAGAAGGTACCATACACTATAAAAAATTAATTATAGTAAATTGGCAGGATACTGACATAGGCCAAGAATCTGGAGCTTCCAGGTGGAACTCCATAAGTCTCCTTCACATTGTTTGATACAGAGGAAGGACTCAAAAGTCATAAGATATGAGTTTCTCAGAAATCATATCCAAATAGGATTTTCCTTCCCAGAACTCCACCATACACATTGTAGGTGTTTTCTTAGGTTGAATATCCAATGGAAGATTTCCTTCTCAGGAACCTTCCCATGGGACAGTTCCTTTGGGCAGTTGAATATGAGCCAGTCATGGAACTGCCACAAATCACTGCCAATCTCTCCCATGATCATTTGTGTTTTTTATGCATGAGATAACTAGTATCTCATTCATCAGTTGTACAGTAGTATTAAGCTCATAAAAACAAAGTCAGCAAAGTCTACAACAAGATTTTTTAAATACTTTCTGGCTTAGGTCACTATCAATTGATAACCTACTCGAGCGAATTTTTTTTGGACCGTCTGTCCATCGCCGCACTGTCCTTTGACCGTCCGTCACCGTCGAGCCAACCACCATCCGTTCAACACCGTCGCGTCTGTCCTCCGCCAGTTCAGCGTTCAGCATCCACGTGTTCACCCATCGAGCCACCGTCTTTCGTGCGCCGGTAAGTAGTAGCACCACGTCTGCGCTACGTGATCCCGCCGCCAACAAGATTCGTGCCAATCGTGTCTCCTTCGAGTGCGAACCGCCACAAAGCTCCTACAAGACCCTTTTCCTTGGAACAAGTCTCGGAGCAGCCCTCTCAAGAATGTCTGCTGAGAAGATGGCCCCTATTGGGCTTAAGAACCAAGAGTGCGAGCGCGGAAGGGGTGGCGAGAAAGCCCCTATCCGTTATGTGCCGGATCGGGACCCAGTCCAAGAAGCTTTGGACCTCAAGCCTGAGACCCTCAAGTGCACCCTCGCAAATGGGTCAGAAACCCGAGTCACGGTTTGGTCGGACACGGTACCAACGAGCAGTTTGTACTGCACGTGAACAAGGCGTATAGTACCGCCAAGAAAATGGGTCTAATTCCGCCTGCGATGATGCCGAAAAGGCATATGAGTCGACAAAAGGTGATTGAAAGGCTGTTCTCACGCGAACTTGCCGATGACCCCTCAGCAAGACTGAGAAAGAGAAAAAGACCGCAGAGTCACTCTCCCTAAAGGCCGACATGCTCGCCTTAAGGACAAAAATGACCGACTCGGCCCTAGAAGTTTTTCAACTCTCGCCAACCTTCTCACTGAGGAGGCACGTCAGCCCTGGGACTTAATTGTCAAGGAGCAGACAGAGTCAAGTCCCTTCCACGACATCTTCAGAGTCTAAAGGAAGAAGTCACCGGGCAAGACGTCCGAGTCATTCAGGAGGTGCCAGTTACTCCACCTCCAATTGTGTTTCGCACATGACGCAGGCGAAAATTTGAAATTCTATATTTCAAATTGCCTCAAGAAGCCCAACAAGGTTCGGGTGCGTCAGTTTGTGCAGCGTGATGCAGCTGAACAATTACGTGGAAGACCTCCCGTGTTTGTATTACAGCCCGGCGCAAGTACGATGACCCAACAGGTCTACTCCTTCACTGACGCGGAGCTCGCATGCCATATCTTGCGCATGTGTCCGTTGAAGTGGCAGGACCAGTACCACTTGCTTGAGAAGTGCTATCCCGAAGGGGTTAAGCCTCTATTGCTCATTCTTGAGCGAATTGAGGTGGCGCACCCAGTGGATGAGAGGCAGTCGTCTTCTAAGCCTGCAAAGGCCCAAGGAGCTGAACAGCCCTCCAAGAAGTTTGCGCTAGGCGCACGAATTCCCAAGAAGCCCAAGCAAGCACGCACGGAGTATACGCGCGTAGACAAGAACTGCGAGCTATGCAAAAAGCATGGGGACGCACACACCACGCATAACACCGCGGAGTGTTGCCGTTACAACAAAGACGGAACTCCTACGCGAGGTACTTTCGGGCAAGCTGCACAAAAGTCCCGCGAAGACAGTCGCCCCAAGAAGTCCTACGCCCAGGTCTTGGCTTGCATGGAGAAACTTGAGAAGTCTCTCAAGAAAGCCAACAAAAAAGGCAAGAAACGTCGCCGTCGCGAAGAAAGTGACAGCGATTCCGACTCATCCTGAAGTGTTGGGTCGGGTAGTACCGGGAAAATGAAAATAGTTGTAAGAAAATTAAAACTAGCCACGAAGTTAGCCAATTGCACTACCCCTGGTCCGATAAAAACTACCAGTAACCAAAAATTAGAATTAAATGACAAAATTTTAATTCCGGATTATTCGAGTCCCCTAGTGGACGTAACTTTGAAAAATCTCAAAGACACCTCGAACTTGTCCACTAACTTTGATGTAGATCCCAACTCAGTGAGGGACACCCTACATAAATCAAAGTCAATTGAGCCATCTAACCCACAAAAATCAATGGACTCAGTAACAGCAGTACTAGCTGTACAAAAATTAGCGACTGGAAGTCAGTCCTCGACAAAACTCAAACACTTGTCCAGGAGTCGCAAAAACAACTTCTTGAGAGTACTATTGGACACTGGTTCCGATGGTGACCTCATGTTCCATGAAAAAGGAACCACCAAGCGTTTTCCCTACTTGACTAGGCAGGTGTCAAAGTCTTGGCACACGTCGAATGGGTGCTTCCAAACCAAAGGAAGAGGCGAAGTCACTCTAAAATTCCTAGAGTACTCCAACAGCAAGGAATACACAGTTAAACCTGATGTTGTGGAGTATGATGGTAAAAAGATGGCTAAGCCAGCGTTTGACCTCATCTTAGGTGTAAAAACACTAAGAGAGCTTGGAATTGTTCTAGATTTTCGAACAAAGGATATTACCATTGATGAGATCATCTTGCCGATGAGAGACATCAACAGTCTGTCAACTAGCTCTAAGATTGAAAAAGCTTGGTCAGTTAACCACAGCATGATTCATGAACCACGTAGTACTGAGGAAGCCACTCAGCGTGCAGTTCACATCTTAGATGCAAAATATGAAAAAGCAGACCTCCAATCAGTTGTTGACAACAATTGTCCTCACCTTAGTCTACAAGATCAAAATAAGTTGTTGGAGCTCCTCCGTAAATACGAGGACCTCTTTGATGGTACACTAGGTGATTGGAATACTGAGCCTGTCTCCTTCAAACTGAAGGAAGGTGCAAAACCGTACCATGGCAGAGCCTACCCAGTGCCACATTCAGTAAAAGAGACTCTCATGAAAGAGCTCAAAAGACTATGTGACCTAGGGGTACTACAGTGGCAGCCCGCATCTGAATGGGCTTCACCATCATTCATAGTACCAAAAAGATCAGACTGTACGTTTCCTAAGTGATTTTAGAGAAGTAAACAAAAGGATAGTTAGAAAACCATTCCCGTTACCTAAAATTAGTACAGTCATGCAAGAGTTAGAAGGTTTCACTTTTGCCACAGCCCTTGATTTAAACATGGGCTACTACACCATTAGGTTGGATCCAGATGCATCCAAGATCTGCACCATTATATTTCCATGGGGTAAGTACTCTTACCTCAGGTTACCAATGGGAATTGCTGGTTCTCCGACATATTTCAATCGAAAATGACGGAACTAATGGCCACCCTTGAGTTCGTAAGAGCTTACATTGATGATCTACTATGTATCACCAAGGGAACCCTGGAAGACCACCTGGCTAAATTGGAATTGGTCCTCTCCAGACTGCAAGATGCGAACCTAAAAGTAAATGCTCGCAAATCAAACTTCTGTGCCATTGAAACAGAATATCTTGGGTACATCCTCTCACGAGAGGGAATTAAACCACAACCCAAGAAGGTACAGTCGATACTTGCACTGACACCGCCCAAAAATGTCAAAGACCTCCGTAGATTTCTTGGCATGGTCCAATACTATCGAGATCTTTGGGCACGGCGCAGCGAAATGCTTGCCCCACTCACAAGCCTCGTAGGCGAGTGTGGTCATACCAAACAATCCAAACTTCTCAAGGTTAAAAGAAACCCTGGAAATGGACTGAGGAACATCAAAAGCATTCGATGACGTAAAGGCCACTATCGCCAAAGATGTGTCCTTGGCCTACCCTGATTACTCAAAAGGGTTTGAGATCTATACTGATGGATCCAAGAGACAACTTGGAGCCGTCATTACTCAGAACAACCGGCCAATTGCATTTTTCAGCAGAAAACTCTCTGTCTGTCAGCAAAAATACAGCGTAACCGAAATTGAACTTCTAGCCATTGTTGAAACACTCAAAGAATTCAAAGGAATGCTGTGGGGCCAGCCTATTGTAGTCTACACAGACCACAAGAACCTCATGCAAGATGCACTTGGTTTAACCTGTGACAGGGTTTACCGTTGGCGTTTATTACTAGAGGAATATGGTCCTGAAATCGTGTACATCAAAGGAATCCACAACACAGTTGCGGATGCGATTTCACGCCTTGACTTTGGTCCAACAAAGGGCGTCAAGGAAAACTGGATGACCTTCACCAAATGCTGGTGTTATTACACTATGCAATCAGAAGAGGACCCATCCCCAGCACAACACTCAGACCTCATGAACTTTGTGTTTGCTAACCGCAGCGAAGAGAATGCGATCTATCCCCTGACAGTTCGGGAGATTGCCGCAGCTCAACAAACGGATAAAATGCTGGACAAACTCAGCCTGCTGGAGGCATACAAACCTCAGCTGGTAGAAAATGTTCAAGTACTGTGCAAAGATGGCAAACTTGTCATCCCACAGGAACTCCAGCAGCGAGCAGTACAGTGGTACCATCACTACCTGCAGCATCCAGGGACAACCCGTCTCGAAGAAACTCTTCGCGCTGCGATGTATTGGAAAGGTTTGAGACACTCTGTCCGCACCTTTGTCAAAAATTGTCATAAATGCCAAGTCAACAAAGCGGCGCCAACATAAGTACGGTAAATTGCCTACAAAATTGGTTGTATCAAACCCCTGGGAGGTACTATGTGTGGACCTAATCGGACCATACACTCTCAAGGGCAAAGACGGCACTGAAATTGACTTTATGTGTGTCACAATGATAGATCCAGCTACCAGTTGGTTCGAAATTGTGGAACTACCGGTAACTGAATTCAATTCTGTTACTCTCAAGGGTAAAAAGGGCCTCAAGGGTACTAACACACATAATAAACCTAAAGAAGCATACTTTGATAAATCATCAGCACAAGTTGGCTCTTTAGTAAACAAGATCTGGTTTAGCCGTTACCCACGTTGTCAAGTAATCATTTTTGACAATGGAAGCGAGTTCAGGCTCAATTTCGAAACCCTATGTGATTCATACGGTATCAAGCGTAAGCCAACCAGCATCAAAACCCCCCAATCGAACGCAATACTAGAACGGATGCATCAAGTAATCATGACAATGCTCCGTACCGCTGAATTAGACATGGCAAATACAGTGGCTCCTAGTGACATAGCAGACTTCCTCACAGATGCTGCATGGGCCGTTCGCTCCACATACCACACGGTACTCAAAGCCTCTCCAGGTGCAGCAATATTTGGCAGGGACATGCTGTTTGACATTCCCTTCCTAGCTGACTGGAACAAAATAGGAGATCATAGGCAACGCCAAACCGATCGCAACACCGAACGTGAAAACAAGTCTCGCGTCGATTGGGATTATAAAATTGGTGATAGAGTACTTCTTCGCAAAGAAGGTATCCTCCGCAAATCAGAAAGCAAATACCATAAAGATCCTTGGACTATATCGACAGTCCATACGAATGGTACTATCAGGGTTCACCGCGGAACAAAATCAGAAAGATTAAACATTAGGAGAGTAACACCATACTTTGACACTACAGACACTTAAAATAAAGAACATGTCAGTGAATCACTCTTACTCCACTCACCACTAACACTTACGCTTGAAATAATGCTTCGTAGTCACTACTCAGCCAGGAAAGTCTTGTATCACCAGTATAACTCGGTACACAAAAACAAGTGTCTTCCACTCACAAAACAGGCCTCCCCATTTTTCCTTTCCAAAGAAAAGGTTTTTTTCACACCTCACCTGACCCTCCATTCGTGGGGGCGAGTGACATAGGCCAAGAATCTGGAGCTTCCAGGTGGAACTCCATAAGTCTCCTTCACATTGTTTGATACAGAGGAAGGACTCAAAAGTCATAAGATATGAGTTTCTCAGAAATCATATCCAAATAGGATTTTCCTTCCTAGAACTCCACCATACACATTGTAGGTGTTTTCTTAGGTTGAATATCCAATGGAGGATTTCCTTCTCAGGAACCTTCCCATGGGACAGTTCCTTTGGGCAGTTGAATATGAGCCAGTCATGGAACTGCCACAAATCACTGCCAATCTCTCCCATGATCATTTGTGTTTTTTTATGCATGAGATAACTAGTATCTCATTCATCAGTTGTACAGTAGTATTAAGCTCATAAAAACAAAGTCAGCAAAGTCTACAACAAGATTTTTTAAATACTTTCTGGCTTAGGTCAGATACCGACAAGTTGTCACCGTGTTAAAAACACAAACTTCAGATTTATTATAAGTACAATCCAAATGTATCTTTTGACATTTGTGGTACTTATAATCCGGCATATACGGTAGTGTAAGCATGCATTTTTTTTATTTCTTTAAGACTTTTGACTTATCAAAAGATTAGTATCTGTTTCTTGACCGGGTTCCTGTGGAAATGGCTTGATCATCACCAGTGAAGATAAGCTTCCAGTTGAAGAAATAGGCACCCTTCTGTACAGAATTGCTCTCACTCAAAGAATGCACTATATCACGTTCTCGTAATTGATGTATAGGTGTCAAAAGGAGATTTTTCAGCAGAATTTAAAAAATAAGCATTTTGTAACCAAAGCTTTGTGATTGATTTCCTTATTTGCTATGCTATCTCCACATTTGAAATATCTTTTGAACAACAAAAAATCTAGTTATTTAACATAAATACATCACTTTCATACATCAATGGGTGTTTTCCAAAATTTGGAATATTCAATCGAATGATCATAGGTTATATCAAATATTTACTGTGTAAGAATAATAGGATACATATGATACATGGGACTTAGGAAAACATTGTTGGTTTTTGAAAGTAATTGTTTTACAAATAGTGTTGTTAATGTCTGGTACATAGCTGTAGTTTTCAATTGCTATTGTTATTTGTCTCTGAACCACTGTGCAAGTCACTTCAACTTGCTGTTTGTGTTTCAATTGTTTTCTATGACTAACTTCTGATCCTTCTTGTAATGAGCCCAAATTGGATACGGGGTCTGGGACTCTTATATAATCATGATCACATGCTTATCATCGACACTGCAAGCACAAAACTGCCATAACCTGCCCATACAATCCCAAAATTTCAGAGTGTATTGGTGGCTTTCTTGAGGTTTATCAATATATTCGATGCTTGATAGGTACATATAAGTAGTATAAGAAGTAACTGCGCCAAACAAACACCAACACAGAATAATATCACGTATAACAAAATGCTATATCTACAGTATTGTATGGTACAATACCGTACCCCCAACACACCTGCTTGCATCAGCAGCAACTCTAGAGGGGGTGCACGTCACTTCTGTCCCCTTGCCTCCTGTTTTTCAATTACACTGAAACCCTGCCATCCCATCACAAGAGTTTTTTGTTTCTTCTCATTTTCTATACCAGATTATTAGCTATGCCTCAAAAAGTTTCAATTGAATACTTACCAAAACTCAGGAAGTAGTTTTTTGTTTGCGGTGGATAAGGGTCTGTGACCAGCATCTGTGATCAGGTTCTGTGATCATGGCTCAGTGATATTCACCTCTCTTCAATTTCAGATCTGAGTCCAAGAAGGTCTCTCATCATATGTTTTTTTCAGAATAGGATTACACTCTAATTATTATTATTATTATTATTATTATTATTATTATTATTATTATTATTATTATTATTATTATTATTATTATTATTATTATTATTATTATTATTATTATTATTATTATTATTATTATTATTATTATTATTATTATTATTATTATTATTATTATTATTATTATTATTATTATTATTATTATTATTATTATTATTATTATTATTATTATTATTATTATTATTATTATTATTATTATTATTATTATTATTATTATTATTATTATTATTATTATTATTATTATTATTATTATTATTATTATTATTATTATTATTATTATTATTATTATTATTATTATTATTATTATTATTATTATTATTATTATTATTATTATTATTATTATTATTATTATTATTATTATTATTATTATTATTATTATTATTAGAGCATGCTCTGATCACTCTTGCCTCATGCTCTGATTGAGCTATGATCACCTGCTATGTAGGCTTCCTTCCAGGCTCTCTTATCCAAGCATTATTTAGGAAATAATGATGAGACCAGCAATTGATGTAATACTCAAACACAAACAGAAGAACAGACTTTTGTTTGGCTTTTATCATTATTAAAAATACAACCTCTCCTCTTTCCAATTTTCCTATTCTTAGCTAGATTTTTTATATTTTCAGAAAAGTTCAACAGTGTTTGGCAATTTTTAAGTCTTTCCAATGTACTTCTTACTACCACATCGATATTTTTCAAAATTTGGTATTTTTTATCAGCGACAAGTCCACTATACCCCATTCAAGATTATAGATAACTTCTTCTAAGTGGGGTTCTTGAGGAGATCAGCAAATGTCAGATCATTCCCCACTTCTGAGTTTTATGCAATGTACAGGACATGTCTATTTTTCAAGAAAGCTTGCAATACCTGTTGCATGTGTGCTGACTAGAGTTGAGAATTTAGTTATCGTATCCTGGATTTTCTGATGCAAGCATCTTAACGTTTGTTTCTGCAAGAAACCCCTTGTCAACCCGTTGTTTTCATTTGACTTCTTATTTTAGATCCAAGGCTCACTTACTTTTGAATGTGAACACAAATTGACTCTTTTCCATTTGGCCCCGTCCAAAAATATGTAAGTATTTCACAGATTTTTTGCCATTTTCACCAATTCCACAAACATTATTTTGAATGGGTCATGTTCTTGTACACTAGTATTGTCACAAAGCCATGCTCCACCTGGTGCTTTCAATTACCACTCTTCAATTTCTGCTCAGTGATGTTGCTATGCTATTGTATTTGGCCAGTAAATGGAGCATTTCGATCAGAGCTCTCCATCATGTGTTGTAGACACCAGATCATTGCCTTCATCCAGCACGCAGTCTTTTTGAAGTTCCGAACAATCAAAAGTATTACATGACATGCTCACAAAGCTGGTTTTCTCTGGAGATCAACAGGCATGGTGCATGTGCAGAAAAGGCCAAGGTTCTGGACTTGCCAGAAAAAACTATGATACTGTATTGAAATGATTTTAAGTCCCCTTCACCTGTATACTGCTGCAGCTTAGTACTCTGCAAAACAAGTTGTTACAGTGATCAGGGAATGTTCCAACCCCCATGGAATCAAATACATCAATCAAACCACCCAAGCCCTTGGGATTCAATTAGCAACCACAAAACAGAAGATTTCTGAAATGCCATCAAGTTCACATGTAATCCCATGACACTAGTATAAAGAACTTGTCAAATAAATATGTATGGGGAAGGCAACATCAACAGATATCAAATCATCAGGACAGTGATAAAAAGACCTTTGAATGTACCCCTCCCAATGCTAGTATCCAGCGCTTTTTTGACAAAGAAATTCATACACATCACTTTACCAGAGGAGGGTATGACAATGAACTACTGGTTTGGGACAGAAAACTCATTAATCTTCAAAAAGCCAGTTAAACCAGTGCACACAAAATCATCTACTTCAACACAAAACTGTTCATCTGACAAAGACTATCATCCGCATCAGTATAATTTCTCCAACCCTCCCGCAATCGATAGTAACATTCCTGTTGTATTCGTATACATTATGTTAGTGTTGTTACTTTGATTAAACTTGTTCTAAGTCTAAACTACAGAAATACTGCAGTAATTATCCATTACTGTATAAGTACAGCAGTGATATTTATGCTCACACTGTGATACCCATGATAACACAATAAAGGAACCACTTCTATTACATGAAACCAGTGCTAGAATATTGCTAAAAGTCCCACCCACAAAAGGAACAAAACATGTGGGGGAAAACAGTTATTAAACCTTCATCTTCTTGTTGCGCATCTCTGCTACCTGCTCTCCATCATCTGACTTCTACATCGTCTTTGTTGCAGTTGGATATGTCTCCAATTCTGTCATCATTTGGATTAATCTCAAACCCATTTCCTCAGCTTCCTCTGGATGCTCATTGTAATCCTCAATCATACTGTAAAATCACATCTCTTTTACAATGCTTATAGAATCCAGTACTTTTGAGGCTGCTTGTGATGTGGTTCATTAATATCATACTAAGGAAAACAAAGCAACACACAATACTTATACACATATCTCTTGGCACGCTTCTCTGATACATCCTCATTCAATGTCCAGAACACATGACAGTTTTCCTCAAGAGTAAAATCATTAACTTCCCATAACATTGAGATGACCATCAATGTCATGAAAATTCATGCCTCCGCACATTTTCCAGTCACTGCCACTGGAAAGTAATCACATCTGCAGTGCTCTCCAGCTGCAAGGACTTTGAGCCCTCATACCATGATCTGAGCACATGAATGGGCATCCTCTTCCTTTCCTCCCAAAAACCTCTATAATGAAACTGTTTGAAATCCTTGTCTTTGATCAACTTATCAGCTTTTGGTTAGCATCTAACGGCTATATTCAACAGCAATGCTGCATGCTTTTT
Source organism: Cyclotella cryptica (assembly GCA_013187285.1). NCBI lineage: Eukaryota > Bacillariophyta > Thalassiosirophyceae > Thalassiosirales > Thalassiosiraceae > Cyclotella > Cyclotella cryptica. The sequence continues at coordinate 801,564 of JABMIG010000040.1, forward strand.
GGTCTTCTCAGTCCCTGAATTGGCTCTCTGTCCTCCCTTATTGCACTTGGTGGTCTTCCAATGATGCTCTGCCCTCCAGTTCCAAAAACATTTGAGGAAGTCCTGCACCAAAGCTTGCCAAGTACCTCAGTGAATGGGCTGTGGGGTCACCACTCAACGACTATACACAAATGACGATAATGCCCACATATATCTTGGACATAAATAATTTGAAGAGGTCAAGTGCATCACCATGGATGGCTTTCTTGCTAGACTTCATGTGCCTCCAGCAAGGGAGTCTGAACTTGCAGCCAATGCATCATCATCATTGTTATCACTCCCTTTTTCACCACTGTTATCAGATTGATCTGATGAATAATAACCTGTGATACAAAAAATAGTTATTAGAGAATGCACTTGAATGAGATAAAGAATGGGAATGAAGCAAACTTATTCTACCTTCCCCAGCCCAGTTGTCTTTGATTCTCCCGTAGTCTTGGAAAGGTCAAAGTTGGAGTATCTGTATCATGACAACACACTTTAGAGCTGGGTAGCTATCGCGGTTCCAATTCTCCAGAACCTTGTCAATTGCTAGTGGGAGGAAGTGTTCCATTTGATGTATGACACATTTCACTTTGCCAATGCCTTCAATCTTCATATCAGCCAGGCTTAACGGATAATACATTGGAAACAGCACTTTGCATAAGGACCTCAGTAAGTCCAAGAAGCCCTCATGCAAAAGAAACTCTCCTACAATTGCAAACTGGTTCCTGTCTATGAGAATTGCTTGCAACACATTCTGTCAGAATATTCTTTAACATCATGACCCTCTGCAACTGAATAGCATCACCCCCCATTCCGCAATCTGATAGCTTTATGAACTCCAACTTCTTGCCAGGAGTCTTTGATACCCTTGAATAGACTGCATAAGGAGCAGGGCTGGTGCTGCCAAAGCTATTACAAAGATGATGATAAATCAAGAACCAATGTTAAATTTAATGGCAAACAAGCTGACATAGGCCAAGAATCTGGAGCTTCCAGCTGGAACTCCATAAGTCTCCTTCACATTGTTTGATACAGAGGAAGGACTCAAAAGTCATAAGATATGAGTTTCTCAGAAATCATATCCAAATAGGATTTTCCTTCCCAGAACTCCACCATACACATTGTAGGTGTTTTCTTAGGTTGAATATCCAATGGAGGATTTCCTTCTCAGGAACCTTCCCATGGGACAGTTCCTTTGGGCAGTTGAATATGAGCCAGTCATGGAACTGCCACAAATCACTGCCAATCTCTCCCATGATCATTTGTGTTTTTTATGCATGAGATAACTAGTATCTCATTCATCAGTTGTACAGTAGTATTAAGCTCATAAAAACAAAGTCAGCAAAGTCTACAACAAGATTTTTAAATACTTTCTGGCTTAGGTCACTATCAATTGATAACCTACTCGAGCGAATTTTTTTGGACCGTCTGTCCATCGCCACACTGTCCTTCGACCGTCCGTCACCGTCGAGCCGACCACCGTCCGTTCAACACCGTCGCGTCTGTCCTCCGCCAGTCCAGCGTTCAGCATCCACGTGTTCGCCCGTCAAGCCACCGTCTTTCGTGCGCCGGTAAGTAGTAGCACCACGTCTGCACTACGTGATCCCGCCGCCAACAAGATTCGTGCCAATCGTGTCTCCTTCGAGTGCGAACCGCCACAAAGCTCCTACAAGACCCTTTTCCTTGGAACAAGTCTCGGAGCAGCCCTCTCAAGAATGTCTGCTGAGAAAATAGCCCCTATAGGGCTTAAGAACCAAGAGTGCGGCGGAAGGGGTGGCGAAAGCCCCTATCCGTTATGTGCGGATCGGGACCCAGTCCAAGAAGCTTTGGACCTCAAGCCTGAGACCCTCAAGTGCACCCTCGCAAATGGGTCAGAAACCCGAGTCACGGTTTGGTCGGACACGGTACCAACGAGCAGTTTGTACTGCACGTGAACAAGGCGTATAGTACCGCCAAGAAAATGGGTCTAATTCCGCCTGCGATGATGCGAAAAGGCATATGACTCGAAAAAGGTGATTGGAAGGCTGTTCTACGCGAACTTGCCGATGACCCCCTCAGCAAGACTGAGAAGGAGAAAAAGACCGCAGAGTCACTCTCCCTAAAGGCCGACATGCTCGCCTTAAGGACAAAAATGACCGACTCGGCCCTAGAAGTTTTTCAACTCTACGCCAACCTTCTCACTGAGGAGGCACGTCAGCCCTGGGACTTAATTGTCAAGGAGCAGACAGAGTCAAGTCCCTTTCATGACATCTTCGGGTCGAAAGGAAGAAGTCACCGGGCAAGGCGTCCGAGTCATTCAGGAGGTGCCAGTTACTCCACCTCCAATCGTGTTTAGCACATGGCGCAGGCGAAAATTTGAAATTCTATATTTCAAATTGCCTCAAGAAGCCCAACAAGGTTCGGTGCGTCAGTTTGTGCAGCGCGTGATGCAGCTGAACAACTACGTGGAAGACCTCCCGTGCTTGTATTACAGCCCGGCTAGTACACAGACCCAACAGGTCTACTCCTTCACTGACGCGGAACTTGCATGCCACATATTGCGCATGTGTCCGTTGAAGTGGCAGGACCAGTACCACTTGCTTGAGAAGTGCTATCCCGAAGGGGTTAAGCCTCTATTGCTCATTCTTGAGCGAATTGAGGTGGCGCACCCAGTGGATGAGAGGCAGTCGTCTTCTAAGCCTGCAAAGGCCCAAGGAGCTGAACAGCCCTCCAAGAAGTTCGCGCTAGGCGCACGAATTCCCAAGAAGCCCAAGCAAGCACGCACGGAGTATACGCGCGTAGACAAGAACTGCGAGCTATGCAAAAGCATGGGGGCGCACACACCACGCATAACACCGCGGAGTGTTGCCGTTACAACAAAGACGGAACTCCTAGCGAGGTACTTTCGGGCAAGCTGCACGAAAGTCCCGCGAGGATAGTCGCCCAAGAAGTCCTACGCCCAGGTCTTGGCTCGCATGGAGAAACTTGAGAAGTCTCTCAAGAAAGCCAACAAAAAGGCAAGAAACGTCGCCGTCGCGAAGAAAGTGACAGCGATTCCGACTCATCCTGAAGTGTTGGGTCGGGTAGTACCGGGAAAATGAAAATAGTTGTAAGAAAATTAAAACTAACCACGAGTTAGCCAATTACACTACCCCTGGTCCGATAAAAACTACCAGTAAACCAAAATTAGAATTAAATGACAAAATTTTAATTCCGGATTATTCGAGTCCCTTAGTGGATGTAACTTTGAAAAATCTCAAAGACACCTCGAACTTGTCCACTAACTTTGATGTAGATCCCAACTCAGTGAGGGACACCCTACATGAATCAAAGTCAATTGAGCCATCTAACCCACAAAAATCAATGGACTCAGTAACAGCAGTACTAGCTGTACAAAAATTAGCGACTGGAAGTCAGTCCTCGACAAAACTCAAACACTTGTCCAGGAGTCGCAAAACAACTTCTTGAGAGTACTATTGGACACTGGTTCCGATGGTGACCTCATGTTCCATGAAAAAGGAACCACCAAGCGTTTTCCCTACTTGACTAGGCAGGTGTCAAAGTCTTGGCACACGTCGAATGGGTGCTTCCAAACCAAAGGAAGAGGCGAAGTTACTCTAAAATTCCTAGAGTACTCCAACAGCAAGGAATACACAGTTAAACCTGATGTTGTGGAGTATGATGGTAAAAGATGGCTAAGCCAGCGTTTGACCTCATCTTAGGTGTAAAAACACTAAGAGAGCTTGGAATTGTTCTAGATTTTCGAACAAAGGATATTACCATTGATGAGATCATCTTGCCGATGAGAGACATCAACAGTCTGTCAACTAGCTCTAAGATTGAAAAAGCTTGGTCAGTTAACCACAGCATGATTCATGAACCACGTAGTACTGAGGAAGCCACTCAGCGTGCAGTTCACATCTTAGATGCAAAATATGAAAAAGCAGACCTCCAATCAGTTGTTGACAACAATTGTCCTCACCTTAGTCTACAAGATCAAAATAAGTTGTTGGAGCTCCTCCGTAAATATGAGGACCTCTTTGATGGTACACTAGGTGATTGGAATACTGAGCCTGTCTCCTTCAAACTGAAGGAAGGTGCAAAACCGTACCATGGCAGAGCCTACCCAGTGCCACATTCAGTAAAAGAGACTCTCATGAAAGAGCTCAAAAGACTATGTGACCTAGGGGTACTACAGTGGCAGCCCGCATCTGAATGGGCTTCACCATCATTCATAGTACCAAAAAGATCAGACTGTACGTTTCCTAAGTGATTTTAGAGAAGTAAACAAAAGGATAGTTAGAAAACCATTCCCGTTACCTAAAATTAGTACAGTCATGCAAGAGTTAGAAGGTTTCACTTTTGCCACAGCCCTTGATTTAAACATGGGCTACTACACCATTAGGTTGGATCCAGATGCATCCAAGATCTGCACCATTATATTTCCATGGGGTAAGTACTCTTACCTCAGGTTACCAATGGGAATTGCTGGTTCTCTGGACATATTTCAATCGAAAATGACGGAACTAATGGCCACCCTTGAGTTTGTAAGAGCTTACATTGATGATCTACTATGTATCACCAAGGGAACCCTGGAAGACCACCTGGCTAAATTGGAATTGGTCCTCTCCAGACTGCAAGATGCGAACCTAAAAGTAAATGCTCGCAAATCAAACTTCTGTGCCATTGAAACAGAATATCTTGGGTACATCCTCTCACGAGGAGGAATTAAACCACAACCCAAGAAGGTACAGTCGATACTTGCACTGACACCGCCCAAAAATGTCAAAGACCTCCGTAGATTTCTTGGCATGGTCCAATACTATCGAGATCTTTGGGCACGGCGCAGCGAAATGCTTGCCCCACTCACAAGCCTCGTAGGCGAGTGTGGTCATACCAAACAATCCAAACTTCTCAAGGTTAAAAGAAACCCTGGAAATGGACTGAGGAACATCAAAAGCATTCGATGACGTAAAGGCCACTATCGCCAAAGATGTGTCCTTGGCCTACCCTGATTACTCAAAAGGGTTTGAGATCTATACTGATGGATCCAAGAGACAACTTGGAGCCGTCATTACTCAGAACAACCGGCCAATTGCATTTTTCAGCAGAAAACTCTCTGTCTGTCAGCAAAAATACAGCGTAACCGAAATTGAACTTCTAGCCATTGTTGAAACACTCAAAGAATTCAAAGGAATGCTGTGGGGCCAGCCTATTGTAGTCTACACAGACCACAAGAACCTCATGCAAGATGCACTTGGTTTAACCTGTGACAGGGTTTACCGTTGGCGTTTATTACTAGAGGAATATGGTCCTGAAATCGTGTACATCAAAGGAATCCACAACACAGTTGCGGATGCGATTTCACGCCTTGACTTTGGTCCAACAAAGGGCGTCAAGGAAAACTGGATGACCTTCACCAAATGCTGGTGTTATTACACTATGCAATCAGAAGAGGACCCATCCCCAGCACAACACTCAGACCTCATGAACTTTGTGTTTGCTAACCGCAGCGAAGAGAATGCGATCTATCCCCTGACAGTTCGGGAGATTGCCGCAGCTCAACAAACGGATAAAATGCTGGACAAACTCAGCCTGCTGGAGGCATACAAACCTCAGCTGGTAGAAAATGTTCAAGTACTGTGCAAAGATGGCAAACTTGTCATCCCACAGGAACTCCAGCAGCGAGCAGTACAGTGGTACCATCACTACCTGCAGCATCCAGGGACAACCCGTCTCGAAGAAACTCTTCGCGCTGCGATGTATTGGAAAGGTTTGAGACACTCTGTCCGCACCTTTGTCAAAAATTGTCATAAATGCCAAGTCAACAAACGACGCCAACATAAGTACGGTAAATTGCCTACAAAATTGGTTGTATCAAACCCCTGGGAGGTACTATGTGTGGACCTAATCGGACCATACACTCTCAAGGGCAAAGACGGCACTGAAATTGACTTTATGTGTGTCACAATGATAGATCCAGCTACCAGTTGGTTCGAAATTGTGGAACTACCGGTAACTGAATTCAATTCTGTTACTCCCAAGGGTAAAAGGGCCTCAAGGGTACTAACACACATAATAAACCTAAAGAAGCATACTTTGATAAATCATCAGCACAAGTTGGCTCTTTAGTAAACAAGATCTGGTTTAGCCGTTACCCACGTTGTCAAGTAATCATTTACGACAATGGAAGCGAGTTCAAGCTCAATTTGAAACCCTATGTGATTCATACGGTATCAAGCGTAAGCCAACCAGCATCAAGAACCCCCAAGCGAGCGCAATACTAGAACGGATGCATCAAGTAATCATGACAATGCTCCGTACCGCTGAATTAGACATGGCCAATACAGTGACTCCTAGTGACATAGCAGACTTCCTCACAGATGCTGCATGGGCCGTTCGCTCCACATACCACACGGTACTCAAAGCCTCTCCAGGTGCAGCAATATTTGGCAGGGACATGCTGTTTGACATTCCCTTCCTAGCTGACTGGAACAAAATAGGAGACCATAGGCAACGCCAAACCGATCGCAACACCGAGCGTGAAAACAAGTCTCGCGTCGATTGGGATTATAAAATTGGTGATAGAGTACTTCTTCGCAAAGAAGGTATCCTCCGCAAATCAGAAAGCAAATACCATAAAGATCCTTGGACTATATCGACAGTCCATACGAATGGTACTATCAGGGTTCACCGCGGAACAAAATCAGAAAGATTAAACATTAGGAGAGTAACACCATACTTTGACACTACAGACACTTAAAATAAAGAACATGTCAGTGAATCACTCTTACTCCTCTCTCCACTAACACTTACGCTTGAAATAATGCTTCGTAGTCACTACTCAGCCAGGAAAGTCTTGTATTACCAGTATAAATTGGTACACAAACAAGTGTCTTCCGCTCACAAAACAGGCCTCCCCATTTTTCCTTTCCAAAGAAAAGGTTTTTCACACCTCACCTGACCCTCCATTCGTGGGGCGAGTGACATAGGCCAAGAATCTGGAGCTTCCAGGTGGAACTCCATAAGTCTCCTTCACATTGTTTGATACAGAGGAAGGACTCAAAAGTCATAAGATATGAGTTTCTCAGAAATCATATCCAAATAGGATTTTCCTTCCTAGAACTCCACCATACACATTGTAGGTGTTTTCTTAGGTTGAATATCCAATGGAGGATTTCCTTCTCAGGAACCTTCCCATGGGACAGTTCCTTTGGGCAGTTGAATATGAGCCAGTCATGGAACTGCCACAAATCACTGCCAATCTCTCCCATGATCATTTGTGTTTTTTATGCATGAGATAACTAGTATCTCATTCATCAGTTGTACAGTAGTATTAAGCTCATAAAAACAAAGTCAGCAAAGTCTACAACAAGATTTTTTAAATACTTTCTGGCTTAGGTCACAAGCACAAGAATTAAAGCTTCCTTATCTTCTCAGCAATTTGACAAAGATCCTTGATTGATGTATTCCAATCCACCTCCCAAGTATTCTTCAATGGAGTACTCAACACCAAGCATCATTGTTACAATTTACAAGAGGGATACACTCTTTGAGTAAGTCTGCTGCTTTTAACAATCAGAGATTGTAGGTTGTTCTTCTGTCAGGATGAAAAATAGGTATCAAGAAGGGTCCTATCCATCTGATGCCTTTGGGGAGGCTCATATTTAGGATTAGTTGCCCCGTTGTTTGTAGGACTCAATGAAAGAGGGGATCTTCTGCATGAGAAAAGGAAAGTGAGTGAACAGCAAGGTAATGGGCTATTGTCAAAGACTACTCTTTATTGGCCTTTGGATTCCACATGACAATGTTTTGCTGCACACAATTATTGGATTTGACCCCCTGATCATGGCATATGAAATAAGACAATTTTGAAATAAAAAGAGAATGAGGGTAGAATTTGAGACAAAAGAAATATGAAAAATAGAGACAGCTTTCATTGCCTAAGAACAATCCGCACCTGGAGAATCTGTAAGATCCACAGATTCGTTACATATGGATCCCTTTTATGTCCTTGTCCTGATATGGCCTCCTTCTCTTGCTGATAAAATTCTTGAGCAACCCGTTCTTTCATCAAGAAATTGAAATCTTCTCATGGTGATGAGATTTGCAGTTGATTGCTAAGGTCTTTCCGTTGACAATACCCATATGAAGCTTCTTCCAAGCCATAGACACACTCTTGCAGTCCCTGAAGTCTTCCCCCCAATGATACATCCAAGAGCCTTGGTGTGGTTCCATCCACTCCGTTTATGCTTGCATGACAGCACCTCCATGACTTCAGTTACATGATCCATACCTTTAACAATTATGCCACAATCCCAAACCAACTTGAGACTGAGGGGGAAGATGTCATCCTCAACCACCCCCTCTCTCGGCACCTCCGTGCCACCGCCTTCCTCCTTCTCCTCCTTCTCCTCCTTCTCCTCCTTCTCCTCCTTCTCCTCCTTCTCCTCCTTCTCCTCCTTCTCCTCCTTCTCCTCAAACTCCTCAAACTCCTCCATCTCCTCCATCTCCTCCATCTCCTCCATCTCCTCCATCTCCTCCATCTCCTCCATCTCCTCCATCTCCTCCTCCTCCTCCTCCTCCTCCTCCTCCTCCTTCTACTTCTCTACTCCTTCTCTACTCCTTCTCTACTCCTTCTCTACTCCTTCTCCTTCTCCTTCTCCTGCTCCTTCTCCTCTTCCTCCTCATAGCAGTGTTCTGATGAACTAACTGCCCGCATTGCTTAGTCAGCTCATTCTAAGACTTATCCTCTTCATCCCTAGAGGACATGTTAAAGGCCATGATTTGTCTTCGTGTTGGCATCTTAAGCATGGCAATGGGTACATCCTCATCTGATGAATAAGATGTGGAGGAGGACACGCTGTCATCTGCTGCTGTGTGAGGCAGGGGTGGATGGGGTCAGAAGCCAATCTTTCAATATCTGAGTGACTGTGAAATGGGGACAACTTATTAATGAAATAAGTTTGGCTCAAAATGAAATCTAGACTGCAAACATGACCCCAAAATAAACTAACCTTTTTTGTTACTGGTGCAAATCCTTGTTGTCGTTGGTAGAAGTCATGGCGGGTGAAAGTGGTTGAGGACAGGGGGTGCAGCTATATCGTTTTTGGTGTGGGTGCAACCCGAGTGTGCTTCTTTTTAACTGGAATAATTAAGCTAAAATTGAGAGTAGGGAAAAGAAAAAACACCATAAATACTGACCTCTTCTACACCAGACAGGAATCTCCTTGGACATATGCTTCAGGGTGGCAAACTCGATGAGGCCGTTGGGTTTCAAGCAATGAGTGACAGGTTAAACCATTGGTGGGGACAGAGAAAATAATGTTAATTCAAGAGATTGGATAAATTGTATTAGAAAAGAAAACAAGAGGACTCACACTCGCAGCACAGGGCAGGCCAATATATCTGCAGTGGCACTTGCTAAAGGGAGCCAAAGGCTGTGAGTTGTTGGGGTGGTGTGGAATGAGCTACAGATCAAAACATTGGTGGGAGGAAAGTTAGAGATTTTTTCAAGAAAAAAGATGTGATAAATTAAATTAACAACAAAACAAAAGAACTCACGACATGGTGCTGGTCAATACATCAATGATAGCAATGGATAAAGGCCATCATAGGTGCTGACTTGTTGGGATGGCAGGAATTAGCCATGGATCAAACATTGGTGGGAACAGAGAGACATTTTTTCAATTAGAGAGATGAGACAAATCGAATTATAAAAGAAAGCAAAAGGACCCACAGCACGGGGTGTGTTGATATATCTGCCACATTGATGGCTACATGAGAATCCAGGGCACGCTGCAATTTGAAAAGTGTTGGCTAAGATGATGGAAGGTTAGTGGGTAGCTGTGACATTGCCATAGTGATGAACTTACAACAATGACAGTATGTGGCAGATCTGTAAGAGAAGGTGACAGTTCATGAAACAGCAATCAGCCATGCATCACAAAGACAACAGAAGGACAGACTGTGTTCTGGATACTAGTTTCATGGTCACAGGAAGTTACAGAAAGACTCTGTGTCACGGTGATCTAAATAGTGCCAAAAATTATAATTACTTTGCAATCTTCACAGTAATTTTGATTGCACAGTAATCATGCTCCTGCCAAAACAAACAGTAATTCCTGCAGAATACTTAATTCTGCTTGAATTCCGCTGGCATTTACAACCTAGGAACTGAACAATGTTCTTTGTGAAAATGCCACCCTAAATGCCACAGTTGAGATGTAAAAAGAGGAGATGATACAAGTTTGGTTTGATGGATTAGTTGATCTTGCTAAAATCTATAATTGAAAATCTCTGGACTCATTGGCTCCTTTTGATGACTTAAAACTTGAGAGAAGAAAGATTTCTTGGTGACTATGGAGGAGTTTATCTACTGTTCAATGTTTGATTGCAATGAAACATTCCTTGATTTAATCAACTGCACTGATGGTCATGGAGAGGGTGATGAACTCTGTGAAAATATGGTCCAACATCACCATGTTTCTATGACAAAAAGCAGGTCACAAATATGGCAACTGATTATATTGGAATTGATGAGAGCACGACTAAGAGAGAACACAACACAGAATGCTTACAAATTGTAAGCAGGAGATTTTATTGAAGACAGGGTCATTGCAACATTCATTTTAAACACAATGCATGATTTCATTGAAATAGATCTCCGCCATCTTTGGAATCTCTGGAACTTTGATCCATGGTATACATTCTGGACAATGTTCTTTCCATGACACAAAGGGAGATTCTTTCTAGTGCCAACTTAAAGTCAGCTACCAAGGGTTACCACAATGAAAACGTTTGGACATGCCAACATTTTCATGCAATTAGATGGAAAGTAAGGCTACACATACAGCATGGATAATGCCTCAATGAAAACTGTCAATGGAATATTATACTGTGTGTACAAACACAACTCAAAAATTGAAGGGTTTGTTTGTTGCAATCCTATTGGAGTCACTTGTAATGACTCCATTTCAAAAGATTATCCTTCATTTATCAGCAACCATGTGTCAACAGCTGATAGAGAAATAAACAGAACAGGTTCCTTTGATTGCTGAGTTGGAATAGACAAGAGATTTTTGATCAAGAACAAATGTGTGTTTCTAGGTATTGTGAAGACTTCCCAAAAAAAATTCTAGAGGAACAGACACAATGGTCAAAAGAGGATGCTGCAATAACAAAAAGTTGGAAAGACTGAAAAGGTCATCAAACTTATTACAGATAGTCAGATGAAACAAGCTTTACATCAAGATAAGAAATAAGAATTTATCAAATTGGTTTGGCCGACTTGATCTTTGTCTCAACCTTTATTCAAGACCAACATGATGCAGTTGTTCCCTTTTGTTTCCTATAGATAATCTTGTTTAGCAGGGATTTCATGGCATGATGGCATTGATTATGGTCTTATTGATGCTAGTGGTGACATTATGATGAGAGGAACAGAATAAAGATGGCGCAAGCTTCAATATATGTCAGATAACATTCATCTTTTCTGACATTAACATATCAGAGACTGTTTTGAGTGAAAATTGGCCACCTTAGCTGTGGAAAAAAACACTGTGGTGGTTTGAATAAATTGCAAAATAGAAATATAACATTTTGAATGATTCCTTCATACTCCTCATTTCACATTTATAAAAACTTTTTCATTATCTAATCAACTATTTATTTGCACATCTCTAAGCATTTAAAAAGTATCCTATGAATAAGCTGCTGGTGTATTAAGGATCATCAACTTTTGACCACTTTTTGCGTTGCTGTCAAAGATGACATCTATTGTGGAAATGCCTTCATGCAATGAGCATTTGCAACCATTTTTGATTTTTTGTGTTATCTCCTTTATTTGAAAGGGGAAACATCTCGCAAGCAAATTGGAATGCAGGTTGTAACTACCAAATGAGCACTTCGCATAACTCTGAGGATCCAGCTGCAAAAACTGGCCGTAGGTAGCTTGGGTGTTAGACATCCTTTACCATGATGCAAATAATACATTAATTAAGACTGGCATGATGATCACATATTTTGCATCCAGCTTTGCAAGCTGCACAATAGGGCATCAATGCATGAGTACAATGTACAAGCAAATTGCCATGTGATACGTCTGTTGTTTGCGAAATACTATGCACATTTGTTCTCTCTCCAGGAGCAGTTTGGTTTTGTATATTTTCATCATGATGCTGCAAGGCACAGTTTTTATAGGATGTACACAGAATTCTCATCATCACCCAAATCAATGAATGATATTTCGCTCAATCCACCTCTAAACTCTCACAAATCTAGAATGTACATACGATGAATTTTAACAACATTATTACATGATTTGTGCATGAAATCTTCAGTCAGCTAAGGGCTCTCTAGTGCGAGTATGAGGAAGTTCTAGACATTTTTGTCGTAATGAGAAAAGAAATGTTTCGTGACCTCAGTCTAATAATACATTTGGTATCTCTCCAGTTGCACACTTATTGATTGTTTCAATACTAGCAAATACACCATTGTTATTGCATAATCGATCAATGCATGTTGGTTGTTGTGGGTTTTGTTTCTCAAGTAGTTGGTGAGAAAGAACAACTGACTACAAGTAGGACTTGTCCATCCTTACAATCATTGCTAGTCATGATATGCCATATGTGCAATCACTACTTGTTACTACATCATTGATAGAGGCAATTCATTGATATGGTGGTGTTGAAGGTTGTGTGGTTTAAGAAGGAGTAAAACATTCATCTGATGGACTACAAGACAGCATCAACAGAATATTTGTTGCTTGATAAGCATGATCAAAATTATCATCAATCTCACTGTAGACCTCTCACCTCTGAAGAACCACTTTGGGATCCTATTTATTACAATGATCAAAGTTTTCATCAGCAGGATGGTAAGTTGCAATTACATTAAGCAAGAAAAGATAGAGAGGCCTCTCTACAAAAAGTTCCATTGAAGAATTGCTTGATGCCAATTTAAGGCAAAAATGCCCTTCTCACTTTCTATTAAGGCCTTGTTCATTCACATTCGCTTGCAATCAGGCCCTGTTCACTGTATTCACATGCAATCAGGCCCTGTTCACCTGTATTCACATGCAATCGGGTCTTGTTTGCTTGCATTCACATACAATCACTTTCAATATTGCTCGTGTTCACTTGCACATTCACTTGGGTTCTATGAGTTCACTGTTGTTCACCGTATTTTTCACAATACTACTAGCATACCATATTGTAAAGGAAACAATGCATCATCATTCCATGTGGAAGTTTTGTTCACACTATACATAGAATACAGTACCATGATACCACAACCTGCATGGTATGGTATGCGCATCTATGGTAGAATCGATGTACATACCACCTTCAGAAACCTATGATCTATTGCAATCAATTAGGATCATTGCAATCAACTGCAATGAACTGCAATCAATTGTGATCAATTCTGAACACGTGCAATCAAATGGTATCAATTTTCAATCATTTATGATCATTGCAATCAATCTTGATCAATTGCGTTCAATTGCATTGATCGATTGCGTTTGCAATCAATCAGGATCAATTGCAATCAGGCCTTATTCGTAATCAAAAGTTGGAAATTAAGCCCTGCTCATAATCATTTAATTTCCATTGGATGCAGGTTATATTTTTCTGTAAATCAACGATGGCAGTGAGATAAAAAGTTTGACGAGCCTTGAGATGTGGCGAGAAAGGTTAGTTGTGCCAACATGGTATCTGAGTATTAGACCGACAACGAATCCAAAGCAGTTCCGCATTCATATAATTAAGTTTGTGAATATGAAGTACTTGGCGATTTATTTTACTCAATATTCTTTTGGGTTCACCATCTTAAAGTACAAACGGACACATAATCTGCAATCATGCAAATAATCCTCAATTGTGCAAATTTTCCAGGATAGTACAAATTACCCAAGAACTCCAAAAATCCTCTAATCCTCCAGACATTTGCAGACCTAAAAATCTGCAATTGGCAAATTATCCTCAATTGTTCTGCAATTGTGCAAAAAATCTGCGTTTGTACAAATATTATCCTCCGATCGATCAAAATCCACCATACCAGTAAGAAAGAAAATCTGACTTGCAAATGCACTACTCTATTTTTTGCTATTGCTACCAAGCATGTTTCCTTTCCCATCTTTGGCAACAAGGTGACACGGAGAAGATGATGCATAGTATTGCTCACAGGACTCTTGGAGCTAACATGTCCTCAAGTGTGTGGTCAAAAGTGGGTCTTAAAAAATTAGGGTCCCGGAGAGAAAGAGAATGGTAAGATATTGTACAAAATAACCCAAGGACCCCCGATTCCCTCTCGTGGAAAAGAAAGGTCTATCTTGGCGGTAAAAACTCTTTCCTGCTGTTCTTGCTGCCATCTGCTGCCAGACATGGATGAGAGGGTTGACGACATTGAGAACCCACATTTCCTCTCTCGAGAGTACCATACCATAGCGCGAAATATTTTTTTATTGTATAATTGTTTGTTAGATCGGAGTGGAATGTGTTGTTGATGTTTAAAGGTAAAGATACGAAATCATAGAATGCGCAGTGCAATTTTGCTTGCAACAGCACAGTTAGCCTACACAGTTACATATATCCAACCGTGGTAACCCCCACGTCTAAAGTTGGCAGAGTGCATTGAGACCTAAAAAGCAGGAATACACAAGCGATTACAAACAAACTCTACAACAAAATGCGCGCCGTCCAATGCAAAGATTACACTCCGACCAACTCCTACGAATCGGTCCTTACCGTCCAAGACTCCGTCCCCACCCCAAATGTTCACACGGACACACCTCCTGCAGGTTTTCGCAACCCCATGCTCGTGCGAGTTCTCTCGGTGGCATTGGCACCGGGGGATGTACGCGCCATGAGCGGAGCTACGAGAGAGCTGCAGGGTCCGCCATCTTTTCCTTACACACCCGGCGGAGATGTTTGCGGAGTCGTCGTGACGATGCCCGGCGAGATGAAGAACAAAAAGGGCGAGACATGGAAATTTGATGTGGGAGATCGAATCGCCGCCAGGTTCGTCAACAAACCCATGGGAATGTTGGGAGAATATGCTTTGGTGAGCCCGGATGTGTGCGATAAGGTCCCCGAAGGCGTGTCCAATGATGGAGCGGCTGCGCTCGTGAGTAGTGGCACAGTTGCTGTTATCATTTCTGACTATATTCGTCAAGGAGATCGGGTGCTCATTTTTGGAGCTGGAGGAGGCGTAGGCAGTCATTTGTGTCAGGCAGTGAGGCTCAACGGAGCATCTTATGTGGTAGGGGTTGGTAAGGATCCGGAGAGGTTGACAAGTAAACCGCTCTCCTGTGACAAAGCGCTCAACTACATGCATGACGACGCGTACAGTGTAGAAGAGTGGCAAAACAAGCCATTTGATGTTGTCATCGACTTGGTGGGTGGAGTTTGGCCAACTCTTCTGAAGCAAAGAGGCCAACAGCAATCAATTGTCAAACCATCCAATCAAGGTGGAAGGTACCTCACAACTACCCCTGACAAAGCCATCTTCGAAGGTCGCTCCATGTGGGCTTTACTCAAGGTATTTCTCTTCCCCGCACTTTGGAGAGCCACCTACACCCGAATCGGTCTCTTCTCGCGATCTTCTCTTCCCAAGTACTCATACGTCATTGGCCTTCCGGGAAGTTCGGAAATTGTTACCAGGACGTTGTCTCTGGCAGCAGAAGGCAAGATAGTGCCCTGCATCGATGACAGTGGTCCATTTCCGTTGACTACAGAGGGAGTGAGGGATGCATTTCGCCTGCAAGCAAGCAGGCACCCGAAAGGAAAAGTTGTCGTAAAAGTGTCGGAGAAATGAACCTACAACTTGATCATTAGTGACAGATCGGTGCAGTTTATGATCTCAGTTCAATGTTGTACAGTCTTGTAACGTCATAGTAAACTTGAAATATGTATGTTGGTACGACGCATAGCGTAAGTACTACATGTTGTTGTCCTCTTGTCAATACTGAAGGACTTGTTGGCTGCTCTGAATGGCACTCAAACTGATAGATGTTATGACTTGAGTGCAAGACCCACGATTACATAACAAGAAACATGAAAGAACAACTGATGAATTGTTGATGTGAAGATGTAATATCTACAAGAACGTGTTGTTTCGATCTTGACTTTAGAAGCCCGTTTTCTTCTACATCGTAAAATGCCCTCTGAAGTCGCTATGTTCCATTACACTGATTCGTTCACTACGTTCCCAGTCGATCTCTAATGAGCATCTTCGTCCTCTGCAGGGTCATCAGCACCTTGCTGCATTTCTTGCTGTCCCTGCTGTATACCAGGACGAGGCGCAGCTTCCTCGGGTTTCCACGCTGGAATGAGTGACAAGATAAAACTGAAAACCAAGCACTGTATGTCATGGAGGAAACCTCCGTCGGGAGCACGGCGTATCATACCACCAGCTCGACGGTTTACGTTCGCTTGTCTGTTATCACGACCGTGCCGCAAAATGTCTCGAACACGATTTGCATTTGGTCCTGCTCTTGCCCGAGCAGGTACAGCTTGGCGGTTAGCACCTTGTTCAGCATTCATATTTTGCTCCAATCCATCAGCTCGAATAATACCTTCCAATTCACTGTTATCGTCCACTCTATCCTCTGCCTGATCACGGCGACCAAGCCAAACACGAAGCAACTCTTCTCTCTCAATCCAAAACACTTCGTAGAAAAATGACATCAGTCCAGTCTGAATCAGAAAGCCAATCAACGACGCAATCACCAGAACATGCACTCTATGAGCTCTAACGAATGCAATCGCAGTATGC
The DNA here is from genome assembly GCA_013187285.1 of Cyclotella cryptica. Taxonomy (NCBI): domain Eukaryota; phylum Bacillariophyta; class Thalassiosirophyceae; order Thalassiosirales; family Thalassiosiraceae; genus Cyclotella; species Cyclotella cryptica. Next base: position 818,343 of record JABMIG010000040.1, read on the forward strand.
ATCAAACCGGCAACGAGGGCCGCCATCCCTTCTTCCCCTCCCTCGTTGTTATCCTGCGCTCGACGTGCGCCGCCTCGTCGATTCCTATTACCCTCACCGTCACGTCCCATCCTCCCTGAAAACACAAGGAGCATCACCATCAATTTCATCAGTGACATCAAGTCGATATTGGCAAAGGCTCTGCGCCGGATGGCCTCATTTCGTATATGAGTGTAAACGCGGCCCGGCCCCGTAGAAAGGAGTATTGATCGGAAGTTTCGGACGAAAGATACAATGCATTCAGCGACGTATGTAGCGAGAGGGAAGAAGAAGCCTCGATTGAATGGTCGACCTCCACCTAGACGTCCCATCGCGGGCGGTTGTTGATTGGGGGGAGTCTGAGTTACCATGGTTGCTGCTGTGGCCGTCTCGCCCTGGCGCATTGGTGGCAAAGGAGGAGGAGGTGGTGGGATCCGACCAGCCCGTTCGTTGCCAACGAACCCAGTCAGACGATATCCAGTCACGTTCTCTGTCATACTGCCTTGATCTTGATCACGGCGTCGCTGAGATTCGCACAAATATCTGACATCGTTACTCATCTGTGACATTATATTTCCCAAAGCATCGAGCCTCGCCTGCAGTTCTTGAATTTGGTTGTACTGTTTTTCGATCATAGTCAACATGCGATGCTCAATGGGCGTTGGTTGTTCAGGACATGTTGCGATAGATGGAACGTCATTGGGTGGTGCTAGACGAGCTTTGCTTAACGACTCGGGCGATGTTACCTTGACAATCTTTCTTCCTTTCAAAACCTCGTCTGATGCACGTTGAAAGGATCCCTCCGGAATAATATCACTTTGTGTTGTTGAGAGAGGCACCTCGCCAACAGAAGAACTCGGAGACACGGAATCAGATGGTTGAGAAGATGTTCGCCCTACATTCCAAGCCGACGGGCCCGAAAAGTCATAACCGCTATGGTTGCTCGAGGTATGACCTGAAGCAAGCCCCTTCAAAAACATGAAACTCGAAGCATCCAAATCGCTAATCCAATCCAAAGATGATTGATCGTGTGTCAAATTACTTTGCGACGAGAGGTAGCTCATCACCGTTGTCATGTCGTCGTTCGGATTTCCACGTGGAATATTTGATGTCGATTGGATCGATTCTTTTTCTCCTCCATTATCATCTCCTTTGTAATTTATCGTGGAACCTTCTTCCAAAAGAGAAGACTTTGGCTCTGCTTCTTCTATGGGCTTCATCTCCTTCTTTGTTGCCGTCTCTTCCAATAAAGAAGTTGCTTCAGAGTCGGCCATTCCGACAAAAGAGACACTTTTCGCCTTACTCTTTTTCTCTCCAGAAATGTTTTCACCATCGGATTGTTTTTGTTTCTGCTCAAGTTCTAGCTGACGCAAGAAGTTCTCTCGATAAGCCGTTGCCCTCGCACTTCTGGTCTTGTCATCGAAGGAAGGAGCGGACTCGCGCGAACGATTGCGAGCAACAGAGCTTAGCGAAGACAACGACGGGGCATCCGATTGGAAACTTCCCGTTGAATCTTTTTCGTTCAAGTCCAGCGATGTCCCAGAGTCAGGATTCAAAGCGCGCTCGAGAATGTTCTCAGACGACACCCGATTCGATGTACGGGTATCATCGACGGGAGGAGACTCCAACGAAGAACCGACAGTCCTCTCCTTCAAAGCCGCCGTACTCGATGCCTCACTCAATATCCTAACATTCACCCTCTTGACAAACATTCCATTCCTTGCACCTCCAGCATCGAAATAAACTACGCCATCGACCGATCCGTCGTGTTCCCCCTTCCCGACGGAGAGACCCGTGAGTTGAATGCCTACCCAGTCTGAATCGGGGGCGAATTCGACAGGACCTAGGTGGGCGATTATGCCATGTAATTGTTCATTGTCTTCGTCGTTGGTGGTGCTGGTTGTTATGGAGACGGGATCGTTGAGGTGGAGTTCGGCGGAGGAAGATGTCATGGTGCTCAATAGAGCGTGGGGGCTCGGTTTTTTGTTTTCTGTCTGCTTGCTTGTGTGATCTTAGATCATCTTTTTTAGAAGGTTGGTATTGTATTGTATCTACTATATCGTACTCTTATTGTACTATAGTATTAGAGTATGTAGTAATAGGTAGTAATGGTACTGTACAATCTTTGTATTGTATCTAATAACCCTACGTATGAAGTGTCGTCGACTCTGTGTCCAATGCCGGATAGATTTGTTCCTTTCCTTATGTTTTATGCTGGACACATCTTGACTCGTGGCTCCACCTGGAAGTTCTTGTTGCTTCTTCTGTTAGCATCAAAAAAGCATCAGTTATCTCGTCAATATCGCTGAAACTAGGGCGGCCGCACTGATCTACGCGACGACCATGACGTGCAAGCGGAGGACGCTCTCGACGGCGCTGGCTGCTATCAGCTTAGTAACATCATCGCAAGCTTTCCAGCCAGCGTCGCCAATCGTCGTCAATTCTGTAAAAGCAACCCATTCTCGTTTGATTCCACTGGTATTCACATCAACCTCTGCGGATCGTAGACTCGACACATCCTACAACCATGGCAGTCGATCACTCTCTACAATAAGCATGCTGAATTCGATCCAGTCGCAATCAGATCCAGCCAAACATTCGTTACAGTCGTCTCTGTTCGCCAATCGTAAACGAATCCAATCTGCATTCCAAAAACTACGTCGCTCCTTCGCAATTCTCCTCGCATCGTTGGCCATCGTCTTCTCCACCGCACAAATCCACACCCCTCCCGCCCACGCATCCTCCGTCGCCATCGCCTCCAAATCATCCACATCCCTCCTTTCCAAACTAAACCCCCTCCGACCCCGATCCGCCTCCGAACTAATCGACGCCTACGTCCGCGATCGTCTCTTCGCCGACGACGAATTCCACCCCGTCGAATCGGCATACCGCGAAGCGTTCGCCGATTATCCCTCCACCTCCTCCACAGAGGGGGGCGCCTACCCCACACTGTTGGCAGAAACCGCCGCCTCGGCACTGGGACGGAAGGATGGAAGTTCTCTCGTCCTTTCGCGCTCGATTCATGATCCGTCGCAGGCGGGGGGGAAGGAGGGTATCACTGGGGCACTTATTCGAGCGTCGGATTTTTTACAGCAGAGGTTGAAAGTGAGCAGCAGCGTGTCGTATTATATTATTGCGGCGGGGTTGTTGGTGGGTGGGTGCGTATTGCCTGGGACGGTGGGGGTGGCGTATCAGGCGTTTCAGAGGTTGCAGATTGATAAGAGTGAGATGAAAATGTATGGAAAGATTACTGAGTGAGTTGGATGTGTCGTGTGGTGTTTTTCTGTTGATACATTTTTATCTGCCATCACTGACCCTGGTTAACCTCTTGTTTTCGTAACGCATGAAGCCTTGATGCAACTGCAAAAAAGGTAAAAGATGAAGATGGTGATGATGATGGTGGTGACGATGATGACGAATAGAAATATCACATAGTGATCATTCGACTATTAAACTAGTTAATTGTTGGCATTCTTTGGTTGTAGGAGGCATTGCATATTTTCAATCTCCGTCTCAACACTAAACTTCTCTTGTTATCAAAGAGAACACAGATGTTGTCAAACTCGCGTTGAAACGAGGAAATTTCATTTGATACAGTAATTGAATTGGTCATAACTTCACGTTTTAGTTCTTTAGTTAAACATCAAGCACTCTAACGGACTTCAAACATAGACAATCCGTAAAGTATCAAGAGGAGGGACTGCTAAATTCCTCCCTCTGTTTGAGAGCAAATTAAAGAGTCAAATGATTCATCGAGGTGGACGAGCACAAGACAGGTCTATTCATTCAGTTACATACGGAAAACCTATTGTCTGATTCTTTTCCTATCTCTTCCATGCAATATTTTCAGTTTCCTCTTCATGCTTTTTCCTCCTGATATATTGGAGTCGCTCGCGGCATCGTCCCCACGGAGCCATTCTCTTGGGATTGCCCCGCCTTGGGTCTTTTCAGCCTTAGCTAAGGGTCCAAGCGGAGAAAGCAAGAATGTGAGACAACTCCCAAAATACACAGACGTTATATGAAAGGATCCGTATGACTTACGCAAATATTCGGTCGGGTAGTACGTTTGAATGTATGTCGGTATAGGCGTATCACCAGAAACAGCTGACTCAGAATCAGCACTAAAATAGGTCGGGTAGTAGGTTGGAATGTATGTCGGTATCGGAGTGCTTTGAACCCTGTTTCTAGTCCTGTCCTCGCCTCGCACCATAGACTGAACGCCATCCTTTTCGGACTTTCCTGCAACATCTACTGGAGGGAAATTTCGGGTTCGGGCAGAAGATCTTTGAGTGTCCGACATGTCAAGGGCCTGCAATGTATTTATACGGCAAATGAAAGAAAGGGCGAGTCGGATTTAAGTCCAAGTTCCAACTTTCAAAAGTGTGGAGCTCTATATCACGAAGATCTCAATTTGCATTTATGAGTCTGGCTGTGAATCACTTACAGTAGGAATCGACGTTGGCACACTCGTCTGCAGCGCATAAGCGTAAAATACTATATCATCACCGGCAATACCTTCATTCTCCTTGTCCGCCTTCCCCCCGTTATCAACGTTTGCTCTAAAACCATGTTTCTCAGATTTGCCTGCTTGGAGATACCTCTTGCGTTTCCCACTGGTATTTTGCAGATTGTCCTCGGACATCTTTTCATTGTGAGCTATCACACGAGACGAATGGAAATGTAAGATTCAATCTATTATGCAAGCAATCCGATGAAAAGGAGACACAGCCAAAGCATACAACCTGGACGCATACTCACCTGTAGTTTCCTGCATCTTTCGTCCTTTACCACCAATACCCATACCACCCCACCACGCACCACCAGCATCCACACTCTTTCCGGCCTTTCCACCAGACGAACCCCACGAAGTAGTACTACTCGTGCTCTTCCCGGCCTTCCCACCCGAAGAGCCCCACCAAGTACTCGTACCAACCCCAGGAGCCCCCCATGTATTTCCGTAAACTATATCATCATACCAGTAATAGGTGGGCATGTAGGTGGGAATATAGGTCGGGATGTAGGTCGTTGGCATGTACGTGGTGGGAATATAAGTGGTGGGCATGTTGGTGGGGATATCGGTTGATACAGGAGTACTATAATCATCATCCATAGTAGAATCGTCGTCGGACTTGTTGCTCGGTTTGCTATTTGGCTTGGAGTTGTTTGACATCTTGTTCGTAGGCTTTTTGTTGTTGCTGCTTGCATTTCTGTTCCCTGCCTTGTTGCCAGGATTCGTCTTCAAACTTTTAAATAAATCGTTTACATTCCCATCTGGTGATTTAGCTGGTTTGGTGGCGGGAGCTCGTAGCCCCTTGTTATTTTTCTGATTCTTGCCCTTGTCATTCGATTTGTTATTGTTTTTGCCTGCCTCTGTGAATCGGATGTGAGCGGCGATGAGGATGGTGCCTAAAATGCCAAGTCCGCTATTCTCATGGTTGTTCGTAGTGATTGAAATGATCGATCTGGTTGAATGGTATTATCGACTGGTCCAATATTGTTCAGTCACTTATTCCATTGAATGCCAAACTATTCAATGAACAAAGTAATAAAATAGGCGCAATCTTCGACGAGGAGCGGGGTTAATCTTGCCTTCGGATGCTCACAGAAATATCTGTGAGTGCTGCTGCACAATGCACTGAAATCGCCATTGATGCCATGATGCGAAGAATCGTTCATGGCATTACAACAAGCAATTGGATCTCAAGAAGAGATGTTTTCGTCGAGAGAGTGATGAAATTGGCGTTATAGCGTGATTTGGATGTGATGCTAACCTTTGATGTGAGAATTCTATACCTTTAAAAGAAAAGCAAATGAAATGAAAAAGCTTGAAATTGAATGCGAGGAAGCTGTATTAAAATAATCATTTTATAGGTAATTCAAATTTAATGATTATAACCGTACTTGAATGTAATGAAATGTTCAACGGTCGTGATGGTAGGACTGAGAAGATCTTCACAGAATTGATGCTTCAACATTCAAGTTGAATATTGACTTTCAAAGATATTTCATTGACTGTCAAAGATCTTCAAGATATTCGATCTTGCAAGACATACTCAAAAGAGATGTCAAAAGTGTGTGCTGTCAAACCTCCATACTTCGCATCGAGTTGGACATCTAATAAGACTGCATATGTATCAAGCATCACCAACATCGCGATCACCTTGACCGCCCGGCATTCATTGGCACCATCGTAAACAGCACGCAGCAGAAGCAACAAGCAAGGACATGTCGGATCCCCGCCACCCCACTCCCCTCAAAACAATCAACCCCGACCTCGCCGCCGAACGGGCCTCCCTCCCCTTCTCGCCACTCGCCATCACGCACTTCCTAGACGGAGGGGCATCCAACACCGAACGGCGTCGCCGCCTCGAGTCATGGATCATTCGTGATCCATCCGGAGTATTCTCCAACGAGGACAACAACTACATGCATCGAACCGAGAGACACACGAGAGCCTTGGCCAAGTTCGTCAGACTCGTAGAATTGTGTCGTGCCGCCGGCATTGGATCCAACAACGAAAGCACCAATGCGAACACCCCCAAATCGGCCATTCAGCACATCGAGGGAGAAATCATCGCCTCTCCCGAATTCTACACACTCATCTCGGCCATTTCCGACGATCCCCTCCCCCCATCCTTGCACTGGGTCATGTTCGTACCCAACATCCTCACCCTGTGCGACGCCGAACAACAAGCGCACTGGCTGCCCCTCTGTCGCGACTGGAAGATGATCGGATGCTACGCTCAAACGGAATTAGGACACGGATCCAACATTCGAGCATTGGAAACGACCGCCACCTTCCTCAAAGAGAGCGAGGGCGGGGCACCGGGCGGAGAATGGATCATCCATAGTCCCACGTTGACGAGTTGGAAATTCTGGCCGGGCACCCTGGGGAAGACGGCCAATTATGCCATGGTTATCGCTCGGTTGATCGATGGGGAGAAGATGGATCGGGGGATACATAACTTTTTGGTTCCACTGCGAAGTACGAAAGATCATACGTTGTTGCCCGGCGTGGAAACGGGGGACATCGGACCAAAGATTGGGTATAATAATATGGATAATGGGTATGCGAGGTTTGATTCGGTCAAGATTCCGAGGAGGAATATGGCCATGAGATTTGCAAGGGTGGATGAGGAGGGGAGGTACGAAAGGTTATGGGTGGGGCGGAGGAGGCTGCTTCCAAGGTTGCGTGAGTGGTTTCAATGAACCTTGTTGCATTACACGTTGTTGTGTTAGTTTAATTGACTTTCTGATGTATTGTCTTATCCTTCCAAATGTTCATGATAAGTTACATCACAATGATGCAAGTAAGAGCGTACATCATCCATTCCTCAAACGAAGCACTCGCCATGGCATGTACCATTGCCATTCGTTACTCGGCAGTTCGTCGGCAGGGATACAACACCGACAACGACGACAACAACGAATTTCAAGTGCTGGACTATCGCCAGCAGCAATATCGATTACTGCCACTCCTCGCTGCATCATACGCCATATATTTCACCGGTCGACATGTCCTCGACCGTCTTAAGTACATTGAGAATCAATTGGTCGCCGGGGCGACTACCATTACCAAGACCGTCGTGGGAGACATTCACGCCACAACTTCTGCACTAAAGTCTTTCGCTACCACCTTCACCGCGGATGGGATTGAGGATTGTCGAAAGGCATGCGGTGGGCATGGCTTCTTGGTATGTTCGGGATTGGTTGAATTGAGTAATACGTATTTGCAGAGTTGTACTGTCGAGGGAGATAATCATATGTTGCCGCAACAGGTTATCAAGGTTTTGTTGAAGCTAGTAGAAAAGGTGCAGTCGGGTGATGTGGATGCTTTGAAAGAATATGCACAGACTGATATGGGGTATTTGATTGAGCCTCTCCAAAAGTTGGTGGAAAACGCCTCCGTCAGTGGCACCCCGACGAAAAGCTCCTTTGCATTCCCCTCTTCTGCCACTCATGATCATTTTTTGGACACCTCGATGCTCCTGGTGGCATTTCAACATCGCACAGCATGTCTATTGTTGGATGTTGCAATGCAACTCCAATCTTCTATGGAAATGTCCTCTCCCCAACAGGCATGGAATGACTGTCTCCTCTCAATGTCCCGAGCCTCTCGAGCTCACGCGTGTTATCTCCTCCTACGTGATTTTTCCAACGGTCTAGAACATGAGCGAAAGAAGGGTCCCTCCTCCTGCCTCGGAGATAATGAAATTGCCGTACTCTCTCAGTGCCTGACTCTCCTTGCCCTATATTGGATGGATCAGCATTTATCGGACTTTCTACAAATTCAATGTTTGGATTCAAGTCACATTCCACTGCTTCGTAAGGCATTGTTGGGAGTTATGACGAAGTTACGACCCAGTGCCGTTGGATTGTGTGATGCACGTGACTTTTCTGACTTTCGTCTCAAGAGTGCACTGGGGAGGTATGATGGTGATGTATACCCTGCTATTATCAATGCGGCGAGGAACGATCCCTTGAACAAAGAATCACAAAATGGAGGTGTTGGTTTGGGCTATGATGAAAGTTTAAGAAAGTTGATTGTAGGTGGAGTTGGAGAATATGGTAAAGGAGCTGGCTCTGCAAACAAAGGTGTTTCAGGGACCATGTCGCGTCTTTAAATTCAGCACTGAGTCCTAAGACGTGATAGAGGTTTGGGATAGAAAATTATGTAATAATCACTTTTCCTTTCGTGAGCTGGAGCGCACAATCTGCGTCTTTACTGTCTTCACCTTGCTTAGAAGTGAAGAATAACAGGCTAAATAGGGAATTCGATTGCAACTTGTATTACGATTTGCAGCGATGTTTACAGTTTCTCACAATTGCTATGCTCGAAGGACCACATGATCTTTCCCAAATGAAGCATTTTCGTGATGTTTCCCGGCAAAAAAATACGCAACATATTGACAAATTTGCATCAAAAGCAACCCAAGGCAAAGAGATAGAGTAACTGCAAAAATATTAACTTCAGCAATGCCAATAAACAGGCAATCACCGCAACATGCTGTTTATGAGTGACATACTCACCAACACCCCTTGGCCTGGAGAAGTAGATGACAGTGAACCCAATTTCAGCAGTACCTGTAAAGGTGGTGGTGCTGTCTCAAGAGTTTTCTGCATCAGTGTATACCAAGTGCATTAGAGTGCCTAGTAGGACTTTAGGGAAATTTACATTAAAATTGAAAACAGTCCAATGTGATACTTTTGAAAACAATTATGTATTTCAAACAATTTGAAAGTACACCACATTAAATTTGCTCTTAAAATTAAGCTGCATCACTATATTCTACCTGAAACAAAGGCTCGCCATTCTGAATAGCAAGCTGGCTGATAACAACAATTGCAGCAAAAACCCTGCCATGCATGGAAAGTTCATGGCGGAACACCTGCTTCAAGATGCTCCACTGCTTGAACCTCCTGTGTACAGTCACCTGCCTCCTCCTAACAATGCCCATAATCCTATGTTTCTCCTCTGGGGTGCCAATTGAACTAGGGCATTTCACTTCAAAAGGGGCTTCTCCCTTGTACCCATCATCCGCCTCAACCCTCTCAAACGGTTCAAGCCATGTCATCAAGCTTGAGGGGAAGATTTCCAGATCATTTTTCTCCCCAGGTAAAAAAGGCTCATTAATCCAACAAATGTCGCCTGTCAAAATATTCAACGCCACCTCATACCGCAGCCCAGACGAGTTTGTTTTTTGGGTGTAAAACCGGGGTCCATGGTATGGAATCTGAAAGTCCGTGCCATCAACAGTTAGGAGACAATCGTTGTATTTTTCTCCTTTGTACCTGTTCTCAAGTATGATCAAAAAACTAATGAGTGTTGATGTTTCATGTCTTGCAAGCACAAAAGAAACACAAACTTACCACGTATGGTTCAAGGGAAGCAATTGCGTACACAATTGGGTAGACATACTTCCAGAAAGTCTTTGGGTCGACCTTACGACCTTGCGTTCCAGCGGTGGCAGTGCTCGGAGACTCGATGGGGTAACATTTCATCCAGTAGAGTGTCCAAAGCAAGTGGACAACTTCAACTTCATGGGGGAGCACGTCAAGCTCATCCATCATGTTCCACAGCAGAACAACAATATATGCACCACAGCAAAAAAGTCACGGAAGAGCCTGTTTTTGGCTGCCTCGGTCCAATCAGCCATGTTGTAGGTGTTTTGAATCACCCTGGTAATGGAGTACACGTAGGCAGTGGTGAGTTTGTCACCCTTCTTCCGCTTATTTGTCAAGGAATCTGGATGCGGTCACACGATGATTTGGAGGAGGGTGCTGAGGTGGGGGCTGCAGCGGAGGTTGTTGCATTGTCGATGGCAAGGTAGTTGGAGTGATTGGTGCAGATGTCTTGCGGAGTGGCAGCGATGGCAACAAGGCAATGGTGCTCACAATGGTAGATTTGATTTGCGAGAGTAGTGAGTGGCAGTGACAGTGCGGGGAACATGATGTGGAGGTGTGTGTGGCCGTTGCCGCATGCAAAGCTGCAATTTATAATTCGTTTAGGGAAGTTAATCATGTCTTCATCGCTTTTTTTGATGTACGCTTTAACATACGTCTTGTACTCTTTAACGTACATCCTGTACTCTTGAACATACATCCTGTACTTTTTTTGAAAGTACAGAGTACAACAAAAAGGACTTCAGGGAAATTTACATCGAAAATGAAAACAGACCAATTTGATACTTTCAATACGAACAATGTATTTTAAACAGCTGTGGAGGCATATGTTGTAAGTGGGTTTGCCAAAAAGGCGAGTTATCTGCAGAAGAGAACGCTATTCAGTTACTATAAGTATTTTTTGATTTTTGAGAAAGTTAAATCATGTTTTCATACATTGTTTTAACACACATCTTGAACTCTTTAACGTACATTTGAAAGTGCACAGTACAATCGAAAGTATAGAGTACATCCGAAAGTACAAGAATGTACTTTTGGATGTACTTTGTAATCTTTTATTTTTTCCTTTATAAAATATATTGATTCCCACATTTTCATGCACTTTTGGACGTACTTTGTACTTTCAAGACTGAAAGTACAAAGTACACCAGAAAGTACAAAGTACATCGCCCATTTCCTGTTTTGATCCAATTCTGAGAAAAAGGCATAAACAAAAAAAGTTTGTTCGTCTTAATCAATGTGACGTGGTGGGAACCTTCTTGACTTCAGCCAAAATTTCATATGATATGGCGGGTCCTTTATCAACGCCTTCAAAACCCGTACGTGATGCAGATGCATCTTTTTGCATGAGTCCCTGTATGAGTACTTGGGTACATACATTCCCTAGATTCCAAAGTACAGAGTACAGGTTAAAGTACATAAATGTACTTTCGGATGTACTGTGTACTCTTTTTGTACTACCTGTAGAAAAATATTGATTCCTACGTTTTAATGTACTTTTGGATGTACTTTGTACTTTCGAACGTGAAAGTACAAAGTACATCCGAAAGTACAGAGTACACCTGAAAGTACATCCGTTGAAATGTTCGTGCATGTTTCAATTCAATTTTGAGAAACAGGCTTAAGAAAAAGAAAAGTTCTCTAATCGACAGTGATCTGTTGGCAACCATTTTGGAAAGACCAAAATTTCTTGTCAGATGACGGGACTGCAATCCAAAGTGGCAACTTCATAATTTGATGAATCCATAAAATGAGCAACCACACACCAATCAAGGCACGGCAGAACAAATCAGAGGGCACCAAGCTCTGCAAACTCATACAAGACCGGATCATTGATCCGTCCGAATGCCATCACTCCGCCATCAAGAAAATTCACAAGCACTGGCCACACAAGACCTTCAGGACCTTTGCATGACTCATGCACACGAAGCTGAGAGACCGGAAGACAGATCAAGTACTCAGTGGAGCAAGAGGTAAGTTTCATGCTCTGTGAGTACCGTTTTGTCCTCCGCGAATCGCAAATACATCATTCAGTTCCTGACAATATTACAGACTAGGATGAAGACTACGACCCAGATTTACCAGACGACAAAGAAGAAGAATCTGATGAAAGCGAGAACGAAGACACTGATATTAAAGAAGACGAAGTTCACGACCTTGAGAAGGACGCTGCTGTCAATGTGCCTCCCAAGAAGAATAGTGTCTCTCCCAAGCCATCTGCATCAAAGAAGAAGGTGGCAGATGCATCTTGCAATGATGTCATGTCAAAGCTGAGCAGAATGTCCGTTTCTGCAGTCACTACTCCATCATCTGTCTGCCACGACTTCAAGTTCCCCTTTTCCACTTACAAGGCCACTGAAGAGCAAATGGTCAGGATTTATATTGAGCTGGTAGGGTGCCAACTCCCTGATGACTTTTTAAAGCATGCCAAGGTCTTGCCCGGGGGGATGAAGTTCTCTGTGCTCATTGGTGCCCCTGGTATGATGTTTGAGGAGGGCTTCATCAAGGCTCAAATGGGCCATGATTGGAACCCCGGCAGCACGACTGCTGTTGCATTCAACGAGCAAGTTGTCCAGCCTGTCCATAAGATGTTCCCGGGCCACTCGGATTCTTTCAATGGAAATCCGATGATCATCGACCTCAAAGAACAGTGCATTGAGAGCAATGTTGCCATCCTCAACAGGGACTGGAGGGTCAAGCGCACTCCAAAGGTTGAGAGGCAAAAGTAGTACCTCAGGGGATGGACCTTTCGCCTTGAGGCAGTGAGGAGGAACCTGAGCCGGGTACCCCGACTTGAAAGGGTTGTCTTTGGCTATGGTGATAGTGATGTTGACAGTTCTGGTTCAGAGGAGGTTGCAGATGATGTTGGTAATATGCATGAATAATTTGAGGAGGATTTCATTGATTGTTATGTGTTTTAGATCTAAATAGAAGTGCTATCTGGAAAGATTGATATTATGCACATGATTTTTTTTGTATGAGTACTAGGATGAGTACTAGAGTACATACATTCCCTAAAGTCTGTACTAGTATCTATACGCTATATGACAATTTTTACCCTCTAATATTCCCAGAGCCATGCTGATAGTGACAGTTTGTTGCTGCTAGACCCCTCGCCCAAAGTTACACATTGGCATTTTAATAAGCTGAAAAAGCTCGCCCTTACAAACACCATGTAAATAGTTGACAGACTGGACAAGAACATCTGATTCAGAGTGAATGTCCAACGAAGTTTGTTTTGTGGTGGAAAAAGCAGCTCTCTGTACTCTGGACTTTGACTATACAAATAACGTGCTAAACACAGTATATTTATGATTTTGTCTATAAAGAAAACGTGTCATATAAATTGGCAATGAAACTATACATCAACAATCCACACGAGCATTCCACACACGAAGCTTTCCAAAATTATATGTCACTGATACCATATGTGGTGGCAAGAGTTCCATGCCAAAGTAGAGTCTTTGTGATTGATAAACTTACTCCAGGGGGTCTTTCTCTCAAGATTCATTAATATTCCATTTCTGCGCAGATTAATTCAACTTCAGTAATGGTGTATTTGGGATCATCAATTTGCATGCAAGATAAGGTTCATGGATCATGAGGTCTATCTACTAGACAATTCTATCATTTTCATTCAATCTGCCAGCTAAGTAATTTGACTCAAGTATAAAGAAAAGTGATCAGCTAAACAAGATATCACAAAAATCAAATATTTATTGTGTTTTTGAAGGCTGTCATTGGTGCTCTAAATGAAGTCCGAGCCATTGTAATGGAAAGAGATATGGTTACACTCTCCATGAAATGCTGACAACGTATCATGTAATCTATGAGATAGGTATTGTGGATTAAAGTAGCATAGAAATAGCATATCAGGTACACAGCCATAATATGTCAAGTATCATCCTCATTGCTAAGTACTCTAGCCCCATAAAATTACATAATACCCAAAGATCATTTTAAAAACAAGTCCCAAAGGTCAATGACACCTAAACACTCCAAGGTCCGAAACCAAGATACCTGACAAGACAGAGATCTTTAGTGAGATCAAGGTTGACAGCACAGCCAAGTTATCTTGAAAGACAAAGTTAACTTGGTGCATCATTGTATCATCCTTCTTTGATGCAGGATTAGAATGGCATCAGTTGTCATTAATTCTAATTAAACTAATCTTGTAATTTTCTTCTCACTATTATGTATTATGTGTAGTTGTGTGCCTACACAATTTCTAATAGATTTCTCTACAACAGATGGCTTACTGCAGACACCAGTGGATGACATAGCTACCCTTATTGAAAAGTGGCATTCACCTTGATCATGTGTGCATTGTGTTTTTTAAAACTACACTTCTCCATGAGCTACATATGAAACTTAAAAGGGCTCCTGAAAATACAGTACAACAGTCTGATTTAAACAATTTTGATTTCTTCACATGAATTAGAAAATTCATGATTCTGCAATGCATACTCACAAGCTAGAACTTGGACTTGTTAAAAATACCCCATTTTAAACAACTTGTTATATTTAAATCAATTAAACAGCCTACTTGACCAAATCTTTGAAAAGTTTCTAGTTTAGAATAAATAGGACATTGATAAATGATACAGGATGAAACACAAATCAAAATATGGAATGGATTAGTCATACTGCATACATCATACAAAGTCAGAAAGCAAATGGATTATATCCTTTTTGCAAATGGACCAGTGCAATTTATCTTCACGCTATTAAAACACACTTGAAGACTATCTCACTATGTAATTGAATTACATGTTTGGTGATAGTGGATTTGGAGACAATATGATCTTTTGAGGTTTTCTGCTAAATGGCTAAATGTCAAGACAGAATAAATTTGAAGAAGCATGATAAACCAAAATAAAATATTAAAAATGTCAGTCACTAAGACCCGTTTGATGCTGTGTCCACATCATCAATTTGATATAGTTGCAAAATGAGCCACTGCTCTACACAGAGTAGTAGGATGGCAGGAGTACTAGAGTTCCTTGAGAGACAAAAAGCACAAGAAAAATCAAGAGAAATGAATGAAGGATGAAAATGAAATTGGACCTTGTACAATAAAAGAACTTTTGAAGTTGATTGTAGCCCCATTTGGGATCAAGAGAAATAACATCTACAACAGTTTTAAGTCTTACTCCTAATTGAAGTAGGTTAACTAATATATATATTTTGCCTTAGATGGGCTCATAATCACCCTATTAAAGTTGAGCAAGAGGATGCAAACACGCTCAATTACATCAATGAGTTGTTGTGCTGGGTTGTGTTTTGTTGTGTGTGTGTGTTAAATATGGAATAATGGAAAACAGAAGTTTCTGACAAGCAGTTGTAGTTTTGGATTTGGATGATGAAATGTTAGAGTTCAATTTTAGCATCAGTATTAGTATGCAGTTCTTTGCGTTACATATCTACCATGATATCAAAAACTATGAAGTTTTTGTCATGCTTCAAGCAAAACATCCAAAACCTGTGATTGTGCTAAGTGAATAATGATTTCTCGCACTTTGAAGTAGGTCATGTTTCAGCCAAAGATAAATACTAAGCAAAGGCATTTTAATTTGACTATGAACAGCAAATGCAAGAAATTCAAAACTGATCCAAACTATGCAGTATACTCCTTATGTTATTACATTAAATTCACAAGTGAGTCAGATAGCTATGTCTTATGAAATGTATTTTGTCTTCTCAGTAAAATGTCTTCTCATTGTCTTTCCTTTTCCACCACAACAATTTCCATCCAACTTTTGTTGTAAGATTTGATTCCTTCTTTCTCTGATTCTTTGAACTTTCCAGTGTTCCCTTGGATTTCTGTTTGTAAGGTAAGCAGTAATAATAACAGGAAGACCACTTGGATAATGAAGCCTGGTGTAGATGACGAATGATCCAGGATTTAGACCATTTATCAAACTGCAAAAACAGGAGTTGCAAGGAAACAAGGGTTCCCAAAGCATCACCAAGTCATGTGGCTTGCCGCAACGATGAATAGTGGTGGATCATTGCACCTACATGGCAACCGCAAAGAAATTTCTATCAAGACATGTGGTAGAAGGAAGCCAACAATGGGAAGGAAACATTCCAGCAAAGTATTGAGGGAGGGAAAGAGGGGCAAGCTCATTCACACGACATATGCCATCATATATATCCTGAACATAATGTTCCTAAAATGATAACAATTCATAATGGTGAGGGGTAACTTTTGAAGGAGCATACCTCAAGCAACGTGAAAGATTGGCCTTCTATGACATGAGGAAAAAGGAAGAAATAATATGAAGAAGTCAGTGTGCAAACTTTCCATATCATGTCGCTATTTTACGATACTCTTCGTGCAACCTAAAGAATGGAGCCAGCGTTGCTAGCAATACGCGGCCACAATTCAGCACATTCCTTCGCCACAGGTCCACTGACTGCACTTCCCTTCATCTCTCCCTTATTATTAACAATCACACCGGCACTGTCCTCAAAGTGAATAAAGACACCCTCCTTCCTTCGGAAACTCTTGCGCTGTCTCACAATGACCGCAGGCATAACCTTTTTTCGTAACTCTGGCTTTCCCTTCTTCACCGAAACCATGACCATATCGCCCGACCCCGCCTTGGGAAGACGATTGAGTCGTCCCCCGATGTTGCATACGGAAATAATGTGGAGGTTTTTGGCACCGGAGTTATCGGCGCAGTTGACAACGGCGGCGACGGGAAGACCGGCCGAGACACGGTGTTTGATTCCGGAGGCGACAGCGCGTCCTCGTGGTCCAGTGTTCTTTTCTCCCATGGTTGTGTTGGTTTAATTGAGAGCGAGCTAATGATTGGGAGTGGAACAGATAATATTTTGTGAGGAAATGAGTCTCTCGAGTTACAAACGCAAACACTCGCACGTGTCGATACACAACAAGGACTAATTAAAAAAATAGCATCATAGTCATCACATTGGAAGGATTAAGAGATTGAATGCAGCATTTATTCTCCGCCATGGTCGACATGATCGTCTCACCTTCGAAGTCGATTGATGGATTATTCCGGTAGAGGTTAGTTCATCGCTATCCCGTTAGGCTACCACCATAGCTCGGGTGTGGAGTGCTCTTATTCTACGAACATTTTTGTACGAAGTCCTACGTGTTATTTTACCTGATTACTAATTTCAAAAACACTACGTAGCTACAAAAGGTTTATTGGACTAATACTTTGGTAATACCTTTCATTGTTCGTTACACTATTGTATGATGTAGAGAAGTCAGGCCAAGCAAAAATCCCCGGCTCTCACGTTAAGGCATTTGTTTTTTTGGAGGTGCGTGACGGACATGACCATGGCCATCGGAGCGGTTTGTGTAGGTGGAAGGGAGCATCAATGAGGGCGCTACCAGCATCTCATGTTGGAAATTGAATGAATAGCTTGGTGTTCAATTATGAATTTGTTGTCCGTTACAGGTGGACTAGAGCTAGGCCGCAGTTCGTGCATGGATCAACCGCTCTATGCTCTGTCTTTCTCTCTCTCTCTTAGCTCTCCAATCTCAGTGCTAACTTATTCTCTTTCCTTTCTGGTCACAGCATTTATATATAGCCAACTTCTTCTAAAATGGGAAAGAACCGCACCCGCAAAGTTGGCATCACCGGCAAATACGGCACCCGCTACGGTGCCACCCTCCGAAAGCTCCTTCGCAAAGTTGAAGTCTCCCAACACAGCAGTTACCGCTGCGCCTTCTGCGGGAAGGACTCTGTCAAGAGATCATGCGTGGGTATTTGGAATTGCAAAAGTTGTAAGAAGGTTGTTGCCGGTGGGGCTTACAGTTTGAGTACGGCCAGTGCTGTTACTGTCAGGAGTACTATTGCCAGGTTGAGGAAGATTCAGAGTGAGTCGGCGTAAATAGAATGAGCGACGACGTTACTAAAATAGAGGAAGTACGAAATGCAGAATCCTTGTAGCGACCACACTATTTTCCCATCTTAATTAGCAACTTGAACCATGGTCTCTGTTGTTATGTTCGAGTTAACAGGTTCACGTTAGACATAACTTGTATCATACTGATTTATTGATCCCACAGTGTGTTGTTCAATGCTCACTTCTCTTTGATGCTAGCTGATGCTCCAGATCTCGACTTCGCGAGATGCAAAGCTACTCATCAAAGTGAAAGATGACTACTGTCTCTATTGTGAAGTGAGAGACGAGACCCTCATCAATTTTAATCAATTTTTATTGTGGGCATGTCTTTTTATTGTAACTTATCCAATAAACCCCATTATTCACATTATTTGGACCGTACCTCTATGGCGTACCTTCTCGATAAAATCATAAGGAAGTGGTGAGCAGGTCAAGCCTGCGCGACTTGAAGTCGTGAATGGTCTACGTCAAACTCAGCAATTCCATCGGTTTCGTTATTTGTCAAATGGTACTTCCAACCTGGAACTTTGAGAGTCACCATTGGATACTCCAAGGTGTGCGTTGGGTAATGAACTTCGACTTGGCTGAAATTACCATACTTTTCTCTGATGCGCTCCTCTGCAAGCAGTGCAGCTAATTGTGAAAACGAACTGCTGGTGGTGGGGATATGAATGCGAGCCCTTGAGAGGATACAGAATGCATCGATGTTGTCTGCTCCCGTGTGTACTTTCGCGCCCAGTTTTTTGACCAAGTCTTGAACAATGTCTGATTTTATAGATTTGGGCTGGCAAACGACCCAAATCTCTCTACCGGAGTCTTTCGTCTTATAATACTTGTTGATGATATCAAGGAAAACTCCTACTTGTAAGTGCTTATTTTTGTCGTCGTCTTCAGGGTCGAAGTCGCGAATGTGTATAACGATGGTATCGCGTTTAGGGGGAGGTGTCGGGCAGCACGTCCTATTTTGGAGAATTTGAAGCCAGTGAGGGATATGCTGCGGTCCCATCCATTCTTTCATCCAATCAAAGCTGATTCACAGAGTAACTTGTATCAGGGACAAATAATGTGAGATAGCGCACGCAATAATCGAAGGCACTTACTGAATAAAGAATGCCTCCAGTTGCAGCACTCTGACCTCAGAATGAGGACTCTTAAGGTCCTCCACTAACGTGTCCACATTATAATCTTGGAGAGGATACTGCAAGTGCGCTATTCTCTTCACTTTTTCTCCCAGGCCGTCAATCCACGCCATTTGAATCTCATTAGCTTCATCTTGGGTGGTAATGAGATTACTGAATTCTTCTAGATCGTTGTAGGTCAAAGCATCATAGAGTTCACGAAGCTCAAAAGATTCACGATCACCACCATAATCGAGCAAAAAATTCCACAAGGGATCCTTGTCACTGTATTTATCCGCAGAAGCGATATGCTTTCTTGCGATGTTGGGAAAGCACAAGTCTGTCTTTACAGTGGGAAATGCCGCATTCCACATGGTGCGATATACAACCCTCCAACCGAGCTGTTCAGACAAACGTGCGGCAAATGCTGCCTCAAACAAATCGTTTGCTAGCAACCCCAGCATATTAACGATAATCAATCCCTCTCTATTTAATGTGGTATTTTCGGAGACTCGTTCATACGGGCCACCACGGATTTCCAGAGAACTCACATTGTGACTCATTCGCCCTTCTCGCAGTTCATTAAGTTTTTTCATTAGCTGAAGTTCGCTGGACATATGAGCGTCTGAGAATACGTCGTTTTCATTTGCATCAACGCGACGTTGCTTCGCGTCTTCCCTCGCAGATGACATCATAAACCATAACATTTCGGAAAATTTACTGCTTCCGTGAATTAACATTGAGCATTCCTGGACCAATTCGAATGTTGCCAAAAGTGTTATTACTTCGCTGGCTGGATTGCGAGATGGTGTATGCCGCTCCCACCCCCCACTGCTGCCTTTGTATCGAGTGCGGTTGATATATTTCCATCTTAGTTCTGGATGGAATTCATGCGCTTCACTGGTAGAGAGAAAATGGGGATGAGAGGTGCAGCGGGAGAGACAGTGGGTCAGATAATTGAGAGCGATAGTGGATGATCACCTCCGAAATGCTTACATAATCGCATTCGCATCATCAGTCAATAGTAATATTGTGTGATTGACATTCCTCCGCCGACTCCTAGGAATAAGCTGAACGTAATCTGTTACTGGATAATACTTTCTCGACCACTTTGAATGAAGAATCACATCAGATCGTCGCACGTGAATCACTGTACAATCCGATTCTGAATTGTATCGCGATTTGAACTCTTTCTTGAAATCAAAGACGGCTCGTCTTTTAAGTGTTGGCGCAATGATAAGATACGAACATCAGCTTAAATTTGTACAACAGCTCAAATGTGTACAAAGTTGGGTATGGGGACAAAAGCTCACCGAAGCCACAATTGCTTTCTAAGGTACGCATTATAAAACGCAAGGATAGGATCAGATCCGTCAGCTAAGCATAGCTCGAGTTATCGAGAGAAATAAAAACGCACCTAGTCACATACGCGTTTGCGTGTTGCCCCAAGACATCACTGATATCGCACTCTTCCGACAACTCTTCGTTTTCAACGAATTTTATACTGTCGACGCGGTCCTCAATCTCATCCAATGAACCACAATTGTGATACGGCACAAAGTAGCAAGTGAGATCAGCCTGGGGGCAAGTCTTGTTGCTGTGGTCGTCCTTATTTGCTGCATAGTGCCAAATGCCACGTTCTTTCTCTGGTCCACTCATCCAAGGACTTGACAAACCCATGACGAGCGGGATGTGCAGGTTCTTAGATGATGTAATTAGGCCACACTGTAATCAAAACAATTAAACGTTGAACCGATTAGAAACGTACGAATGACCATCGGGAATGAGAGAAACAACTGACCTGCACGTTGAATAGATCAGCGCCCCAGCCTGAAGACCACATCATACGCCAATGCAGTTTGTCGCATGTGGAATTGAATTGAGTTTCGAAAAACATCTTAAAAGATTGCATCATCGACGATCCTTCATCGCCAGGTTCCATACAGAACATATCGTCGGTCTCGTTGGAAATAAGCCACGTAGGGTGATGGGCCCACCAATGATCGAATGGCTGAAGAGTTCGATTTAACCCATCTCCCGGGCTCCACCCCAAGCAAAATGGTTTGGATTCGTCGACCTGGCGAAGAAGATTGAAATGGCGCGCAGCGTTAGAAGACGGGCGTACCTCACCTAACCCGTCCCCAACCCTAACTTTGTCATGGTGAGAAGCAGTAGAAGAGTCATCCTGCCTCGTCTCGTCAACATCCCAAGGGGGCGCCGACACGTTTCGTGGATTATCTCGGGATGATGATTGAAATGGGTTCAATCCACGCCAGACTATATACTGAGACAATAAGATGAATATGTTCGATCCGATCAGGGCATAGAGGATGCGTGTGCGTTGCGTTGGCGTCCGAACGTGCTTTCGGGTCATTCTTCGCGTCAATGGTGGAGCTAATTGAACGGTTTGAGATGCCTGTAGTTTTGCGGTGCGTCAATTCGTGTGCGTGCAGCGTTTTATGATACTCGTACACTCTCGTACCTACTCTTCCTGCGAATGCGAGTGCCTGCGAGTGCCTACAGTGCTCGTTGCCCGTCCTCTTAAGGTAGGAATGGCACAATACAATACACAAATCCAAAGAAAATAATGGAGGTGAAGACGTGGAAAGGTCAACCCGAGGAGGAGTGAACAGTTTCTGTGTTGTACCTGCTGTGCTGTGTTCGACGTATGGTAAAATAAAATAATTAAAGTTAAAGTACACCACATACGTCACATGAAAAATTCCCATGACTTCGAACGATTCAATATTTTATATTAACCCCTTTTACAACACGAAGGTGACAAAGAATTGAGCCTTTATAAAAAAAACGTCATGATTCCCTATCGAGGTATGGTAGCGTCTGAAAAATTCCTGTACCACCTCTTTAGAGAGAGCGAAGGCCTAAACTAGATTCAGCGTTTTCTCTTCAGGTTGGCTCTTAGGCCCACCATTACGGGTCAGTGTTGACGTTAACGTACATTTTAGAGTGTCCATGTCAAGATTTTTTAAAAAAATCTTAGTTTATCACTGAGCAGAATTCTTTTCCTTCTCCTTGGTGGTAAGACACTTTTTTCACTTTTCTCTAATATTGGTAACATCTGTTTATTTCCTCTATCATTACCTGTAAATATGCTGTTTTCGTGTTTGACAAGCATGGGTAGTCTTAATCTTAATATAACGCATGGCCAAAAATGGCTTCAAAGAAAACGCATCACTTACAACATGTCATTGATCACCAAAAAATGGTTTCAACGTAAACACACCACTTCAATGCATAGTCAAAAATATGTTTAGCGTTAAACCTAAACGCACGAAAGAATATTTCTACATTAACGCACACCAAGAATCACAACGTGTAACTTGTCAACAAAAAATGGTTTCAACGCAAACCCACCATTTACAACGTGTAATTCATCACCAAAAAAAGGTTTCAACGTAAACGCACGAAAACGCATCACTTACACGCATCACCAAAAATAATACTTTCGACTCTAACACACTATTTACACATTTTACATTAAAGCATCTTCAATCATTCTTTACAATTTTTGAGAAAACGCATAACTTACAACATGTCATTCATCACCAAAAAATGGTTTCAACGTAAACACACCACTTCAATGCATAGTCAAAAATATGTTTAGCGTTAAACCTAAATGCACGAAAGAATATTTCTACATTAACGCACACCAAGTATCACAACGTGTAACTTGTCAACAAAAAATGGTTTCAACGTAAACGCACCATTTACAAATTGTAATTCATCACCAAAAAAAGGTTTCAACATAAACGCACGAAAACACATCACTTACACGCATCACCAAAAATAATACTTTCGACTCTAACACACTATTTACACATTTTATATTAAAGCATCATCAATCATTCGTTACAATTTTTGAATTCTCATAAAGTAACAAATTTGACGCATTCATACTTGAAATCTGAAAGTCATCCATTCTTTGTTATCTATGTTCAAAATGTCTAACCACAGTTTTTCAGAGGCATCACGCATGAAATTCACTGAATGTGAGCACTTATGACATTTTACCTTTTTAACCATGTCAAAGTTCTCATATTGTATGTTTTTGTTCAGGTACTTACGAACATGCAAGACAGCTAAGTATGGAAGCGAAGTTGGCGAAAATGAAAAATGATAGGGAAAGAAGAAACAAAAAATACAATCAAAAGTCAAAAGAAGAGAAGCTTCGGGGTAGGCGGAATGCCTATAAGAGCAAAAGAAATTCAATAAATGAGATGAAAAAGACAATGTAAGACTGGATGATTAGAAGTGTACAGGGCAGTTTAGGCGGAACTTATTAACGGATCTAAAAACGGCCGAAATCGCCGAAAATCACAAATCGCAGTCATGGACATACTAAATCCAGATCGCCTGTACTGACGCTCTGTGGCATTCATTTGTCAGCAATCGCGACAGTTTGTCTTTTCGTTGTGGCCAAAACAGACGTGATCAGAGTTACTTCGCTAATACGTATGTCGATAAAAAAATTTTTGGCCCGCACTTCTACATTTTTACCCGCTCAATCCGTTGTTGTAGTGTAGATAAGAGCTCTTCGTCGGGACGTAGCACGTTGTGGTGTTGTGAGAAAACCCGTAGTGATAAAAATTAATTTTACGATATCTCAATTCCAGGTATGAAAAAGGGCCGCCTGTCCGACACTAAACATTTGGACATAAAGAGTGTGCCCTGTACAGTTCTAATCATCCAGTCTTATGTATAAAATGAACGCAGATTCCATTCGCTCAGAGAGA